>KZ505871.1:249324-270145 GCA_002844005.1 Limosa lapponica baueri | reverse complement strand
AGCTTCCGGAATGGATCGCCGGTTTTCACCGGGCTGAAAGGCTGCCAGCCTTTTTGGAATGGTCTCAAAACACCCAATTTTCCTTTAGAAGTCATGAAGGGTCATGTGATCACACCTCATTAACCTATGCCCTCAAAACAACCTCATCAAACTTCGGTAATGTCCTTTCCTGCCTAATCACGATTGTACATTGTGGCTGGTGACGCAGACAGGGTCTTGTAGAGCCTGGAATGGTTTGTGCAGAAAGTGGCATCAGACAGGCGCCACGAGGTCGGTGAAATGCCCTATCCTGTGTTGGCACCAAGGCCAGTATGTTCCCATTTCTGTTCCAGAGTCGGTGTTCAAATAAATAAATAGATAGATAGGTAAATAAATAAATAAATAAATAAATAAATTTCCAACCCAAAGTAATCTTTAAAGTAACTCTTTAGCATTCTCCCAAAGTACCCGGCAGCGTTAGGACTCTCTCCAAAGGCACCGAGCATTGTGAGAACAAGATTAAAGCAGCAAAATCAAGAAGACAGCCAAGACTGGGCAAGCAAAGTAACGTGGAAGGGGCTGTGGAGAAGGAATGGGAAGGTGTGGGAACAACACAGAAAAACTGGAGTTAATGAAGAAAAAAAAACAGGAGAAAGAGGATAAGAAGCAGGAGAATGTTGGATGGGAGAGGGCACATGGAGGTGGTGGCGGAGTAGAGGCAGGTAAAGGCTGAGCCACGTTGAAGGATGGCAAGTGACAGGCAATTCGGAAGGAGCACGAATTCAGGGTTTGGCAAAAAGCAGATCAAAAAAAGTGACAGTACTTTAGTGAGTCAAAAAATGATGTTCAAATGAGAATTTTTTGGTAAAAAAAAAAGTGAAAGACATAGTGTAATCAGAATAGACATCACTCTGGAAACGGGACAAAAGTAAAAAGGGTCAGTACAAAGGAAAATAACAGCTGCAGGAAACGTTCTTTTAAGAGTATATGGAGTCGCTGGAAAGAGGAAACCGATGTTGACTGTGATCTGTACAGGTTAGGAAACTGTTGTCACGGTCCTCACAGCGAATGAGGTCCAACCAGTGGCAAGACAAAGACTGCAAGGCGTAAATAGGAAACACAGGCTGTTTCCTATAACCTTTATCAGATATGAAGTGGGAATTTTAGTGGGAGAGCCTGAATTTTGTTGAAAGGAGATGGTGCGGGAAAGCAAGATGAAAAGGTAAGTTGTCAGCCCTGGCTTAAGAAAACGTGCCGGAGGAAAGTAGAGGGCGGCGAACAAGCTGTAACAAGAACTTGTAAGAGCAAGGCTAGCAAGGGAAGAAATAACACTGAGGAAACTTCCAAAACACCATTAATGCACACCTGAGAGGTGAGTGCTCAGTCCCCACGTGCAGAAAAGAAGAGCAAACGTTGTTAAGAGTGACATTTAACTGCCACGGTGAAAGGAAATCTGACAGTAATGAGAAGACGAAGGAAAGATAAAAGGTGCTTGACTAGACTTTTCTCCCCAGAGAAAAGCGAGGCTGTACCACAGCAGATCTGAGTCTCAGTTCCCAGAAGGATTTTGAGGGAAATTAGCTTGGTTCAGAAAAACTGGGGGGAAAAAAAAAAAAGCAGATATTCAGATCAGATAGAAATTCTAATGGCTGTCAGCAAAAGGTCAGTTACTCTGGCTAATGCTGTACGGCAGACTCAAGAATATTCTAGCTGCAGCTTCCACTTTGAGATTCGTTTTATTTGTATTTATTTCTTCTCGATAGGCATTTTGTTAACAATATTCAGTGTCTTCAGAAATCAAAATTCATTGCAAATTGCAATACACATCCAGAAACAAGACAGGATGCATTTCATCCACCAAAGTGATGAAAATTTCATCAGAAACAGAGCATTCTTTGGTTAAATAAGAACAGCAGTTCAAATTAGCTGTGCTTAAATCCTGTACATGCATTACGTTTGCACAAATTAGCAAAAAGTGAGAACCCAGGTTTAGAACTTTGTCTTCCTTTTTTTCAGCAAGTATACAGACATGACTAAATGCATCTCTTACATATTGCAAAACCACAGTTGACGTTTTAAATAATACACGTTGCACAACAAGCTTTTTGGGGGAAGCTACAGAAATAACTAAAATACAGAACACATGGAAATAAATTACACATCAGCTAGTGGAAATGCTTAATAAATTCATAAGGGCTTATTAAGTTCTTTTATAAAAATGCTTATTTGTTCTAATAATTAAAGCACAAATAAATGGGATTTTTGCTATTGACTTGAACTGAAGCAAGATCAGACCCTTTACAGTCCCAAGGAACTATGATTTTATTATGATATTTCAATAACACTCTTTAGGTTAAAAGCTTTAACAAACATCACTTACACATGATGAACAATATAATTTGAGACATTTGTCAGTTTGAAGAAAAAAATGGAAGTAGTATATAAGTAATAATGGAAAGCCCAATTAAGCAAACTATCATCTCCTCCCCTTTTTTTTTTTTCTCCAGAAAATTCCACTCAAAACCTGCAGGTCATATTTTTGATTAATTTCTACAGATTTTCAAGGGCATTTATTGTAGCTATTCCTTGGGAGAAGGAAGCCTGAAATGAGAACAGGTGATTTAAGACGGCATTTCTCCATAAAGCCCCTTTTGTCACTTTACATGCCCTCTCCACTTCATGTTTTGAGGTTCTGTCAAGAGCCTCCCGGCAGGTCCATATAGAAAAGGTTCTTGATGAATGTGTCAATTTACAATACAGAAGCTACTCCAATTAATCTAGGTGTGCAGGGAGACAGCCGATAGCGAGCAGGGCACTGTAAATTCAAAACCTTCCTTAGTGCACACTGACTTCTTAAACAGTTCAAGCTCTACTGAACATTGTTGATACAACCCCCTTACTGCTTTAAGGCAAGAGTGTTAATCACTTAACGGATAGGACCTAGGACCGTGCCGCTGTTACCAGGCTGTCTAAGGAGGTAAGTGAAATTGAGAGTATGGTAGCTGCAGCATTTCTAAAATTCTTCCTCTCTTCTTGTTTAAACATTAAACTTGTAGGCTGGATTTGCTTCATCTCTGTGTGTTGAGGGGTGGGGGAGAGAATAGGCAGTTCAGGTTTCTCTGGGAATAGTAGTGAACTGGGATATTGAAGCATGTAATTAAAGTTGCACAGAAACGTTAGACCTGTGGAGATTCCCTTACAGGGTCTAGTGCTCTGCCTGTTCAACTCCGTTGTAAAAGTCCCATTAATCCTAATGGGCAAAGTATCAAATCCATAGTGGACAAAGATCTCCATGGCAAAGTGATAGGAATCAAGGAGGATTTCACTTGGTGGTATTCTATAAATCTGTACAGGATGGGCCGTTTTGCTTCGGTACTACACTGAAGTGCAAGACTCGAGGGCAAACTCAAGTGGGAAAATGCTGCTCATCTGCCAAAAAAAAAAAAAAAGGGAAATGGATTGAGGCAGGACACTCCTTTTGCGTAATTACCTCTGCAAAAGACCTGCACTGCTAACAGACTCTCTGGCAATAAGACAAGAAAAAAAATGCTTTTAAGTGTCTTAACAAAGTTTTTCCCCTGCATTTGTCTTCAATTCTTATGGAATATCAGGAATGGTAGTGATGCCTGGAGCCTTGCAGGGCTAAGCGGCCCCTGGTAGTTAAACCAGCATGGTGCCCAGCTCCGCTCCGGGAATGAGTCCCTCTCTCCAGGCCTGAACCAAAATAAGCTCAGCTGCACTTAATTGGCTTCCAGCTGGTCAGAGCTCACGCAGCTGCCTCTGAGCTCTGCCTGAGGATTAACCTGTACAAGTTCAGGTCGCTCAGCCGGGACCCAGGCTCAGGCTGTCATCCAGAGCTCGGGTGCCCTCCCAGGGATGCTGGAGGCATCTGTGCCCCACAGGCACAGAAACCCCATCTCAATGTGTCTCTTTCTTAATGCAACGGGGAGAGCAGCCATATAATTTGCAAACTGTGTACTGACTTGGCAGGTCAGCCATGGGACCTGTCTTACTCTGACGCCCTTAGGAACTGCAAAATAAGTTTACCAGGACACCTAGAGGAAGGGCTGAAGGTGAATAAAATGCTTTTGAACTCTTTTAATATTATCATATGAGATGCCATAATAAATTTGTAACAGAGTTTGCTCTTTCCACGCTAGGAAAATGAGTTTTTCACGGCCTGAATTACCTACCTATCTTTAGGCTTCTTTAAAAAACAAGTGCATGAACAGGCCCTTTAAAACTTGATGAGGAAACAGAGTTAAGGGACTGGCTCCACCTCTAGACAAGTTAGTGGTGGTTTACGAAAATCAGTTGCACAAATGAGTTAAAAATATAGCAGCGGCTGGAGAAGGGATGCAAAAAAATAGAGACTACAGGCTATTAAAAATACCTTTCCTGTCTCATAAAAGGAATAGGTTAGCCGAGAACATTTACTTAAATTATCCTTACAAGAATGTTTATACTTGCATTGGCACTTGTGGGGCTGATTTGGTTTGGGCCCTTAACGTGTTTAACCAGCTTTGTGTTAGTAAGAGACAAGTTACACAGGAGGCATGTTGTTTGAGCTTCTTGCATTTTTCTTCTACTAAGAGAGATAATTTCCACTCAATTTCCAAGTGAAATATCAAATTAGATAATTAGGGAAAAACACATGTAGAAAATATAATTTACAAGTGAGGACAGCTTAGCAAAATATTTTTTTTAAAACTTAATTATCTAAAGTTGTGGCTATTAAGTTTATCTTAGAGTACTTACAAACCAAGAGAGACTAAGCAGCAGTAGTATCTCCACAATACATAGAGGGTTCTGAATAGGCAATTTGCTTTTTCTGTAAATCAGAACATTATATTTAGCACATACTGTAGTTTCCCTGTGGGTGCACAGCAATAAAAGTCAAAACAAACAGATACAAAGCATTTTTAAGCAGCGTTCAAAATGATGCATTGCTTGTTTGAAATGACACGTTTGTACATTGCAGGGTAGGGCTAGTATCCACCTCTCCTTTATAATTTGAATGTCTGTGTCAGTTTATTTTCACTCTGCTCCCGTAAGACGGGGCTATTTTGAAGCCTCTGGGGGGAAAAAAAAATCACTGTAAAGTAACCATCCAGCATGAAATTTTAAAAGTGTTTGGAAAGGAAACTCAGAAGATCTCTATCTCAAAGCCCGTTCAATCATCCTTTACTTGGAACTGCTTTTAAATATTCTTCTACTGCAATGGCAGAAACTTCTCCATACCAGCTTTGAAGCCAGATGTGCTCAATGTTCATTTTCATGAAGAACCACTCATAGCTGCGAGGCCACTTTCTTACCACCGGGTGCCTGGAAGGACAAAGAAAAGAAGAAAAAAAAAAAAAAAACAAACTTTAAAAGATGTGCCAAAGCATATGCATAGTCTGCTTTTTTTTTTCTTCAGCCTAGTGTGTTCAGCCAGGGTGAAACCTGAGATCTGAGAACCACCACCGTTCATCTTTTTTGCCCTCCCTTGCAGCAAGGTTTATGATCCTCCACACCCCAGTCTGGTGAGAACTGCAAGGAAGGCAGCCAGCAAGCACCACCTTCCTTCCCCAGTTGCAGAACCCGGTCTCTAAAGGCAGATGTTGTTTGGTCTCCAAGTGAAAAAAAAAAGAAAAAAAAAAACTGGAGGAGATTCTCTGGATGCGTGTCAGGGTTGTGCTTGTATCTGTTCAAAGGAAAAGGTGTTCTGAAAATATTACATCTTCGGTAGCAGTTGTTGTGGTACAGCCAGAGAGCTAATGCAACCGGCTAGCAGGCAGAGCACAGCCTCTTCGAGCTGCCGCCTGCTAGAGTCTTCTCATCCTCTATTTCTGTCTCATTTCTTGTCCCTGCCTTCACAACTAGCTTGAAGAGATCCTCCCCACCAGCAATAGTGGGTGCAGACCTCTGGTCCCCAAGCCCCAGCGAGTGCATCTGCAGAGGATGCCGTGGGATGCTCGGGAGCGGTGCAGGGAGCAGATACAGCAGCTCGAGCTGCAGACTTCACGGGAGCAGCATGAGGGAAGCAGTGCAAGTTGGGGCAGACCCAACCAGATGGTTGGTTTGGCAACCTCTGGCTTCAGCTGGGGTTTGCCACCATTTTCTGAGTTGTCCCTTTGAGCACCCATGACTGTGGTGTTGGGAAGTGGCTCCAGCTGCTGCTGGCCTTGGACGGGGTGAGCCCCAGCAGTCCTCACCGTGTCCATCTGGCTTTTGCTCCCTGACAGTGGAGCATCCGCTGCCGAGGCACTGGTGGACTCTGGCTCACGCAGGAGCCTGATTTCTGCAAAGTCTGTAAAAAAGGCTTGTGTGCCAATGTAGCCCTCGTCCATCCCTGGTGCCATTTTTGCTATTGATGGAGTTAGAGCACCACCCTAACTCCTTCCAGCAGCCCACAGAGAATATTGCCTCTGGTCTGTTTTGGATCCCAGTTCACCCCAGTTTCCCAGCAGTATTTGATTGACCAGGCAGGGTGCGCCTGGAGGACCATCTCGGGCAGCCTGCGTGGGAGGTGTGTGACCCAGCTAAGTAATGTCCGGGCTTTTCACGCCTGTTATTCCGAAGACCCACTGGAAGGCATGGGGGCACGCCCTGGGTGTGTGTGTGTGTGTCAGGGTTGTGCTCACCTGTGTTCAAAGGAGACTGTTCTCTAAGTATTACGGCGTTGGAAACAGTTGTCATGGTATGTCAGGAGAGGCAATAAAACCCATAAGCTCCACCCTGCAAATAGGTGTAAGCCCAAAGGCAGCAGCGCTCTGCTGTGTCTCTGGAGGGCGGGGGGGAGCTCTGGCTGAAGAGCACTACCTGTCCTAAGGTGGGGAGGAATCATTAAAGGCAACAAGTACACCCTGGATTTATGGAATCTGTCCTCGGAGCCAGGGTGAAATATGTTCATAACCCTCGGATTATAAACCACGTGCTTTACCGGAGTCCAACACTGGCTAATTGCATTTCCATACGTCATGACCCCAAGAGTTAAAAGGAGGTCGCACAGCTCTGCCCGTCGTTCCAAGCCACACAGGGGCCAACACGCTCCGTGGCTCCAAAGTAAAGATCGGGCTTGTTACTTCTCAGATTTTCCATACCAAATGGCTACATATTTGTCTCAAACTTGTGGGTTGCACCCTACTACGTGCCTGTTACATACAGACCTGGAAAACATTGCTTGCTTGGCAAATTCCACTTCCTCCGGAGGCACTGTAACCATCTGTCCCGTGAGAGTCAGCCTGGCGCACCTTGGATCCTCCGGATCAATTACATTTTTTCTGTGCACAGAGAAAAATGCTCATGTGTAATAGCTAGCTTTCTTTGTTAAAGGTTTCGGAGAAATATTAATTCCTGCTTGCATATGAAAAGCTTCAGTATTTTGTCAAGCCTTGCAGGTCTTTTCTACACCCAGCTACAACATTTTGTGGGGGCTCTTGAAGGAAAACTCACCTGAAACAGATCTCAGCTGTAGAGGTTTGCTTAATCTTATGCTCTTAAAAACTGGACCAATATATTTGAGATTGTAAAAAATGTGAAAATGGCAGTTTTCCCAGACATATGTACAGACCTCAATTCAGGATTCTGAAGAGAAATGGTGATATCGTCGGTCTCTACCTATGCCTTCAAAACAAGCGTGCACATGTGTATTTTTGTGTAAAAAGTAAGGTCTTTTCCTTGTGCCTAGCCTAGAAACTCAGTCCTTGTTCATTTTCACCCATCTTTCAACTGCTTTACACCAAAGAGACAAGTAAGGTCTATTAAAAAATATTCTCCTGCCTTCATCCTTCAGACCCAGACAGGGAAGGTACTTGTTGCTTTTTGGCTCTTTCTGTACAGTAATAATAAATAACTCCCATTACTGGCTGCGGGGCAACTGCTGACTCTGACATATGCAATACAAGGATATAAATCTTAAGTAAATTGACCAGTCACAAAAAAAAGGTTGTATGAAATGATTGCAAAGGCCTGATCCTGGCAAGTGCTGAGCAGCCCCAAGTCCCACTGCCAGCAGTTTGAGACTGCTCAGCATCTCACGGGACTGTCTCCCCACAGAAGAACGTAAGACCAAAGAACCACATTAGGAAATGACGACTGCATTTCTTCTTCTCTGTGTTTTAATCTGAAGCTGCAAATCACAGTAAATTACATCTCATCTGTGTGCAGTTTTACTTAAAGATCTTTGTTTGAGCCCTTTAGCCTAAACTGTGTGCAATCTGCAAAGGCTTTTTTTTCTTTTTTTTTTGGTAATAATTCTCAATATGTGTCTGTTGCATGCAGGAAACATATGGGCATCCTCCTGCAGCTAATTTAACACCTGCAGATTCCCCGCAGATGGTTATGAAAGACTGTGTAGCTCACTGGGTGAAGTATCTGCTTTTATAGATAGGGCCATGAACAGAGATAGGCAAGGAAGTATGGGGGGCTGATTGATACGCAGCTATGCCCAGTAAGCACTTGGCACCGTCTGCAGCCTGAGCTCCAAAGAGCCATTTGCAGTCACATCATCTCTGAGATGGTTTTTCAGCATCCTGTTCAGTCTGGAGCAGCAGTTGTCTGAAGGGGGTGTTCAGCTTAACAACCTCTGGACAAACTCCACTCATCCTCTTTTTCTTCTACCATGCTTTCTGCACAGGAGGAAGGGCAGCTGCCAAGGATCAAGCTCAAACTTTCTGTTCACATCAATAAATAATGGTCTAATTTTCTCTAGTACATTTTTAAAATTATTATTATGAAGTAATAAATGAATGGTGTTCTGAGTACCTGAAAATCTGCATTCCCTACCCTGGCACTGGGTTTATTCCTGTTGGTGTGGATTCAGAGTACAAACCTGTCTACGTGGTCACCTTGGCATGCTGTAGATCCTCAACGCTAACTCCTACGGCATGCCAAAGATGGAGTTTCCCAGCTGGCTTACAGTGGCCTCAGAGCATCCTGTCCCTAAACAGCTCCATGTCCCACGGACACTTGTAGCTCCTGGCATTTCTTTTGCATAGGCTTTGGGTGTTACGTGGCCATTCAGTGCCCGTGGTCCAACAAAAAGCTCAGCCACCAAAACACGAATAAACATAGGTGAATGCAGCGCATACAGCTGTAGATAGAGGAGCTGAATCCCACTGACAAAGGGTGTCAGCTGAGGGTCTGCATGTCCAGCAGCCAGGGCAGTGCAGACTCACACTCTTGCAACTGTTGGCCCTGGAGAGCAGAGTCCCAAAGTCCATTTGAAGTGATCTCCTCATCCATTGTTACCTTTTGTGCTCGATCTTAATACTGTATCAACACCCTCTACGTAAGTTTATATATTTAACTTGATGATTCTTAAAAATACAGAAGGGAAGGGACTTCTCAGTAGCAAAATTTCGGTTCAGAAGATCGCTTTAAACTAATAACCATGTATCTGTGTATACGAAACCATTGCCTCCCCAGCCTAACAGTATTACAAAACAACTGGGAAAAGCTGGGAAAAGCAAGAGCCTTTCTTGGGCATAGCTCCTAGGTAAGATGTTGTTAATTACTTTCAGGGGGGAATCAGAAAGGGATTGTTATTAAAGGCTGTCTGCATCTCACAGAGTGGATGAAAGCAATAGATTTGGGTGTGATCAGGAGCAGTGGGAGATTTTGGTCTGACACCTTCTCAAATTACAATTATTTGATCTTTTTGTGCAAGTACATGTTTATTCTAAAAGCATACTCATCGATTTTGAGTAGGCAATAGACCTGACGTTGCTGTGGTTAAGCTATGAATCCTGCCTGCCTTTGCTGAGAGGTTTTTGCCTGATAGGACTAGTGTCAGATGTGACTCTTCCTTGATTTACAGGAAAAACTGCTCTCCACATATTTGGCTGACAACAAAACCCACACACTGTACATCCATATCCAGAATGGTTTTATTTCTGTTTTTTTCCCTGGCTCCTTCTTCTGTTTGCAGTTTTCTCTATGTACTTGTGAGTCAGGGTGTTACACTGATCGACACACACAATACTATCTTCCCAGTAAAAGTTATTCAAACTGAATTTTACATATTGGAATAATATGCTGGATAACTGGAGGGTCAGTTTGTTTTTCTGGGAAATGAGGTGAACAAATTATTTGTTGAGATTATGCTAGATGAAGTTTTGGAAGAACTGAACAGGGCAATGATACATTTGAGTTCAGCATGCTCTGTTATTCCTTTGTTGGCTTTGCTTTTAGCGCTGCCTCTTATCATGGGTTTTCTGTTTCAGAACAGGAGCCTTGTATTCTAATCTTACGTTAGCATTAGTATTTTCTTTATCAAAGGAGCCCTTCATATTCTGAAGTAAATCTGTTTCAGCATCATTTTTGGCATAGTATTTCCCTAATGATGTATGATTGCTTTTACACTTTTTAAACCATCAAAAATGACTAAACTTACAGCTACGACTTCTAACTCCACTGTGAACAGGTCTTGAATCTTCAGTGGTGTTACCAGTGCAACTAATGTAAATCCAGGCTTTGCTTCCTAGAAGTAAAGGGATATAGCCAGGGATAAATCTCACATTTTCACTAAAGATAATAAAGGGATACCAGGGATAAATAGGTATATTTACTATATACCTCCTCCCTCACATCTGTAGAGGTCTAGTCATGCTTTTGCTAGTCATTTCTTGCCTTCTGTATAAATAAATGCATACTCAGCTCTCAGTCCTTGGGTTCCTTTTATCTTCGTTGGCACAAGAACAAGTAGGTGTGGAGGAGCAGCTTTATGTAACATTTGCTGACTGGGGGTGAGGAGAAGGCAGAGCCAGGGGGAGACAGTAACACTGTCTCTCTGTCCAGGAAACCCAAGGTGGCTTCTCAGGCCCTGTCTTCACCAGAAGCAGGTCCTCTGTCTCCCTGGAGAGGAATTGCTGAAGGCGATGGCACAATATGAACTGAGGGGAAGAGAAAGCAGGGAACTGCGGAAGGAGACCAAGCAATAGGGAATACATTTATCTTTTTATGCTTATGTAAAATACATACACCTTGTTGCAGAAATCGAGGGATGCCAGATTAAAATGGAAGAGGATTCTATTTATGCATTTTATAAGAACATAGTGCATTAAGAGAGATTATCTTAATTATTTATCTGATTTGTGAAGAGAGAAGAATTGATTGTCTCCATTCCTCTGCTTACAGTGGGAAAACTAAGTATGCGGAGTTTGACCCAGTCCAGCCAGTTGTCTCTTCCAAGTCTGTAAGATGAGCTTATGAGCTGCCTCCACTTACAAAAGTGCCAGCTTCACTGACCTTAGGGAGAAGCCTGTGTCCAAGTGAAATAAGTTTCCCAACAGCGATGCAATGCCACTAAGCGCACTGCTGATGAACACGTCCCACTTCTTTCACTGTGTACCACTTCCGCACTTTCTGGGTCATGGGTCAAGAGTGGTTCAGAGTGAAGAGTGCCACCTACTCATTAAATTGTTTACTACACTAGCCATCTCTTGGACTTTAATGAGAAGCTTCCTATACAACAACTAGCCAAGTCCAGGTCTGATGAACCCACAGTTCAGGCTGATGCGGTTGTATTGGCACACGAGGTGACAAAGTTGGGACTTTGTTAGGATTCCCTTTCACAGTTGAGATCTCTGCTTTGACTGGTGATGCTCTGTCTCCTGGTTTCTGACCAAAAATATCCGTGGGGTATCATCTTAATTCTCAGCCTCAGCAGTCCGTTAGTGAGCTGAAACAGATCTGGCACAGATCAGCAGTAAAGGCAAAATAGGAGGTCGGGAGGCATTTGGGAAGGAGAACCAGATGTCCCCATGAAGGAATCAGTAGGAGAAAGGCAGCTAGTGCTCCAGGGACTAGGAGAGAAAGCAGGCCGTCTGTGGAGGGGAATATCTCTTTTTCTTCTTCCCCAGCCTCCTTTTTCCCACAGAGAAGCTGTTATCCTTCTCCTCCACTCCCCTGAGAAGACGGGACCTTCCATCCTCCCTGTCACGATCCATAAATCCTCCCCATCTCCTCTCAACACAGCTCTCCCTGCCCTGTGAGAAAGCACTGCTTTTACCGCTCTACCTCTTGAGCAGAATGGAAGAGAAAAGATGTTGGGAAAGAGCTTTCTCCAACTGCAGAAAAGTAGAGTCAGAGAGCCAAGAAGAAAGCCCCAGAGAACAGTTTTCCTACATTTTTTTTCTGCTTTGGAACATGCAGCTCATGTGTGGCATAAGGGCAATAATGACTGTTTCCACACATCCTAACCTTCCTATGGTGGCAGCAGCAGCCATACAAACCCATGCAATTAGGAGGTGGTGACAGGTTGCTGGAACAGCTCATCCTTGCCACCTCCCACGGACACAAGGTAGGCACCCTTGTCACCCTGCGCAGGTCTCCTCTTCACCTAGCCCCAAACTGGGCATGAGGAGTTATTTTCTAGTATATACAATACATGATAGAATTTCTTGTGCCCTAAAATCCACAGAAAGGAGGAGAGGAAATGCTGTGTCCTCAGAGAATTAAAGGGCTTGTAATTTGATTCATAAATGTGATTAATTTTGAACAGCAAGTTATCCTCCTCATACATTTCGTTTGCTCACCGCTAACTACTGGAGCCTCTGAAGCAGGAAGAATGTATTGGTGCTGCTAATCTGCGTGGCATGAACGTCAAACAAAATCTCTGCTGAAAGCAATTTCATAACCTGAAAAGCTGTTGCTGGCCTTCAGCTGGATACGGCTGGGCAGTTTTGCCCTGCCCTGCTCTGATTTTGACAAGAATTTCTTTATCAGCTGTGTTTGAGAGCCAGCAAAGATCATTAAAAGACATCTTTGCTTTTGCTTTTGGAAGAGCAGTCTTCTGTTCTGAATCTGAAGTCAGGCTTGGGAGCTAAAGGGTATTGGTACAATGGCTCTTCTGCATCCAAGTGAGCCTGTATTCATAGTATGCCTGGTTTTGGGTCTCAAATAATTTCACTCTTCCTAGGAGATAATCCTTCATAAAATGCTTTAATTACAATTTGTTAAGTGAAGTCAGTCTGTTTGTCTGTTTTCATTGACAATAACAACTCACTTCTTTAGCTGAATTCTGTGTTTCAGACAGGAAACTTTTATATAGTTTAACCATAGACAATTCAAAGGGGAAAAAAAAGAATCACAGCATCAACTATTTCTGTAAACAGAGTCAGAGAAATATATACTACTTCAATAGAAAGGGATTTTGGGAAGTTGGTTATTTAAGAATACAGGAAAAAAAGAGTAATTTAGAGCTATATTGTGTGCATTGGGTCATGATGATAGTAGGTTTCATGTTTGACTTTCTAATTTGGTATCATCCTGATTTTTTAAATACAGATTTTTCAGGAACAGCTACTGACATAATTATTTGCATATGACTAAAAAGGGCCAATATAAATACCAGAACTAGAAATGTGTCTGTGCCACAAAACTGTGAGGTGGATCTCAGAAATTGAGGGATGTCTCGATTCAGCCTTTGTCTTCTCCGTGCGTCACTTCTCTTTGTGTGAAGATGCAGTGCCAAATTTCTTTGTTATATTCATCCTCGTATTAACAGACAGTGACTCAACAAACCCAGGGGTAGCTATGGCCTCAAGTTAGGCCAGGGGAGATTTAGGATGGATATTAGGAAAAATTTTTTCACTGGAAGTGTTGTGAAACATTGGAACAGGCTGCCCAGGGAAGTGGTGGAATCGCCATCCCTGGAGGTATTTAAAAGACGGATAGACGTAGTGTTTAGGGATATGGTTTAGTGGTGGTTTTGGCAGTGTTGGTTGGACTCGATGATCTTAAACGTCCTTCTAATCTAGAAGATTCTATGATTCTATATACTGGATGGCCAACTGACATGTCAAAGGTTGTGCCTACCACCCATGGCAATCTCTCAGGATTGCCCGGGAAAGCAGTTGGCAGTTTATTCACGTTGCCTATCAACCACCCGGCAGGGACCCTAACCCACTGAATTACTCTCCTATTCCCATGGCCTGCTGGTATCCAGGAGTGCTGGAGATGCTTAGCGCTTCCCATCTGCCTTTTCAGTGCAGAGTTTAGGAAACCTACGGAGCCAGCTTATATCCACTGAAGATGCCTGCCTGGTTGTGCCGATCTGCTACCTCAAGAAGTGATGAGCGTGGTGAGTAAAATGGCTCTGATGGAGCCACCTCAATGCAGGCCATAAACCAGGAGAGGAACTTGGGTCCCTCAAAATCATTCAGAGTCTGCAGTGTGGATTTGAAACACCATCCTCCAAACTAAGAGCAAAGGGAAACAAACACATGGGCTGACCCCATTGCTCCTTTTCTTTCTTTTTCCTTTGTGTGAAAACCAGTTCACGGCAGCCATGTAGCAGCCAGCTCCTTCTCTAAGAAAGCTGCAGTTGGTCCCTATGAATGCGCTGAACCTGATGTCAAGGAGGTGACACACGTTTAAAATTAATTGCCTGTTTTCCAGACTGCAGCTGTAATGAGGCAGGCCCAGGAGCTCACTTGGGAAGGGAGATCCTCTGAGCAGCCTGTGTCTTGGGAAAAGTGTTTAGAACAATAGCTGCTCTATTCTTTAATGTCGGGCTCCGTCTTGCTCTCTCTGAAAGCTATAAGAATGGGACTCAATCTTTTCAGCTTGTCTGTGGCATAGACATGCCAGCTTAAGTCTATTTATAGCCCTGAACCATTTAATTTTTCTTGCCTCTATTATCCATTTATCAGCCATCAGATAGGATGCAGTCTTGTTACTAACGAATGCTTTCTGTAGCCTGGCCATCTGAGAGCCTCCTCAGAGAAGTGCAGCCCGTCCCCCTCTGGGAAATGGCAGTCTCTAGGTCAGAGATGAGGAATCCAGACTGTAGCTGCAACATTATAATGTCTTGCAATTAGTGCCTATTCAGATGCCTTGCAGCTCTTTCATTATTTAATGTTGTTTCTCTTATCAGTTTAGGCTTTTCATATTTTCTCTCCAGCTGGTTAAATAGTAAGGCTGGAGCACCAAAAAGGCCATTCTGTATTCCTCACAGCCCTGAAAGTGAAAATATTTATTGTCATGGTTTGAAACTCGAGTCTGTTCTGAAACAAAACAAATGAAATTCACTATTAAATAAATTTAATATCAAACTGATGTACATGTACACAAGTCACTTGATACTCATTAGATACAAGAAGACTATTGAAATGTCAGCTATGTTTTCTTTCTAAAGGCCAGAGCTTTCTTTTTGCGTGCAATAGGTCAGAAGCATTTTTCAGGAGAGTGCCAAATACTCCCAGGAGCATTGACTACCGGCATCGACCAGCTTTCACATTTATTTTAATTCTTTCAACTCAGAGCAAGCTAATAATGAAATTCTAATAAAATTCCACATGGAAACAAGCTACAAATGCATTGCTGGCATACAAGGACATGAACTTTCTCACGTAGAGCATTATTCATTTAGCTATTTTGTATAATTATTTTGAAACCAAAACAATGATGCCCTTGGCTGAGAGAACTTTTGGTACTACAACCATCTATAAATAACACTTTGCAAAGGAAATCCCACAGATACCATCTTAATACAGATACCATCTTTAGTGCTTAGTGACACGGTTTAATGACGGTTTTCTATCAGAGTTAGGTTGATGGCTGGACTAAATGATCTTAAAGGTCCCTTCCAACCTAGGCAATTCTATGATTCTAATACTAGCAGGACTTCAGGTCTTTCACAGTAAAAGGTCTTGTCTGTCATATAGTGTGAGTAAAGAAGGGGAAGAAGCCTGCTACACAAAACCCGAGCCAGCATGTGAAGCTCTGCATGAAGGACACTAGGCACTGTTTGCATGGCACAGCCTGGCTATCTCAGCAGGTAGAGCCCACCCCAAAGGGATGCTTGGGCTGCTCTTGGGTGGCAGAGGTAGCCAGCTGGCCGTGTCACCAGTGCTGCAGGCAGTGATGGGGACAGGCAACCCCACGCGCTGGCAGCGGGGCCCAGACACCCTTGTTGTTTTCTTCATTGTGGCACTGCCCGCAGAAGCCCTCCCTCTCTGTGGGGTAACGGTAGGACACTGTGCAGGGCTGCAGCTTAAAACGTTGCTAGTTTAAAACGTGAAAATCAACCACAGGTTAAAATGGAAGTTCATTTCTGACCCTGGTTACAGGGGGAAAGGAAAGAAGAAATTAAAGTCCCGGTGCCCACATGTGTCCTGGCTGTGAGACAGCCCCAAAGCTTGCTCACATTCTCCTATCATCAAAAACACAAACTGCAGCTCAACAAATGCCCCAGCTTCTTGTTCCCCCTATCGCTTGTTCTTTGCACTAATGCCAACCAACATCTGTTCCAGATGAGAACTCCAGAAATAATGAAAAACAAACTGAATGTAAAAGCAAAATAAATAATGCAAGGAGCACTGATCAGACTCTGAGTCTGTGTACTCAATTCAGTAGTAAGCTCAATATTTAGAGTACGGTTACATGCTAAAATGGGGATGTCCTATTTTCTTCTACCTTCTTCCTTCCCCTCTCCTTTGCACTCCTTGGGCTCTTGGGGAGCCAGTTCAAGTTACCAACCCAGTAGAAATCTAATAAAAAAAGAAAAGGAAAGAGGTTTCTGCTGGGTTACTGAGCTAAATTTGTCCCACCATATGGTCAGCTGAAGGGGGGTGGGATTTCATGGCCAGGAGCAGCAGCGGCCATGGGAAGAAAGGAAGAAGGACTGGCAAAAAACCTTATTCTCATCATCGGGTTAATTTTCTTCAGATTTATGTTTTAACTCAGGGTTGGGCAAAGTCCAGAGCTGATGGAGGAGGGGCAGGACATGGCACACCATGAGACTGGTGGTAGGGAGGGAGAGTAGGGATGTGGCAACTGGTAATTAGTTTGGCCTAAGCTGTCTTGGAAATCCAGGTTTAGCTCCTTGGCGGCGCCCAGAGAGCTCTTCTTGCCAGCAAGCACAGTCTCAGGCTGCGCAGGGCTCTAGAGAGTCGAGTGGCAGAATCCAGGTTGCCCTGGCTGCAAGACAAACAGCAGCACCTTCTGGCACATGAAACAAAAGGGTTTGGAAATTAATAGTTACTTAATAGAAAGAGAGCAAATATATATTCTCAAAGGGTTGTGATGTATATGAATTTCATATTTCTATAAATCATGCAGCATTTCTCTTTTGTTGGCGAATTGGCACTTCCCAAACAGGTAAAACAGGCGGTGACGTTGCTGAAACATAAAAGGCAAAGTCTTTCAAGAGTGGATTTTTAAAGTCAGGGATGAAAGGCCACACTTAAGTGCCTAAATAGGTGTGCAGTTTTCAGAAGTGCTCAACACCAGAAGTTATCATCAATGGAAGCTGCTCTGAGTCTTGAGCCTCTGAAAATAGGGCATTGGGTAGGTGCTAGGACATCGGGCTTAACATACATTTTTAAGCACTTGGTCTAGTTATTCCGCTCACTATTTGATTGAATGAAAACTCTTAGAAAGCAGCAATAAGTTCCATTAGCCTGTTACGAAATAACATAACTTCTGTTGTTAAGATTTACTTAAATTTGAAATTATTGATTCAAAATATTTAATGAAATAATTTTAAGGAACAAGCAGTACCATTCTGGTCTTAACTTCACCACTCTGTTGACCTTGTCAAGCATTCAAAGCTGAATTACCTTAACAAATGTTGCGACAGAAGCTTCCTATTAGGTGTTCGACATTGCAAGAGGATGCCATGATTTCCGTTCCTTGGGAATAGGATGTCAGCCTGAAATCACTTGTACTGCTTAGGACTAAGAAACATTTCATTTTGCCGCCATATATCTCTTAAGAAAACAGACAGTATGTTCTGGAGGCAGCTATGGGCAAGTACAACAGTCACGTGATTCATATTTGCCATTCATTGTTTTTTCCAGTGCTGTTCCCAGCTTGAGAGGCAGGATGATGGCCAAGGCAATCCCCAGCTGGGAAAATCTGGGATCCAGTTCTTAAGACAAACCTCTTCTCCCCCAAAGAAGACCTTAAGTTTGGGTAAAAACTTTCAGTCCTGCTTCTTTCTGAAGCAGCCTGAAATTACCAGTTCTTCTCTCTCTCCTTGGAATATCAGCTAAGATCTGCTTTGGTAAGAGAGTCCTGTCTGACACAATTTTGGTGTCATGTACCTTGTCACATAAAGAGGCCTTTGGAAATAACGCTTCACACAAGGGTGACCCAGCCAAGTTTGCCACATGTTTGACTGTAAACAAACATATGGCAGAGATATGTCTTTTTCAAGGAGACAAGCATGGAGGGGAAAACTGAATCATCTTTGAGTCTACATACATACGTTTTACACATGGAAAGCTTCAGCGATCTGGAGTTATTCATTGTACACACAATTAGGAAGAAAGAAGCCAACTCACTGCTATCTCTAGAGAGACGAACCTGGGGCTGGCTGTAGATCAGTAAATCTCAGACCCGCCTCCCTTTATGTAGGGGATTGTTTACTGACTGTTTGTGATATACAAGGTGCCAAAAATTTGTGGCGATATCATATTCAATCGTACCCTCTGAAGAGGTGGAAATCAGACTGAGTAGCATGATCCTGAGTGTATAACCTGTGAGCTGAGAGCCCGAGGTCCCCTTACAGACCCTAGAGAGCAAAAGCCCTGTCAAGGCAATCAGCAGGGCCTCCAGAGCTGGCCAGCAGAGCAAGGGGGTCTGCTTCACTGTGACTTGGATAGCCCTTGAAACAATATGGACTCCATTGACTAGATTGTCATGGCCTATAACAGGATCTCGAACATCTAGATTTTATCTGGTGCCTCGAAGAAGAGATTAAAATTTAGGTATGTTAATGTGCGAGCTGAAAGCCGCTGCAGCTGCTGATGCTACAATATACTTCAATGACACTTCTGCTTTGCTTTACCACGCTTTACTGGGGCAACTTACTGCAAAACAAAGCTAAGGAGAAGCTTGTAGCTGATGGTGAGCCAAAAATAAATGCAGGTCACCGAAGGTGGGACCCAGCATTTTGTTCTGTGGAGCCTGTTCTCACTGAGGGTGGTAGTGGGCAGATAAAACTCTGTTACCTGCAGAAATTTCCGTCTGCCTCTGGCAGGGTCAGAGAAGCTATGGGATTCTTCAGGAGATCTGCCACGGTGTTATCCTTTGGTGTCACATAAAAGAAAGGGATTCCAGTGCTATTGTTGACGGGACCATCACTGAGAAGTAAACAGTTTCCATAGGGCATACCTTGGATCTGCAAAATCCAAATAAGCAACTGGTTACAAATTTGCACATAGATGCTTTACAATGTTGGGAATTCCCTCAAGGTCTCTAGCAGAGAAGACAACAACCTCCAGTCTCCCACTTCACGTTGTCATCATGAGGAGAAGGATCTGAGGGTCCTGGTGGATAGTAAACTATCCAGGAGCCAACAATGTGCCCTTGTCGCCAAGAGGGCTGATGGAATCCTGGGCTGCATAGGGAAGAGTGTGGCCAGCAGGTCGAGGGACGTCATTCTTCCCCTCTACTCTGCACTGGTGAGGCCACAACTGGAATACTGCATCCAGTTCTGGGCTCCCCAGTTCAAGAGAGACAGGGAACTACTGGAGAGAGTCCAGCGTAGGGCAACAAAGATGATTAAGGGATTGGAGCATCTCCCTTATGAGGAAAGGCTGAGGGAGCTGGGACTCTTGAGCCTGGAGAAGAGAAGGCTGAGGGGAGACCTTCGTAATGCTTATAAGTACCTAAAGGGCAGTTTGAGGGAGGATGGAGCTGGACTCTTTTCAGTGGTTCCCAGTGACAGGACGAGGGGCAACGGGCACAAGCTGGAACACAGGAAGTTCCACTCAAATATGAGGAAGAACTTCTTTCCGGTGAGGGTGACAGAGCACTGGAACAGGCTGCCCAGGGAGGTTGTGGAGTCCCCTTCTCTGGAGATCTTCAAGACCCGTCTGGATGCAGTCCTGAGTAATGTGCTCTAGGCAATCCTGCTTTGGCAGGGGAGTTGGACTAGATGATCTCTAGAAGGTCCCTTCCAACTCCAACAATTCCATGATTCCATGATTCTGTGAGACAGACTTTCTTCTAAATTAAATCTATCATGCTTCTGTGAAAACACACTCTCCTCCATTTCTTCTTTCCATCCTGTCCATGACACTATAGAGAACATTTTCTCTTCCACCAAGTTAAAAATGTTTAAGTGCATTAGAATCAATGCCATCAGCGTCAAGCAATGTTCATTCCAAAACAGTGCTGATAACCTTTTCTCAAAGCCAAAAGGATACAGAGCCTAATTTAGCCTTGATTCAGCCTGCTTTTTACGCTAATTTTTCCTCCCCTTTTGGCCTTGATTTGCAACGTGATTGCCGTGGTTTGCCAATAGAGAGGGGAAAGGGTTCTAGCTAGAGTTGTATTTAAAGTCAAGCTGGACGTCAGCTCAGCTGCCTGGGCAGGAACCTCAGCTATGGGGCGAGGGGGGAGGTGGGCAGGGGAGGAGACTCAGCCACCAAGCCAGCTGGAGCAAACCTTCCTCCCACGCCGGAGGGGGGACACCAGGGAGCCAAGTTTTCTCCCATACCCTGTCTCGCGTACACACAGTGGATATAACGCATGCAAAAATGTCCTTGCTCAGTAGAGACACACTTTAGTATTCTCCATAGTGATCTGTACTCCTACCATGCTTTTCATCCCATTATAAATCGCAATGACAGATCCTTAATGACTGGCTGTTTTTTTCACGTCTTCAGGTATTTCTTTCCTCATGGTCAATTAGATGTTAAATAGTAAAATTATCAGTCAATACATTCATTCAATGTAACTGGTAAATCCTTTACAGCAAAATCAAATTAAGTACGAATAGTTAATAAGAAAACTCTGGATGATGTTATTACCTGGATTGCACGCTTTCTGATTTTTAATGTTTATATGCCTTTAAAATTTTAATGCTTATAGTGCTTATAAACAGTCCTTGTTAGCATTCCTT
>KZ505871.1:223293-246518 GCA_002844005.1 Limosa lapponica baueri | reverse complement strand
ATTGCATTCATCCATATTAGTTAAGGAGTACAGGTTTAATAGGAGACAGGGAGGAATAAGTCTCACAGGAACCTTTGCCTTTCACAAGGTTCTTGGATACATCTACTAGACCTTACCTTTCCATAGAAGAACAGATCACAAGGTTGGTCCGCTCTTACAACTTCTGCTTAATTGCTCCCTTACAATATGCTGCATATCTAATCTAAAGTTTTAAAAATAAAAGTGGACTGAAATATTGAGTATTTTTAGCTTATATTTTTACTAGACCCTCTGGTCTTTTTTTTGTCTTCACCATAAAAACCTGAAGGAATGGTGAAAATGGGTATAATGGGCCTTAAGGCCCAAATTAATTTTTGGGACTGTGAAGATACTCCCCACAGTATGTCATTTCACAACCAAACTCTTATCAGCAAAACCAAATACACAACTACCTGTTCCTTTAGCACCTGGCCCCATCTACATCTGCTGTCGTATCACCCTTTTGAATATTGATTCCCACTTCGGTGCTTCAGCTGAGACAGAAGAATGTAGATGCAAGTGGAAAACAAATATATATTTCCAAAACCAAAACGAGTGAAAGCTTGATAAGCTCCTGCTGCTTTTCTCTAGTTCAGGAAATGTCCTTCCTTAAAATAACGGAACAGTTGTCCCTTCTTGAAATAACAGACCCTGTAGATGTGCTTTTCAAGATTATTTAAAAACCCAGTTTCCCTGGTGTTTCAGGGAAATTCCTCATGCAATCTGATGCATGCAAGATACACACTTCATACCCTGTATTTACTATTTCATACAAATTTATTCCTGGGTTTCTCTTTATAGAGTCTTTGCTTATAGAACAAGTTCAAACAACCTCAGTTCTGACATAAACATTATACGCAACCTATTTTATTTCAGTTAATGGAATTATAAGTGAGATATTGACTCTCATATCCTGAAGAAATGGGAAACAAAGCAGGAATTTTTCAAGACATAGGAATTAGTGCTAAATTCTATATGCTGGGATGGAGTTGACTTTCTTGCTAGCAGCTGGTATAGTGCCATGTTTTGGGTTTGGCATGGCAACAGTGATGATAGTGCACTCATGGTTTTGGTTGTCAAAACTAAACTAATGCCTAAACTAAACTAGTGTTTAGGCAGTCAAATCCTCTTCTGCTCCTCACACCACCCTACCAGCAAGCAGAGCGGGGGTGCACAAGAAGTAGGGAGGAGACACAGCTGGAACAGCTGACCCAACAGACCAGAGGGGTATTCCACACCATATGACATCATGCTTAGTATATAAAGTGGGTGAAAGGAAGGGGGGGACATTTGGAGTGATAGCGTTTGTCTTCTCAAGTAACCCTTACGTGTGATGGAGCCCTGCTTTCCTGGGGATGGCTGAACACCTGCCTGCCCATGGGAAGCAGGGAATGAATTCCTTTGTTTGCTTTGCTTGAGTGTGCAGCTCTTGTTTCACATATTAAACTGTCTTTATCTCAACCCATGATGTTCTTCCCTTTCCCCGCCTTTTCTCCCTCTTCTCCTTGCCCTTCTGGGTGAAGGAGAAGAACTGCACGAGCCACTGTGTGGTCCTAGCTGCTGGCAGGGGTTAAACCATGACAGCACTGTAGACACAAAGCAGCACTGACACAGTCTCGTTCATCTATCCTGTAGCTTCCAGATAAATTTAGCACTTCAGGTAGGCCTTCAGCTTTACTGACAAGAAAAAATACAAGAAATAGGTAAAAACAAACCCCAAATATTTCACATTTTTCTTCTGAAGATTTATTCAACTAAAGTCAAACAATTGAATCATGTGACAAAATAACTGTTGCTAGCAGTTTCGCATTTAGTATTTCCCCCAAAAAATCTTAAACTTAAGTGAATGAAAACAGTATTTCTTAAAGTTGTTTCAAAAAGTAAGAATGGTCCAGCATAAAGAATTTTCAGGTCAGGTTGGTTTTCTCTGAAGATTTGCTGTTCATCAGAGGCAAAAATAAAGCATGTCTGTCCATCCTTTTGAGTAAGAAGTGCTTCTCTTTCGACTGGAAGATCTAACTTAGAATTCTCTCTTCCAAAATGACCTTAATGAGCTGAAAATTAGAAAAGAAACATGGCAACATTTAGACTGTAGGGACTGCAAATCATTCTTTCTCCCTTCGTTGAATAAAAAAAGTTATTTCTGCTCTTTCCTGTTGAACCCGAGGTATTTTGCAGATCCCCAACCTTATTTTACATCAATTAACCCAACAAGAGGAGCTACACATTGGGTTTCCTCATAGGGTGGCAAAGGTCTGATAGGAGGCCACATCCACTTTTTAATGCATCATTCATACTTTATATGTCTGCTATAAGCCCTACTATTATTTTTCAAAACAAACAGTCTTAGCCTGTCTCTCCCCCTGATGGGGACTGCCTTTTCATGCTGAAATCCTGGCTTTCTTAAAATCAGCAGAAGTTTTGCCACTGAATTTAAGCAGGGTCAAGATTTTACTGTCATTTTTTGATCATTTTAGTTAATGATTTCACTTGATCTCTGTATCCTGGATTATACAGACCACTCAGAAGAACACTTATCATTCCTTTAAGTGAAGTAGTTAACTATGTCCTTATTTTTTTCTCCCCTTTTTAACAAATCAAAGTGTTTGGTTTGCTCTCTGGCAACAGAGCTAAGAACAGCGTAACCTCCGTCTCTGTGTGCCCTGATTTGCAGTATATTGTGTGTTACGGAGGTGTGGAATTGGATTAAAAGCTACAGCACAGTGCTCTGCAGATAAACCCACTGCAGGTGTGCAGTTTAATAGGATTTTAATTCGGTAACAAGTGAACAAAGAGAGGAAGCCTAGAATTGGATTTTCTAGATGAAAAAATGCTATTCGTGCTGAGAGAAAGCAACTGCAAGCTCTGTGATAAGGAATAAAGATCGGGCCAATGCTCTCTGAGCTGCACTTTTATAGATTATGGCTCGCTCAGAGCGTCTTCGTTACTGCCACCGGTTTCAACAATTCCTAGTTCATACTATGTGCGTTTGGCTATAGAGCATTTAATCTGCCAGACTCCCCGTTAAGCCAGTGTGTTTAAATCTTGTATTGTCTCACTCCCCGCCCTCTACATTTTGTCATATAAAAATAGCATTTTCCTCAGGAGGTGTCACCAACTTGGAATGTGTTCGATCTTCACGATTATTAACAATTATTTTCATGCTTCAAATTAAAAAGGAAAAAAAAAAAGATACAGAAATGTGCTGTGCTGTTCAAAATAAAAGGAAAAATATGGTCTCTCTGCCGAGGAGTGTGATTTATATTCAGCATGAGCTAGGAATGGAGGACCAAAAACAGATGGGGAAGGAAAAGGAAGAATGAAGGTGACAACTGAAAGATCATGAAGGGATCTGCTAAGCCACAGACACATATTGATGCTGCTGATATGAGGGCAAGGTTGGGAGATTCTTTTCTGATTTCTGTTACCAGTCCTCCTTCTCATTTTTACAGGGTTTCACAGCAAAACTGAGTTTTTAACACTAATTTCAATGAGATGAGGGTGGAGGTGCGATGAACAGATTTTTTTCCCAAGCATAACAGGCTGCAGAGAAGGCATAGAAATGCCTTGTGGGACAAGATGAAAAAGATATGGAGGTTGGTGTTGTTGGCAGAGGACGGAGTGGAGGATGGGAACTGACGAAAGACACTGGGTCGCAGAGAGCTGCAGAGGCTGCGTGAGGTAAAGGAGTTAAAAGGAAAAATTATGAAATATACCCGTGATGCACAGAGGGATATGTCAGGCAGCAGAAACACAGTCCAGGAAACAGCAGCGTGGCTGGTGGATGCTGCTAAGGCTGCTGAGGGTTTAGATACCCCGCAGAATGCGTTGTGGACGAAGGGGGATTAGTCAGGAGCAGGGACAGATGGTTGCTTGGGAGCATGGTGATGATTTTTGGTGATCAAAAGTCACAGAACACAAATCCTCGTGCAGCGGGAATCTATTCAGAGGATCTACAGAGATGGTGATACAAACAAAGTGGTGGGTGATGGAGATGCTTTTGGCAGCTGTGCTTTTCAGCAGCCTGTGGAATTGGTATTGACACTCAGAGAAGGAGCCTGCATCGGTTGAGGTGGGAGCTACCGCCCATCTGAAAGACACAAGTAGGCAGAAGTGCTCATTCACTCCGTCACTGCTCCTGAATCCCTTCTGAGCTGCAGTTTCAAGTTTTTCAGCTCCCTCACAGACTGCAAACACTTGAATCACAGCAGGCTCTTACTAGACTCTCTTTTTCATACCACCATTATCAGCGTCTTGCATGTGGACTGCCAGAGTCCATCAGCTGCTGGGATCTTTCATCTCTAAGCTCTTTCTACACTCTCCCAATCCTACACGTTCTCTTTCCCTCATCCATATCTTTTCTCAAATTGTCCTACTCCTCATTTCATGTTTTATACTCTCTGATGCCCCTCGTCCCTCACTCTAGTCAGCCTTGCTCTATTTTTGAGATCATGTACAAAATGTACAAAATATGCAAAACTGCTACACATAATTCCCCAGGGCTCAGTACTGGGTCCAGTCCTCTTCAATATATTCATCAATGACCTGGATGAAGGGATGGAATGTACCCTCAGCAAGTTTGCTGATGATATAAAACTGGGAGGGGTGGCTGACACACCGGAAGGCTGTGCTGCCATACAGCGAGACCTGGACAGGCCGGAGAGTTGGGCAGAGAGGAACCTGATGAAATTCAACAAGGGCAAGTGTAGGGTGCTGCACCTGGGGAGGAATAACCCCGTGCAGGTTGGGGGCTGACCTGCTGGAGAGCAGCTCTGAGGAAAAAGACCTGGGAGTCCTGGCGGACAACAGGATGACCATGAGCCAGCAGTGTGCCCTTGTGGCCAAGAAGGCCAGTGGCATCCTGGGGTGCATCAGGAAGAGTGTGACCAGCAGGTCAAGGGAGGTTATCCTCCCCCTCTATTCTGCCCTGGTGAGGCCCCATCTGGAGTACTGTCTCCAGTTCTGGGCTCCCCAGTTCAAGAAGGACAGGCAACTGCTGGAGAGGGCACAGCAGAGGGCTACAAAGATGATTAGGGGCCTGAAGCATCTGCCTTAACGAGGAAAGGCTGAGGGACTTGGGACTTTTTAATCTAGAGAAGAGAAGACTGAGGGGGGATCTGACCAATGCTTATAAATACTTAAAGGGAGGGCGTCAAGAGGAAGGGGTTGGTCTTTTTTCAGTGGTGCCCATGGATAGGACAAGAGAAAATGGGCAAAAACTTGAATATAAGAAGTTCCATCTTAACATGAGGAAACACTTCTTTACTTTGAGGGCGGTAGAACACTGGAGCAGGCTTCTCAGAGAGGTGGTGGAGTCTCTGTCTCTGGAGACATTCAGAACCTGCCTGGACACATTCCTGTGCAACCTGCTCTAGGTGGACCTGCTTTGGCAGAGGGGTTGGACTAGATGATCTCTGGAGGTCCCTTCCAACCCCATATCATTCTGTGATTCTGTGATAATTATAGGCACATCACATGTACAGACAAAACCTGAGTCAAACCCTTGTCTGCTGACACCCGCATAAGAGCATTGGTCATAGTGGGCCATACGAAAGAGCATACAGGCAGCACAGTGAAAGCACAGGAAGCAGGGCAGATACTGAGTAAGCTTTCTACCAGTTTATCTCCTAATTTCTGGCCTTTGGTGGTTTAGAGATTCCTTGCTCATAGCCTGCACCCAGCTCAGTTTGGTTTTTGAGGTTAAGGTGATATGGCAGGATGGGTCATGATATTACATTTGAAAAATAACAACTGTCAAACATGACTATCATGTATAAATCATTCTTGATTTCCCCCCTTTGTGCCTTCTTTCTCCCCTCCAATTTTCATTGTTGAACTAGTTTTAGCATATGCTGTATTTAAAAACCCGGGTCCTCCAAGGGTCTTTATAAATAATGAAGATGTTTTTAAAACAGTCTATTTTCAGTCCTGGTCCTAGTTTATGGAAGCTGAATACATCTTGGGAAGTGCAGGATAAACAGTAAAATAACCGTAGCAGGATGAGTCTCAAAATGTAATTTTCTTTGTGAGTCTTGGTGCCATTAAGATTTGTCTAGCACTTTTTTCTGGAAAAACACAATGTTCTCTTAAGATTTAAGACAAGGGCTGTTATTGCATGGAAGAGAAATCTGAAAACAGCTAAATGCCTAATTCGTCACTTGTGTTAAGCACAGAGGCTTGATCCATGTTCCCATATGTCCTAACACAAGGACAGCCTTGCATCCTAGGAAGACTTAGACTCTATCTTGTTTTCTGTATGTCATCCCTTATGCTAGTAACCAATTGAACCAATGGACTGACTACAGAAAGGTCTCAAGGATTTCACACTTCTGCTTGTTTTGATAAAAATAACAGGCAGGAAAGAGAGGAGGAAAGAGAGCCTCTTGGTGCTTCCAATAGCGAGAAAAGACCACGCCATGTGCTCTTCTGATGAATAAATACAGGTAGTCTGTTTGGTCAGCAAGTCCACAAGCTGGTCCCAACCCACCGGAACAGCGCTGCTCTGCCTTAGACAATACTTGGGGGACTCTAAAGGAGCACTGAAAGTCTGCTGGGAGCCTAAGGAGAGAATCGGGGAACTGTGGCAATGGGGAGGTGGGGGGTGTGGAGATTACAATCCCTTGATGGAATTGTGGGGTGGCTGGGGAAGACGCTTTGTGGCTTGTGGCTTAGGTGACATTGGACACAGCTCCATGCAAACCTGGTTCTGCTTTACACACATAAAACCCCCCAAACAACCACACTCCTCCCAATCCCTCCCACTTTACCCAATTTACACCTTTTTTTTTTTTTTTTTTGGTAATTTTCTTTGAAGTTAATGTTTATTTCACCTTGCTGCCTGTGGCTGCGTCCACCGAACAACTCAGAACTCTGGAAAAACGTTGCTTAATCCGAAGTTATTCTGGCTCTGCATCAAAGTTATGAGAGCTGTCTGTGGAGCGTTGGCTTGAGGTTGCTCCTCTGCAAAATAGCCCCAGAGATGACTGGGCTCATAAATCCACACAACAGGGGGCTCATTTTGCTTTGCGACCAGGAAACTTTCATCTCCCTCCTCCTCTATATAGGACAGGAAAATGTGAGCCACAAAATCCATGAGTAGCAAATTAAACAAATGCCAGGATCCTAGGTTAAAAGAAAAGCAAAAATAATTTTAACATCCTCTTCATTTGCTTATCTTCATTATGTGTTCTTTTTTGAAGGGCTTCATTATGGTAGTGGCCTAAAGTAGCAGACTAGCACTCATCAATCAGTACTTACAGAATTATGTACTTCCAAATATCACAGCGAAATAGGCACCAACTGCAGATTTTAAACATAAGCAGAAGCCTTTTCCCCTTATTTTAGCTAGAGAGGAAAGTGTACTTGTGTTTAGTTGCTTTCCTGTCCAAGTTCTTCCCCCACATTCACTGCTACTACAAGGCTTATCAACAAACACATTTCATCCCTATTCCACCTCTTCCCAAGCAAACTCTCCTGCAGATGTCTGCATGTCTTGTATCTGTGACATTAAATGGCTTACTTGGCAGCTTGGGACATAACTGCCAGAAGCCAAGAGAGACTTCATTGGGGCCATTGACTTTTGAATCACACCTTGGTTGAAAGCCCTTACAGTAAAGAGCAGGTCTTCTTCCATGCCATAAATCTGCATAGCAATTCATCAGGTAATTCATAACCTCTGCATCCCACAAAAATGTTTACATGGACATCAACAAAGAGATACTGCCAATTTATATAAACGACCAAGGTTTACAGAGCTTTAAAAATGAAAAATACTGCCTCTTTTGATGTTATATGTGTCTGAGAAGCTGCTGCTTCTACTGTTTGTCCTTTTGTGTATCTTTAAATTCTAGCAGTCAGTGGAAGTACTTGTTTATCTATGGGATGAGGAAAAGGACTTCTGTACTTCTGAGATCAAACTATATAGACCTAACATTAGAAGTCCACAAGTGTTTCTAACAGTCTTACAGGTGTTTTCAGTATATTCAGTAAGAGTAAGCATGAAACAAAAGCTACCACTCCAGTTCTCCCTTGGGATAATGCAGAGGGACACAGTTTTGAAGAGGTAGTAGGTTGAAGCAGCTTGCTTTCCAAAGAGGAATGCACAGGTCACTCTTCAGCCAGCGTTGCTCAGCAATACATCCCTGAATGCCTCTGAAGGGAGACCAGCAAAGGAAATGGAGGTGGGCCAGCTGATGTGAGGCTCTGGGATGGAGATATGTAGAGGCACATGTGCTGGAGAGGAGGTGGAGCTGAAAGAACTGTAGAGGTCCCATCGGCCCTGACTGCTGTAGCACACTTGCTCCTTGCTTCCTTACAGGGGAACAACTGCACAGTTCCTCCCATCACACTTGGGCATCACCTGTGTGGAGGCTGGGCTGGAAAAGGGTAAAAGTCAATCCTAAATTCAGAGGTGTGAGTATGCCAGCATATTATATATGACAGATGTGCCAAGCTCCAAGGCAAGAGCCCTGGACAGAAGTAAGTTTGGGTTTGGTTACTGGTATGTGGCTTATTTTGGGGGAAGGCATACTGCGTTAACATGACATTCACACATTTCCCTAAGTAATTGTGTTTCCTTAGTGTGGATGCTATGTATTTCCACTTGCAAGCTGCCCACCACTCCTGCAAGAAATGCTGAGATTTAAGAAATTTCTGAAAAGCAATGACCCTGAGTATAGAACTTTTACACCAGACAGCTTGTTAATATATCAGCTCCAGCCTTGTCCATGAAAACTTGAAATCCTACTGGAATAGAAACATGGGAGAGAAGGGACATTGTTAGGTCATATAGCCCAAAATCTTAAAAAAACCAAAGGTATTAAGAAAGAAGATAATGATCAAATTAATTGGAGCATCACAGGAAAGGTTAAAAGATATTTTTTAAGTCTCTCTTATGTGAGAATAAATTCAGTCTTAAGGCTACCAAAGTATATTGGGAAAACTTTCATAAGTCGGATGAAAATATCATTTGTAACTCATTTAAGGAAGGCTCAGCAGAGGCAGGGATGCTCTCCATCAGTTGTGTCCCCAACCACCGACAACGGCAGAACAGGGAGGCAATTCATTAAGCTCTTCTTGTGGTAGAAAGAGGGAAGAGGATTTCATCATCATGGGGAATTTCAATAAACATTATGCTTCCAGTCCTGTTCTTGGAATTCATTCCTAATTTCCTTATTGCCCAAAATATTGCATCTAACATTGGAAAGTTTTGTGCAGAACTCCTCTGGAGAGAGAGAAAGGAATTATTTTTTTATTACTGTAATGCAGCAGCTGATGGAGAAGGGACCCGACTGTGCTGTGCTCCCTGCAGACGCAGAACAAAACTCTGATCCTGCTCCAGAGAGTTTGCGATCTAAATATAAGGCAAAAGGTGGCAGCTAGATGCAGAAAATCGGGGCACACATACATGCACAAACACTGACATTAGCAGGGGAAGAATAGCGAAGAATACAAAAGGCAACAACCTTAACATACTCCTTTGTTATGTCTTTGTAGGAGACACATGAAAGTACAGTTTTGAAGGGGAATTTGAAAGAAGATAATGAGGTTTTCTTTGGCTATTTGTGTGAAGCCTCATCCGACAGAAGAGTTAAAAATATGAAGGTGCTCCTTTGAAAATCTAAAAAGCGGTTCATGCCGTTTGGGATCAGATGCTGCTCACAGGAGATTGTGCATTTCTGCAGAATGAATAATAGAGAGCAAGCCTCTGAAAGGTTTTACAAATGAGGAGAAAGGTAGGTTGGGTTGATGAAATATAGCAATGGAAGGGGAGTGAACTGATTCAAGACATGGTTGTGCCACTTCACTTTGTGTGACTGTGACTGCACAGACCCTTCGCTTCTCTTGCCTCGCACTGGTGGGGGATGGATTTGATGCTTGACAGCTCAGACCCCTAAAACAGAGAGAAAACTAACCCAGCTAAAGGAATGACTGGTTTTCAGTCAGTTTGACACCTAAAACAGGCTTGCTGCTGGCTAGGCAAGCACTTATGTCAGTGTAAGGCATAAGGAGAAGAAATATACAGCTGTTGTCAGAGGAACTGCTTTTTTGGCAAGCAGTTACCACAGTGGCTCTGATCTGGCTGTATTATACAGAAAGAACTTGAAGGACTAGGAGCTATCACTAGAGAGATCTGGAGTTTTTATGGTTTGGAATATCAGTGACTCCAGCTCTCCATCAGACCCTTCTGCTGGGGTGTGCAGGTCCTGTAGGGAGGGAGAGCAGAGGCTCACACCTCAGGCTGCTGTTCCCCATGTTTCCACAGACAAATGATGGCTTCTGCCGAAAGAGGGAGTCCTGCCCTTCCCACCATCTCCAGCTGCTCGCTCCTACTTTCCTCCCTTCCTAGAGTTTGGATCAGAAAACAAACATGGTTGAAAACTAATCGTTTCATTTCCTTGACTTGGCTAGCCACATCTCCAGGTGAATGGAGCTGCTTGATGCAAGGAAGAGAGTAGGAAGAAGTGATGCCTCAGTTGACTGTAGTATAAATTTATGTCAGTTAAAATGAGCTGGTGCCTCTGCCATCTCAGGACACAGAGAGGCATGTCATAGAATCATAGAATCATAGCATAGTTGGAGTTGGAAGGGACCTTAAAGATCATCAAATTCTAACCCTGCTGCCATGGGCAGGGACACTTTCTACTAGAGCAGGCTGCTCAAAGCCCCATCCAGCCTGGCCTGAAACACTTCCAGGGATGGGGCATCCACAACCTCCCTGGGCAACCTGTTTCAGTGCCTCACCACCCTCACAGTAAAGAATTTATTTCTGGTATCTAATCTAAGTCTCCTGTCTTCCGATTTAAAACCATTACCCCTTGTCCTGTCACTACACTTCCTGACAAAGAGCCCCTCCTGTAGGCTCCCTTCAGATGCTGGAAGGCTGCTATAAGGTCTCCCCGGAGCCTTCTCTTCTCCTGGCTGAACAACCCCAGTTCTCTCAGCCTGTCTTCATAAGAGAGGTGCTCCATCTCTCTGATCATCTTTGTGGCCCTCCGCTGGACCTGTTCCAACAGGTCCATGTCCTTTCTATGTTGAGGACTCCAGAGCTGTCAGTTGAGAGTCACTAAGATCCTACTCACCAAAACTGTCTGCATAGTTGAGGGTCAAAGCCTTGCTTACAGCAGTCAGTAGGAAGCTCCATCTCAACTGGAAATCTGATGCCACTTTTCTCAACTCCTCTTTACTCCTGCTTGGCTGCAGATAGAGAAAAAAGTTGCCTTATGATAAAGTTGGTTAAAAGATTTCCTTATTGTGTTGCAGTTCCTTGTTGTATTTCCCTGTACAAACTGCATACAAAGGACAAACAAGCAGGTTTTTTTCTTAGAATCCTGAAATAACTCAGGTTGAAAGGGATCTTTAGACATCATTTAGACATCAAGTCCTGGTCCACCTTCCCTGTACCCTCCCATAAGGTAACTGAGGGTTCTGTGAGATGAAGGCATCACAGAACTGCAAAGTACTAGTCTTAATTTTTTTTTTTTTTTTTTAAAGGAAATAATCAAGCTAAATAAGTACATTTTACCCTGCTTCTTCAGAAAAGGGGAAAAAAGACTTTAACCACTTCCCAGACCCAAATTAATTGGTCTGGCAACCAACCAAATGCAGTGGTGCCATCAAGCTACTGCTAATTCTGAATCAGTGGCGGAACTGGGGTGGTAGAGTTGGCAACCTATGGGAAGGTGCATACGTGAGGATGATCGTACATGAATTTTTCACAAGAGCTACAGACATTGTAGTAGAAATTACCACTCTTCTACCACCTCTTAAAAGTCAACAGTTTAATGAATCAATGATTTCAGGAATCATGAAGTGTTCTCTTTATTTTACTAACATTTTTCTACTGAATTTTGGTTTATTAGGGACTGTTATAGTATGTGTCTATGAAATGAGAACAGATACTGAAACCGCCTGAGTGGATATATGCACAGAAATATGCTTGTAGTTGTTTGCACAGATGGAATTTTTGTATGCCAATTAATTCCCCCTTTTTTCTGCAGCATGCATAAATTGTATTTATGCAAATCTGCAGTCTGGTCAGGTTGCTAGTGTACAATGGAGCTCTTGCAGACTAGTGACAGTCAGCATGTAGCAGGATAAATGACATGATCCATCTTTCTTTTATGAAATTATTAAATTGATTTTATACCTGAATGACAAAAGCCTGAAGATTTGAAGATACACAGTTCAGGAGAACTCGAATATCTGTGGAAGGTGCCAGCAAAGACATTAAGTCATTCAAACCTATGAAATATAGAAGGGAGATCATTACTTGAAGTGATTGGCTTGCTTTTTGTTTTATACAGTTTTTAGTGCTTTTTCCTTTTATCTTTAGCTTAAAATATAGACATCTGTTTATAGCATTTTGATTAATATAATTATACTATTCCTTTAGTGGCCAATAGTTTCCTGCTTTGAAATTAGTCATAATTCATGGTTTTGTCCATTTCCAGCATATCTGCACTGACCTGGTCATCATGGCAAAGGTGGCAAGAAGAAACACTTCCAATGTGAAAGCTGGAATTTGGTTATATGCAATACCAACTTACTTATCTGAGATGATTTTATGTGGTTGAGGAAAAAAAAATCTTGGTTTGGGAGAGGGGAGAAAACAGTTTTAAGCCAATATCAGAAAATGCAGAATATTCTGTAGACCAACAGAAATATATATATGATCGTGCCACATATCAGTACAGCTGTTCACCCTAAAGATTGGAACCTACCGCCCAGTGCCAAAAGTTACATCATTATGGCACCTCTCTGAATTTATACCCTTCTAACTGAGTCATCTTCCTTCAAGATGACATATAGATAGGGCATGTTAAAACCTTGCTTATTATAAGTAGCAATTTGGAAAAGCAATGAAAACAGAGAATACAATGAGAGAATACATCTTGGGAAGAATAAGACCATCATTAATATAACGAGCAAATGTAATAAAAGCATTCTGCACAGTGTTTTTGATTTTAAGCCATATATAAATGTTATTTAAATGGTTCTCCTGATGGTGCTGTGAAAAAGGCAAATTATTATTACCACTGTAAGCCGTCACAGGAAGGCTGTGGCACATCCCTTGTCAGCGAGCAAGTCGGTAGCCGGCAAGGAACAAAGAGCTGAGGTTTCCCCCCATCAGTTCTGTGCACAGCCTCGTCCAACTTGCCTGTCTCTTGCTAATAATTTAAATAGCAACCCATTAATCTAAAAATTAACTTGCCATTATGTTTCCATCCCTTTTCATTAAGCTGGCAAATGTATTATGTCATGGCGGCATACAAACAGCGCATTTTATTGTTTACAGCAGCACATCAATTCCACAAGCTGCAATACAGCGAAAGGCCACGTAGACTGAAAGGCCAATAGTCCTCATCCAGTTCAGCATACAGCATTTTAAAATCTGGCCACAAGAAATTATTTTCTGTACTTTGACGAATAACAGAGGAAAATGCGAAATGCAACTCTTGGAAACTTCTTTTTTTGTCAAAGAAAAAGGTAAAAAATGAACATCCCTGTTTGTCAGCCTTCTTCTAGAAGATACAGCATTTAGTAACACAAACCCCACTCCTGCTGCCAAAGAAAGCTGTAAGAGAGAGTCATTCTTAACCTTTAAAGTTAAAAGGATAATATTACATGCTCCATTCTCAATTTTATTGGCTTTTTTCCAGTACTTCGGGTTATGGCAAGACTGTAATTCCCATTAGGGCAGATGCCATGAATAAACAAGAGGAAATGCTGGAGCTTTAACAATGGCAAGCAAGAGCTTAAGTGGATAGACAAAACACAGGAAAAAAAATATTACATTTGAGTTCTATGTCATTCTGCAGCTCCTCCGGATTCCTAAACTTCATTTGAAAGAGGTTTCCAGGCACATCCAGGAATCCCTGGTCGATGACAGCATGCAAGTCTGATCGCAGAACAGTGACTTTGCTGTTGCTGTTCAAGACTGTTCTCATTGTCTATAGAGAGTAAGGAAACAGTTAATGCCTTTCATTTTCTCAAGCCCTTAACTCAGTCAAAAAGCTTCCCTTATTCAGTACCAGACTTTATATAACCAGTCTCCAAATTAAGGGAGAAAAAAAAAATAAATCAAAGGAGATGAATTTTAAGTTGTCTTCAAAGGTTTTTTGTTCTGGGAGATATTCTTTTCAATGACACTCTGTGTTGCTGTCTGTGATGGAGTGGACAAGGCTAACAGGCTTGAAGTATCTGGGCAATTGGTTTTGCCTAGAGTTATTACAGTTATGCCAAATAACAGTATTTTGTCTAAAACATGGAATGGTATATCAGGGCCGACATTCCCTCAGTGTTACCTGTCGTTAGTACACGTTTCAATTAAATTTGAAGGCAATTTTTCTCAAGTTGCCCAAACCTCTGAGAAGGTAAAAAAAACCATAAGAAATATGGTGTTAATTAAAACAATATTGGTTGGGATTTTATCCCATTTATCTGCTTATGAATCATTTGTGAATGAATATGGCTTCATATCTGTCCCATAAAGTATTGCTCACATAGATATTGCAAACAATGTTCAGCCTAACATTTGATCCTCATCTCTTAACTTTTTTATTTTTTAATTTAATTGCTAATATCAAACAGTATTGCTTCAGATTCTTGATGTAATGATGAAAACAGTGAAGGAAATTAAACCTGAATCCATGAAAATTTGCTAATCCATACATTTAGTCTCTCACTTCTATACTGAAACCAGTAAGATTCTGAAGCCTTTGTTGGGTTTTGGGCATTTATATTAATAATCCATGTCAATTTTGGCATTCCAGAGGAAAAAATAATTTTTATAAAAAAACCTTCAAGATTCATAAACACTTTAACAAATCCCATTCAGCAGGTGCTTACTATGACCCCACAAACAGCAGCAAATGCGGCTGCCCATTTGTTTGCAAGCATTGTTCCCAATCTGGCCATTTTTCTTTTTCATCATCCTGCTAGCTTTACTGAAATACCAAAAGCTCTCTGATTCTCACTCGCTAATTCCCTTCAGCTAAGTTAAAGACAAAGTCTTGGAGTTTCCAGTGTCAGAAGAAGAGCTGCCGCTTGCAACAACAACCCCAAGCGTGCGCACCGTCAGTACGCTGCTAACACCCAGCCCCATGCCCCAGGGTTTCAGACTAGTCCCTTTGGATATTGCCCTTCACCGTACTAAAAATAATTCTCTAAATGACTGAGACTCAACTCCGACAACACTTAAATACAGCTTACCAGAGGCAGGAATCAGCCCCAAGAAATGACAAGCAGCATATTCACATTCCTTTCTCGCAGGGAATTTGCACCTTTTTATGCTCTAATTACTTCTGCATGTCCAGGTAGTAGCAGCTGTCAGCCTGCTTTATCTACACATGATGGGAAAGTTACTTTTTTTTTTTCTTTTAAATGCTGACCCTGCCAAAATTGTTCCTATTTTCTCAGCAGGTGGTTAAATTATTGCAAAGCACTCTACAAGGGTCGGTATGGTTACACCGTTCAGAGGCTGCAGCTGCACAGCTCGTCCGTAGTGCTTCTCATTAAGAGCTCTCTCACCTGCTTTGGCCATCAGTTTCTAGTTGAAATTCCAGGTGCGTTTTAGACAGAGAAAACTGAGAAGGATGATTAGAAATATCAAATTACTCCTACGTGAGAAGATGAGATATACTTCAGCTTCGGATAGAAATAAGTGAGGAAGGATGTGAAGGGGATTTGCAGGGAGAATTGCATGAAGAAGGGTAGAAATTTTAAAATAATAAAATAACTTATTTTTTCACACAACAAATAATAAAATCCTGGAACCTCAAGAGGTTGTGGATACAAAAATCGAGCTATTAAATACCAAGATGTGGGTATAACCTTCATCTCAGGTTGCTGGAATCCAGGAGAGTACAATGGAGGAGGATTGAGGTATCACTTGCTCTACTCATACCCACTTCATATGAGCATCTGATGAGGGCCACCAGCGGAAATGGGATACCAGTCTACACAAGCCTAGATTCGGCTCTGACTAAAACACTCAGCCATCCTTTCTGAGGGATGTCCACACCCCCATGAAGCATCTGCATGTTTCTCATAAGCTGAAAATTTTAACCGTTTTCTGGTGTGTGTTGGACAGGGGGATGCATTTGCAGGGGAATTTTTAGCTGGCATTTGTTTCCTACTGTGTTTTGCTGAAGCCCAATATACATGACTTTGGCAAGATCTCTAAAAGAAGTTGTAATAGAGTCTATGTGACCACTGAAAGACTACAGGGACACTCATTTACAAAACTTTTATAATTTCACTTATTGAAACTATTGTTTTTAAATTGCCAATGGGACTAATAATCAGATGCACTGGAACTCCTTTGCCTTTCCCTTGTATTTTAAGGAGGCTCTAGAGAAGGTGCAAACATCATTTACTTGTGAGAACAGTGCCAAGAGCTTGTTAGCATGAACAAGAACCAGGCTCAGAATGTGCTCAGCTGTAAGCATACATCTGAACCCCATTCTCGGGTCTACGAGGTTCACTTTGTGCTGCTTAAAGGGTGTAAAGGGGATGTGGAGCAGCCAGAGGCTGCCGCTAGAGAATTTGCCCCCAATTCGCCTCTCTTGCCCTGAATCTTGAGGGTGCAAATTCAGTGTTGATTCTCTGCAGCTTGTCCGCATGTTAGGAACAGGCAGAGAAGAAGCAAAAAGCTGCAGCCAGCCCCTTGACATCGTGGATAGAGCACAAGAGGGATGATGTAAAGTCTGAGTACACAAATAAAAAGCAAATGCCTGGGAATAGCTGGCACTTGCAGTCTTGCTGGATCATGTCCTTCAATGCATAAGAAGCAATGTTTAGAAGCACATGAAGCTGAGCTTTTCAAGTATTTAGTATCTACAAGGGCTGCTGCAGTAAATGGGAACTGCGGGTGCTTGGCACCTCCCAGAAGTCAACCTTTTGGCTGTGTTAACACACCTATGCATGTTTGTGCATCATTATAATTTTTAAAACATTTTTAAAGTGAGGTGTGTCTTTTGTGAGTTGCTGCTGATGAGTTTTCCCATAAAGAGAAGCTACGTTTATTAAGAAAGAATGTGACACTGCCATGCAGTTCATGAAGCCACAGTTCCCTTCCTTCCTCCTCTTTATTGTGGGGACACATTGCAGTGATTTAAGCCAGGTGGCATGTTGGGAAAATCTTGTACTTGTTGTTTGAAGAAGAGGAGACAATATACCACCTTTTGTCTTCTGTTTCCTTCCCTATTTGTGACCTATCTGTTCTGTTGTGGCCTGGACTGCCTCAAAAGCCAAGGTTTTGGAAGAACACCAATGGAAGGAAGGCTGCAGGGAGAGTACAGCCCCTCATAATAACACAGCACTGAATAAGTACAGGCTAATGAAACAATTTACTTTGCAGTGTTCAAAGGGTTAAAAATGCAGCTCCTGGATGCATCTCCTTTGTCCCCGTAGCTGAGAAGAACGAAAATGTAGAGCAAAAAGCAGGCAGGGATATTAATGGTTAGAGACGCTTTTTCCTCTTTCTTCCCAAGGAGAAAAGCCAGTCTGAGTGATGACCCTGAGGAGGAAAGTTCAGAGGATGCTTCCCTGCAGCACTCCTTCCAACACTGTCCAGTCAGAGGACAGAGAAGATTTTGCCAGCTGATCCCTGGAATCCATAAGAAAGGTGAGGGTTTTGTGCCCTTATAGACCTCACACCCTCGCTCCCTGACCATGCAGCTTCTCTGCAGACGGCATATTAGTGGCTTCCCTTGTGCAGGCTGCTGTAGCACTCCTCAGAGAGAGTGGTCGGGATGCTATGCAAAACCAATTTTAGAATAACTCCAGCATGTGCTATTGAACTGGCTTTTGCGTGGCTGGGTGAAGATACTGGAAACTGTTGTCTGACCCTTCCAGCTCCTGTGTTCTCTCTGTGGGGGCCATTGACCATATCTCAGAGGCTTTCACAGAATCCAGAGGGAGGAAAAGGCCCCCTCAGCATACTTATGGTGTGGGAAGAGATGGGTAAAAGGGTGAGAGTTATTTGGACCATGGTCAGTATACAAATAATAACATCTGTGCTGCTGCTGTTGTCCTACAATGGAGCATCTCATAAATAGTCCAAACTGCTTGAGTGAATGAGATGCCCAGCTTTTTTGTTTCATGGATTCTGGAACATACCTTGGCCATGTTAGAAAGGTCTGTCTTTCTCCTGAGTCTTTTTATAAACACTGTAACTTCTGTTAAAGAAGAAGAGGCATATGTTTCATACCATTAATATTTTACAGTCTAAAAGATATTAATGAAGGCAGATCTTTTATGTTACAAAGTAGATCCCTAGGGGAGAAACAGGCTAATGAAGGGCACGGCGGGGGCACTGAGCCAGCATTACGGGCTGGGCTGGGGACACTCGCAGTTTAAAGCTGGCAAGCAGAAGCTGCCCAGGCCACCACTCTTCCTTCACTGCAGATCTGTTAACCCATGACACACAGGAAAAATACTTCCAATATTTCTTTTACATTAAGTACTTCTCAAACAAATCTAATACTCTTACATGTATGGTTTAAGATGAATGAAAGCAACGTTAATTCTAAACCTCCTGTATTTTGTTTAGAGGGATTACATTTCCACCTCCATGCATCTGTAATTCTGCAGGACTATTAATAGGAGTTGGTTTATTTGGTTCTATTTTCTCCTGTTTATATTATGTTGCAATTATGACAAGCATGGTCCAATAATATCCTTTTTAAGAATAAAATATAAAATAACTGATTCTTAGTTGCAGGAAAATCGAGTATAAAGCAACTTAGAAACTTCTGTATACAGGCAATGATTTTCAAGTGAAAATTTCTGTTTCCCTGAAGTTTTTACAAACCAGAAAGACCAGGGTGTGTATACCAAGGATCACAACTGATTAATTACATATACTTCCATTCACACACAGGTTGAAAACACATTACTAAATTTGCTCTATCAAGCATTCAAATGTAGGAAACTTAAATGCCTCTGTGCAAATATATGTAGCATGGGGAATAAACAAAAGGAGTTAGAGAAATGCACATGCCTGCTGGACTATGATCTTATTGGCATCACGGAGACATGGTGGGATGGCTGCTATGACTGGAGTGTTGGAATGGAAGGAGATAGGCTCTTCAGGAAGAAGAGGCAGGGGAGACAAGGAGGGAGTATCGCCCTCTGTGTCAATGACCAGCTGGAGTGCATGGAGTTCTGTCTGGGGATGGATGAGAGCCGACTGAGAGCTTATGGGTCAGGATTAGAGGGAGGGCAGGGACAGGTAAAGTTACAGTGGGGGTCTGCCACAGGCCACCTGACCAGGAAGACCAAGCAAATGAGGCCCTCCATAGACAGAATGGAGCAGCCTCATGTTCACAAATGCTGTGTTCACAAATGCCCCCCCCCCCTCATGGGGGGCTTCAACCACCCCAATATCTGTTGGAGGGACAACACAGCGGGGCCTAAGCAATCCAGGACATTCATGGATAGTGGGATTGAGTGCATCCTCAGCACATTTGCCGATGATACCAAGATGTCTGGTGCGATCAACAAACTGGAGGGAAGGGATGCCATCCAGAGGGACCTGGACAGGCTTGAGAGGTGGGCCCGTGCAAACCTCATGAAGTTCAACCAGGCCAAGTGCAAGGTCCTGTACATGGGACAGGGCAATCCCAAGCACAAGTACAGACTGGGCGGAGAATGGATTGAGAGCAGCCCTAAGGACAAGGACTTGGGGGTGCTGGTTGATGACAAGCTCAACATGACCCAGCAACATGCACTTGCAGCCCAGAACACTAACCATATCCTGGGCTGCATCACAAGAAGCATGGCCAGCAGGTCGAGGGAGGTGGTTCTGCCCCTCTGCTCCATTCTGGTGAAAACCCACCTGCAGTACTGTGTCCAGCTTTGTAGTCCCCAACATAAAAAGGACATGGACCTGTTGGAACGACTCCAGAGGAGGGCCACAAAGGTGATCAGAGGGATGGAGCACCTCTCCTATGAGGACAGGCTGAGAGAGTTGGGGTTGTTCAGCCTGGAGAAGAAAAAGCTCCAGGGAGACCTTATACCAGCCTTCCAGTACCTGAAGGGGGCCTACAGGAGAGATGGGGAGGAACTCTTTATCAGGGAATGTAGTTATAGGATGAGGGGTAACGGTTTTAAACTGAAAGAGGGGAGATTTAGATTAGATACTAGAAAGAAATTCTTCACTGTGAGAGTGGTGAGACACTGAAACAGGTTGCCTAGAGAAGTTGTGGATGCCCCATCCCTGGCAGTGTTCAAGCTCAGTCTGGATGGGGCTTTGAACAACCTGGTCTAGTGGGAGGTGTCACTGCCCATGTCAGGGGGGTTGGACTAGATGGTCTTTAAGGTCCCTTCCAACCCAAACCATTCTATGATAATGTCAGAATTAAGACTGTCTGCAAATCTTCCTTGAGCATATGAATGCTAATGCAATCTTTTGTCTACACAGGAGCCCTGCTTTGCCACTGAGGACCTGGTCTTCACTCAGTGAACAACAGAGCAACATTATGTTTTAGCCAGAATATTCAGCATCATATGTAGCTATATGTATGTATGTGCTTATTTACAAACACACATATATATGCACACCTTTGTATAGTACAAATTTTTTCAAATCCTCCTCTAATGACAGAGTTGTAGTTTCCTTATGGGACTATGGCTTTTTTCCCCTTTATATTGATCTGCACTGTAGCCATTAATTAATTTATCTGCATAAAACTACTTGCCAGGTGAAAAGGCAGAACAATACTTAAATTTCAGAGGGCAGACTGCACATTATTCAGCTATCTACACAGCTAAAGCGATCATGGCAAGAGACAGATCTTTAAAAAATTCAAGTACACTTTAATTTACCATGAATTGGGAATAAATTTGACTTAAGTTTGTTCTCACACATTATCTGAGCCTGTTTACTTTTAACTGTATCCCAACTAACTCTAGTCCTCACTACTGTCAAAGTTACATCAGTTAAAAATTTTTAAAAATAATTTCTCTAAGAGTCTTGTAACACAATCTTCTCTGCAGTTTACGCAAATATTCTTTTATGAAAATCTCTCTATTACTCAAACATACCTTTAGATTTGGATGCTTGGAGCGGTAATGGAAACTCTTTCAAAGCATTAAGCAGCCAAAGTTCAACATTTTTACTGAACAATCTGATTGACTGCATGTGTTCCACAGGTACCTCTTCCAGGAAATCATGAAATAGGATGTTCTCCATTACCTAGAATACAAATTCATGGAGCTGCACAATTGGTGTACTACAGATATTTACAACGGCATGAAACAAAATTGTATTAATAGCTTAAATGTAAATGTAAATAAGCCCATTCTTTTTCTTCCAATTAAGCAATAGTTAAGCTACATTAATTAGCAGAAGGAAAAGGATTCTAACAATAAACATTGTATCCTGAATTAATGACACTACTTAATGAACTGCTGTAAATAAGAAGCAAGTTATTTTGATCAGAAAACTGCCTATTTCTATGTGGAATGTCACCAAGAAATGCAGTAGTGTTCTCAAAGGAAAAATAACTCTCATAATTTGGAAATCGGTTATCAGTCAAAATTTCAGTCACATAACCTCATGCCAGAACCACAGACCACATTTATAACAGCATATTTCATGGATGTTAGGGAACTTTCAAAAGAATATATAGGAACAAAGTGGAAGTTATCTCAAATTCCACTTGGTCCTTAAAAAATCCCGAAGAAGCCAAAGAAAAGACTTGAGGTACAAACGAAAATCCCTTGTAAGAAACAGCTGGCCCTTCTCCTCAGGTAGAACTACCAAAAAGACACAAACACATAATAACATATTGACAACAAACAAGTGTGTCTACAGTACCTTGAATAGCTGCCTATCATAGCTTTTGAACAGCTGGCACACGTCTGGCATGGACATCAGTGCTATTCTTTCAGGCTGCAGAGACCTCCAGAATGACATGATACAGGCTTCCACCTGTCACACAAAGTCCTTTATGAATTTTCACTGGTTTCACACTTGTGAAATGTGAAGTGTAATTCAGTAAAACAACACACAGAAGCACAGAAGCAAAAGAATGACTGTGGAGCTGGGCTCTTTCCCTGGCCCCATCCTGGCCAGGCTCCAGCGTAAGTGGGAGCATCCTGGGGCAACAAGGTGAACCTCTCAAGGCAGCATAAGAAAGAAGAGAGAAAGAATTATGCCATGGATATGGGGATATAATGGAAGATTTTTGTCCATGGCTTTGTGTTTTGTGCTGGGCTCAGACCTGTTGTCGTGCCAGGAGAGCTCAGAATATGCCTAAAAACTCAGATTCTCAGAGCATGTTGTGTCAATTAAGAATTCACAAATAATTTGACTGAACACTTCTTTTGTCTGTAAATGATCATCTACCTTAGATCAAACCACCAACTAAATAAGCTACACAGAAACAATTTTAATCTTGGAGTTGTTTGCTGTCATCAGAATGAGTGTTATTAAAGCAAAGACATACCTTGTCAAGCTCTTTCCTTCTCACCATATGTAAAATATCTTGACAATACCCATAGTACTCATTGGCAAGCAGTCCAACCTGGAGAAGGTGACCAGAAAGAGGGTAGAAAAGGATCACACAGGCAAAGAGCTAACTAGCTTATCAAACACTTGAACGTACCATTTCATAGGAATATTTCTTCCCTAACTCTTGCTCCCAAGGATAGAATCTGCTGAATTCAGGCCAAGGGTACAGAAATCTCTCTTGTTCAGTCTTCAGATAAATGACAGATGGAGAACAGTGTAAATCCTTGCTCTCAATGCATCAGAATTTATTTTGAACAATAAAAAAAAAAGATCACAATTATCTTGTCAGTTCTGTTAAAGGTATTAAGTACTTTCTTGAAATTGTATAACATGATTTTTTAGTAAGAGGTATTTCTTCAGAGGAATACTTGTCCTTTTTTTCAGAAAGTAAGAGTGGATGAAAGAAACAAGCATGGCTAACTAAGTGTTTAAATCCCAAAGAGTACATGAATTTCTTTTCAAAACCAGTAAATATTTAATGCTGTACATATGTTCCACATATATGTTCTATAGCGCTCGTGTCACAGTTGTAACCTTCTAAATGAGGCTGTGGACAGTTGGCTCTGCGGTCGGGGTGACAGCACATTTCTCATCAGCTGTTGTTACATCCACTTCAGAGCACTCATTTACCGCACCCAAGTGCTCTGTGAAAATAAGACAGTCACCCAGTCGCTCCTTTTTTTTT
>KZ505871.1:172062-212698 GCA_002844005.1 Limosa lapponica baueri | reverse complement strand
CACTATTTTTTAATTCCACTTTCCTGGTTTCCAGCATGTAAGAGAGGTCATGTGAGACTCTTCTAATAAATTAACTAGATCTCACAGCTTTTAATAAAAAAATACAGCTTAGAAATATCATTATAACATTAACACCAATACACAAAATATTAGCATCTCTCAAACAGGATGTAACTTTGATCTCCTAATTATAGAGGTCTCCACTATACCAAAGATAATATGACAAGCATTTTTCCATCTACAATGTCCAATATGATATTTTAGGACAGAGAGTGCACAAACTATGAAAGTCCAAATTCTGTTCTCATGCAACCTCACTGATTTTAGCACCAGTTTAATGAGATAACAGAATTTTAATTCGTGGTTACCATGTAACAGAACTGCCAGGACTGAAACTGGTTTAGGTGTTTAAATACTCATCCTTTGGCCAAATCCTTTACTCAACCTACTTATCAGAATGGTCATAGTAAAGTAAATACAACTACTTGTGTGAATAAGGTGAGTGAGACGTAAACTAGTTACTTATTAGCCTAAGGTATTACCTTCACCAGAAAAAAAAAAAAGACCTTTAATTATGAGATAATGCCAATGGTTTTGATGTCAGAAGATAATAGCCTCCTGCAGTGCAAATACAGGAGCAAAGCTGGAGCAAAGAAGCAGAGAGATTAATTTTCAAAGCGTGACACACTGATCGTATGACAGTGTTTTCTTACTGTGACTCTGCTTCCGTTATACCAAGCATATTTAATTAATTTATCAGATGAATGCTGGTGCAGCACAGTGCCAGTTACTCACTGTGTCTTTACTGATAATCGAGCTGGTTGGGAAAGCAGACTTTTCATAATCACCAGGTGAGATAAGCCCGTTGGATTTTAAATCAGCATCCTCTCTTTTATTAGCAGCCTGATTTCAGGCAACCCAGTGTTTATCTTTCTGTATTACCTGTATTGGCAGTAGACAGTGGATAAAGTCTTCAGCAAACCGGCTTGCTAGAACAGACTGAGCAAGACTGTGATCGCTGTGCAGTCTGATGATGTCCACCTCCCCCTTTATTCATTCCTTCTCCCCTTTCTCCAGGGAAGAAGGCTGACTGCCTCCCCCAGGTTTCCCTCTCCCTAGCAAAAGGCCCCGAAATGCCTCGCTTTTATCTCCTTGGAGCCCATCTTCTCACCCACCAACCCAAGAGGCTGGTGCTGCCAAGCACTGGGGCTGAGCCATGCTGGGCTCCCTGCCAGCTCCTCACCACCTCCAGCCCTACCACCCAACAGCAAAGGCTTCACGGCTAGACATGAGCGGGAACCTGCACCAAAGACTGGGGATCTGCTGAGCTAATGGGGCATTTCCCATCATGGGGCTGAAAGGTAAATGAAATTTATTCTAGATAAGGGTCCTGACAGTAGGCAGAAATGCTTGTTTCTTCTAGAGCAACCACCTCAATACCCTTCGTAATTGAGCAGTCCCAGAGGACATTAAACCTAAGTCCAAATCCATCCTTAATATAACACCACAAGAGTCATTGGAAGTGCTGCAGAAATTAACTTGTGCTTCAGTAGCAGGTTTCTGCCAATAGTTTTGCCTCAGCATTTAACTGTTTAGTGACCAAATATTTGAGAATTTCATTTTGTGAACTTATTGTCTGGCAGCCTTTTTGTCTGAAAAGCTGGCAGCCTTTTTCAAATAACAAGTCAAACACATCCTTAGTGCTGACACATAATACAAAAATACTGTCTATCAGGAAAAATAAAAACGCACACAGAAAAGAGCACAGTGCTCATCTTCTTGCCTATTGGCCCCAAGGTTCTAAAAACCTGAGTGTTTATCGTGTGCATCAAAACAATACTATTAATAAAGACAACAAAAGCACAAGGAAAGAGTGGTAAGGGAGAAAGACGGAGGCTAAAGAAAAAGCACACAGGGAAAGACCTCCTCCATTTGTCTGCTACTTTCTATCCACAATTTCCTTTGGGATTCTTATCTGATTGATTCTAGGGCCTCACATGGACTCCAGTTTTGGGGGTTTGCCACCTGTTATGTGTGAACCTTGGGCAGGCAGGCTGTTATACAGGTTCACAATTCCACTGTTAATCCATTTCTGGACCAAAAACCTGGTTTGCTGTTGTCAATGCACCAACCGTAAAATGAAGCTAAATATTTAAAAATTCTCAAAACATGAAAAGGTGATTCAGAAAGTTGTCGTGATGAAAAAATCATCAGTTCATCCTTTCAAGGATTGTTTATGATTCAGTTTTATGCAGTGTCTCAAACTTGTTGGATGACCTTGGATGAATCTCTTCCTTCAGTCCTTTTAAAATGGGAGTAGTGGTATCTATATCACAGCAGAAGCACAGAAAAACTCCCGCTGCTCAGGTATTACTGAGAGGGGGAATAAAAAGATTTGAGGATTACTTGCTGTCAAGTTAAACGCTTGCTTGTATGTGTTGTTGCTGTTTCACCCAAAGCTTCAACGCTCCTTTCTAGCTGGACTCAACTGTGCTTGGTGAAAGAAGAAAAGTAACCCTGATTTCTCTTTGGTTGTCCCATGGCAGATGATGCTCTTCTCAAAGCACAAGAAAATGATGGTGATAACCTTACTCTACCACAGAAAGTATCTTTCTCACTGGAGAGTTTGACCATTACCTTTGCCTCAAGGAAACATAACCTTGCAGAACATCAATCACTCAGCATGCCACCGGCCACTGTAAAAGCACAGCAGCCACAAGTGGTCCAGCCAGGGATGATCCTTGCCATCTGCACTGCAGCATCATGTCAAGTGGATGGCGGCCCATGGGCCAGATCCCAATGAGTGGGTAGGCTGAGGCAAAACCACCTTTCCCCCATGTCAAACCACTCGACATCAGTAAGACTTGCGGCAGATGGACTTTCAGGGAAATGTCCCTGCTTTCATGACGTTGTTTATGCACTACCATGATGATCAGAGGGCTACAGCACCTCTCCTATGAAGACAGGCTGAGAGAGTTGGGATTGTTCAGCCTGGAGAAGGCTCCAGGGAGACCTTATAACAGCCTTCCAGTACCTGAAGCAGACCTACAGGAGAGATGGGGAGGGGCTTTTTATCAGGGAGTGTAGGGATAGGACGAGGTGGAATGGTTTTAAATTGAAAAAGGGAAAATTTATAATAGGTATTAGGAAGAAATTCTTCACTGTGAGGGTGGTGAGGCACTGAAACAGGTTGCCTAAAGGAGTTGTGGATGCCCCATCCCTGGAAGTGTTCAAGACCAGGCTAGAAGGGGCTTTGAGCAACCTGGTCTAGTGGGAGGTGTCCCTGCCCGTGCCAGGGGGGTTGGGACTAGATGGTCTTTAAGGTCCCTTCCAACCCAAACCATTCTGTGATTCTATCAGTCTATGATGGGGTCTTCACAGCAAACCAGATTCCTGTCCTACAAGACAAGTGTTAGAAGTTGGGTTCCAGCTCTCCCTGTAGCAAGCCCCCCCCGGTAGGTCCTGCCAGCCCCCCGGCACGGATTGGGGGGTGTGGGGGGGGAGAAGACCAGCCGCACCGCCTCCCCCCCGCGACCACCTCCAGCCGGGGCCTCCCCAGCCGCCCCGCTGGCTCGGTCCCCGCACCCACCAGCGGATGATGGAGAGATGCAGGACGGAGGTGGGGCTGCCGTCGGCCATCCCGGTCGGGGCCGGGCGAGGCCGTTCGGGGCCGTTGGCTACCGGCCGGCGGAGGGGGGGGGGGCCGCGCGCCGCTGCCGGAGCCGGTTCCCGGCGGCGGGTCCCCGCCGTGTCCCCTTCCCCGCCACATCCCCGCCCCGGGGACCCGGCAGCTCCTCGCCTTGCGGGGAGGTGCGATCCTGCCCCCCACGCAGGCGTGGGGCGCAGCGGGGAGCGCTGGGCAGGGCTCGGGGCGACCTGCGGCCCCGGGGCGAACGCCAGCCGGGGTGCGGGGATGCCTGACACCGAGTCCTCTGTGGCCACGTGTGCATTTTAGAGCAACCGCAGGTGAGAAAAGGAATTAGATGTAAATCAGGAGGTACAAAGACGCCGGAAAGAGGGGCAGAGGAACAACTGCGCGGCAGTGCGTTTGGATGGCAGAAGCGCTGCCTGAATAGGTTTCGCACGCCTTGAAAACATTATTTTCAGAGTTTTCTACAAGAATGCTGTAAACTCCCATAATTGTCTAATTTCTCTTTGATACAGACAGATGAAAGGGCTGTCTGCCCCACTGAAACCCTGCAAGCACTTTTCCATTGCAAGTAGCCATTATGCAAAATGAGCTTTACTGCCATGTGACTGGCGAAAATAAATTATGTATGGCTGGAGCGTCTAAAAGCTTCCTAGTGGATGGCATTGGGTTACATCAGAGCTCAGCTTCTCAGAAACTCCCATGGCTTCCTCATGGTAATTAGCTGTTGAAAGTCCACGTATGACACAGACGGGCTGGTTTGCTTTGTTACGGCAAGATGACCAAAGCCATCATGTCAGAGGACAGCAATATTAAAGACAGGGGAGACAGGGGACAAGGAAAGGAGAATTTATGGTGGAAGCTTGCTGGTTTTTTAGTCCCTCAATGAAGCTTGCTTTTGAGGAGCAGTGCACACAGATGTCATGTATAATACATGTTGCTTTTAATCTGTAAAGCCTCGTGCTGTGTTGAGAACCCCATGGGAAGATGCTGTTCACCCACAGGGCCCCAAATCAAAGCCTTGAAAATTATGTCTGCCCAAAACATGCGTTAGTATACACATTGTAACCAGTACAATCTGCCATTAATAAATGTACTTAATAACCTATTGTGGAAGCTTCCCTCAGTTACAGTTCTTAGTTGTTGTCTGATTTTGTGTCTCCATAGTCTACTGACCTTCTCTGTGGGACGTTCAGCTTACACAGCAAATACTCCTGCAAATACTGCAGAGTGAAAGCCTCTTTAAGTTACTTTAACTGGCTGTCATAAGAAGCAGCAGCAGTCATATTGCTGCAACCATAAGATCTGTGTGGTTTTGCCACGTAAGTCCTCACAGAGCTTCAGAGATGGTTTTTCCAGTAGATGCTGAAGACTGCACTGCCCCTACAAGACTGCAGCCGTCCCCATGCCTGGCACACTCACTGCTGATTCAGGTGTGCCTGTGCACACTGCGCTCACAGCAGTGCCGTCCACTTCATGTACCCAAGGAACAGGAAACATCATCTCCAGTTTCCAACAACTGGCTTGCTTGCCTGTTTGCATGTGCCTCACAGTCTTGGTCATAGTTCTCAAGATTCATGGCCAACAACTGGCTTTCTGCGCCTATCTGAAACTCCACAAAGCTCATGAAGCTCCCTAAACCCAAAGATGCCTTAGCAGGAAAAAAAAAAAACATTTACAACTTTCCTAAAACTGAGATGTGATAAGTAGGCTATTTCTATGGTGACAGACTGAAAGCGAGGGGAGTCACACAGATCAGAAAGTCCCTGGGCGACACCTACTACTCAGAAAAGTTTTGATGAGAGGAAACAAATGCTGCACAAAGAAACTGTCCAGTTACTGTCAGTGGCTTGAGAGATATAAAGTAGGTCACAGGATTTATCTTGCCCAATTTCCAGGTAACAATAACAAGATAGACAGATCTGTGTGCTCTTCAGATCTTGACACTCCTATCATTTGATTAGGGTTTTCTCAGTTTTTGAGAAAATGTCTCTTTAACCTTTCTGATAAATCTAATACTTTGGCGGGGTGGAGGAGAGAAGAGGGATTCTGATTTTAAATATCAGGCTGCTAGTAGAATTTGATTGAAAACCTGAAATCTGCTTCTTCAGTTTAATCCGGTCAGATAGGACTGGGTGGATGCACACTAGGTCAAGCTGTAGTAAGTCTTTATTCTTGCATAAGGTGAAAGTTGCAAAGCTGTTTATTGCTGTCATGGACATCCTCCTTGCATAAAATGAAAGCATATTTAATGAACATGCACTTTGACTGAACAAAATTTTTGACCTAAAATTAGTAGTACGGTTTAACGGATTAAAAGGCGTGCTAAAGAAACTCCTTTTCTCTGACTTTCACCCGTAACTAGGACAAATTTACATCAAACTTTGAGGTAACAGACAACTCCAAAATGTTGCAATGAGTGTCTATAGCACAAAATTGCCTTGTCAGATTACTCCCTCCTCTCACCTCCACTGTTTTCAAGAGGAGGTTTGGATACCTTGTGAAGTATTCTTTGCTGTAGAGGTAAATGGACCATGTAGGACCTATTGCCGGAAACAGCTGTCTTGTAAAGGAACAGTAAAGTGCTAACATCTCTCAAATACTTAAAATGTTTAAAACAAGCGCTTTATAAGATTTTTAAGCACTTAAAGTATGTATAAAACAGTCATGAAAGAATCCACTACTGCTTCCACCGCTATCAGTAGCACTGAAAATATGTGACTGTAACAGAGTTGAAAAGGCCTCTATGGTGTTTATTTCATTTGTTCTCCTGTAGAAAGAAATGAAGAGGTTGAAAAGTAGAAAGAAAAAACCAAAATCCTCCCTGCCACTCACCAAACCAAGACCCTGAGCAACCTACTGTCAAATTTTCAATATGAAAAGTTAAAACAATTTGGTCAGTGTTGGAGTAAGAGTCCTGGTGGACAAAGGTAAATATCCTGCTTTGAGAAATCAATCAGTACCTTTTTTTTTTTTTTTTTTTTAATCTCTACTAGTTGACATACCAGGGACGAAATGACATCTGTGCAAAGGTTTGCTGATTTTTCCTTCCTTTGAGATCTGAATAATGCCAATGATCAGGCATTACCTCAATCTGATCAGTTTACTGCAAAGAGAGATCTTTGGAGTCGTAGCTACCTTTCAAACTTTAGTTTAGAATAAATCAACTTGACAAAATTCAGAAAATACAAAAGGTTATATCTGGTAGTGTCATAACATTTGGAGCAGCAGCAAAACCAAAACAGGATTGCAAATGCCTCCTTGAATATAATGCATTGATGTTATAGAAAACTCTAAGTTATAGAATAACATCTGTTACAGAATAACTCTATGTTATGCTCTGAGTCTTTCACAAGCCACACACTTCAACATGAGTGTACATGAGGAAAAGGAAGGCTCCCCTCCTCGGCGCCTATGGCTAGTGAACTCTTTTGTGCATGAAAACCCAGTTCAGCAAAGCATGTCAGCATGTGTGTAAGACCGCTTCATTTCAACAAAGTGTTTAAGAATGTGCTTAACTTTAAATATGTACTTAGCTGAATCGTTTCCCTGAGTGGGGATTGATGGCTGAATTAAGGCATTAAACATTAATGACAGAGCTGGGAACACAAAATAGTATGTAAATTGGGATGTGTCGGGACTAGAATGAACTGATTCAAACAATGCAATCATTGCATGATTAAGATCTCTTGAAAGATGTGAAACCATCAGAAAGGCTTGGCATCTGGGGACTTGAGATGGGGGACAACCACTGACAATCACTCCAGTCCTTACACCGTCTCAAATCCCTTGGTTCTGGAGTGTCCAGTGGGGAGCCTGAGTGGAAATCTCCTCCACACAGTAACTGCAACACTTGGGTCTCTGTTGGTACAATATTAATCCTAGATGTTGCCCAGAGCAGTGTTGGCTGCTGACCTCCTTTTGACTAGGATGAAGAATGAGAGTATCATGACAACATTTCCTGGTGTCTCCATGTTCTTTGGCTGCTTTTGCTCCTGCCATGAGTGGGTAGCACGGTCTATCTGAGCAGCTCTGTCCCTCTGGTCCTGAGGGACTCTGGTGTGAGCTCTTCCCACAGGGCTCTGCCGGTCACCCTTTGTGCTCCCTGTACACGCAGTGCCTCAAGGAGGGTGACTATGGAGCTGAGGACTGTGGTTTCTACCATGTGCTGATGATACCTGCTCTTTATATTTCTCCCTCTTTAGACCCACTTAGGGCAGCCAAACAATTTATAGGGTGACTCATGAAGATGGCAATATGGATAAAAGCCTATCTGTCCAGAAGTGGCTGAGGTAATGCTTGCAGGAGAAAGCAACTGCTTCATTTCTGCTTGGCAGAAGATGCTGTGTTTGCTTCTCCAAGTCTAAGTACTATTTTATTGTGCTTCCCCCATTCATTCTTTTTGTGCTTTTTGTATTGTTTTCTACATCCTGGATGTATACTGAAGTTAACTTTCTGTTTAATAGGACAATCTATTATTAACGGCTGTGCTATAAACTCTGAAATAGTGATGCTGGTTTTGCATATTACAATAATTTGAACAGAAAAAAAAAATAACTTTTTTCTTCACAATAAAAGCAGTGGTGAGTCATAGAGAAAAGCTTAATCTATCTCAGAGGCTGGTGGATCAAACAGCAGCTCTGACATTAGCTCCTGTGCCTGATTTGCAGACCACGTGCAAATGACCCTTGACTATATTTGTGCATCAGGAATGTTTACACAGTGAACCAATTAGTTTTGAAGAAGGAATGGCATTAAGGGCAGCTTTGAAATATGCTCAAGGTGAAGTCTAGCTACAAAAGTTTTGAAAAGAGAGAAAATATCTCCCTCCTCCACTAGAATAAATACAGACTTCACTGTGAAAAGAGATGCTTGCTTGCTTTTTTTTTTTTAAATTAAAAATGACAGGTAAAAGCATTTCACCTAAATAGCTACATTAAGCAATAATTTTCTTGAAAGTGTTTGTTGAAAGCTTCAGCATAAAAAGTTTGACATAATTAAATGACGATGCAGCTAACAGTTAATCTCCTCTGAGAATGACTTTTATTATAACAAGTAAAAATCCTGCCTCAAGAGTTCTTTGAAGGTAAATGTAGTTTTATCTTCCCACCTTTTGAATGTCTTAGACCAAAGTGGCACATCAAAGAAATATTGTGTGCATGTAGTGTCAGAGGTGATATGATTAAAACTATATACCGTTGTATAACTGTTCTCCAAATTTCATATGTGCAAGCCCTATATTCCTATTATTCTTTCACAAATCTTGCTTTATCCTTCAGACTAGAAAATGTAGCAGGAGATAGTGGGATTTATGCCTTGCTTACAGTTACATAAATGATATTTTCATTTAATACTTGTGTCTGAGACTACCCATAAATTTGAGAGAGACAGAAAACACCGTAACAGACTAAATAAGTGCTACCAGATAATCACTGTAGGAATAATGACACCTGAAAGCCCCAGGATCCGAGTTGTTCAGATGCACCGGGACCCCGCTTTGAGCAGGGAGGTGGACTAGAAAACCTCCAGACATCCCTGGCAACCTAAATCATTCTATGATTGCTGCATGGTCTCTTTCTTAATTGCATCTGAAGCATTTGTGACTTGCCTATGTTTGGCTTTTGTTCAGATAAGTAGAACATTCATTTACGTTGCTAGTGGCAGCATTGCTATAGCTAGAGCAGTATAAAGATATAGCCAAGACAAACTTTATAAAGAGAAACAGTATCTTTTTCTTAGGCCTCTTGATGCAGATAGAATAGATAGAGATATTGTGAGCCCACACAGATTGTGTTGTATTTGAAGCAAGCAGCAAACACAAAGCTGAATAAAGGTTGGGAACAATTGCTCTGGTAGAATGAGAGTACGTCTCTTTTCCCCAATTTAGCAAATGAGATTAGGCTGATACAGATTAGGATGAGAAAATGCCTCCTATATTAATTTATACTCTCTGTTTCCATTGGAATAAATTACAAAAACAACCTTTGTGGAACATTTGATACAAAATCCTCCTTTGAGCAGCTTGTGTGTTTATATTCTAACCCTATGGCTTTTTCTACAGTTCTGCACTGACATGAGGGACCTTTCCGGGGGTGGGTTGGAGTACGAGCAGCCGTGGTGGGTCTCTGGGCAGGTTGACATCCTTGATTTATGGTCTTGATTTGAGATCTTGATCTTGAACTACACTCCATCATTCCTGAGAAGTACAAATACATTGCTTACTGCTGAGCATTCCTCAGGTAGCTTACATAAAACATTTCCACCACTGCAAACTTCTCACTTCAACTAAGTGCTATTTTTAACATGGGTCTGGCCCTCTGGTTAGTACTGGTGGAGTTTTGCGTGAGCAAGGACTGGAATGTATTCGCTTGAGTGAATACATACCCTAAATATTCATTTGCATTCAAAAGGGAGCTTCTATTTAACTGTGGTTGTAATCCTTTCATATTTATTTTCTATGAATATGTGATCATGCGAGCTTTACTAGCATAATACTTGTCTGTGAGAATTCCCATGTGACTTATTCATGGGAAGCAAACATTTAATTCAAATGTTGGGTCACCAAAAGGCAGTTCAGAATTTTCTATTGACTTTGTTTTGATTACTTACTCAAATTAAATGTTACGATCCTTGCAGATAAAGCAAAGTAAATATTGGCAATACTACAGCCAGTGGGACAATTAACATTCACAGTCTACTTGCTAATTTAAAAAACTGTATCAATATAGATCAAAAGATGCATGGGGCATAAATTAACATTACTTGGTTTATTGCAGCAGATATATTCCCAGTTAAAAATTCAATCACGTGGATTACAAAATTCATAAATGAGATGATCTGCAGACCTACAATTACACACTGAAGTAATTCATTCACAATTTTACAACAAGCACATTTCAGATATGAACGGAAGATCTACAAGTGATTCAAGGTAAAAATTGCCAAAGAAAATCCTGAGCTAAGATCAGCTCACACGAGTTGGAGATGCAGGATGTGGTTGCTTAGTTACTAAGCAGCAGTCCACCTGGGGAGCGCAGTGCCTCTGCATTTCAGAGTATGGAGATGGGTTTTGCCTTTTGCTTTTGAATGACGTTACTGATGAATGTTAAAATCTAAAGCGTGGAACCAGGCAACTTTAAGGAACAGCCACACTGCTCAGGCAGCCTCACTGCAACTGCAGCCAGTGGTAGTGCCACCATCCTTCCAGCACGGAAGGTAGAATCATGGGAATAATAATAGCCAAAATTTCATTTTAAGGGACATTTTAGAAAATGTACCTCGTATATTTATCTCTCAAATACACTCCTTCTGCTCTCAGACAGACAGTTCACAGTGCTTTATTATCTGTGTAGTATTTAACAAGTTTCTGCAATAGGTCAAGATTTGTTTATAAAAGAAAGTATACTTTCTACTGCTGCTTTTGAGTTTAGACCAGGCTTAGCAACTTCCAGAAGCTGTGAAAATGGGAAAAAGCTAGGATGCGAGGATGGGACTTCAGATTATTCTTAATAAAATACTTTCTGGAAATGTGAGATGGTTCTTCAGAATTTGTCAGTCTACAGTATTTGTCATGCAAGCAATAAAGCTTCAGCCTTTCAAGACATTTCAAACCCACAGTAATGTTTACTGTTTCCCCAAAAGGCAGCCTTTTTCTATTGATTTTGTTGAAACCTGTCTGGAAATTGCTGACCTCCAGTAAGGATTCTCCTGAGCAACTCCTGTAAACGGTGGGCTAACCTGCTCAGTTGAGACACTGAAACTTCGCAACAAAACACACCAGAAGCCATTGGTAGAGCTTTGTAGGATTCTTCTTTGGACATCATCTCCTTAGCTGGGTTAAAAGTGCACAAGCAATGGCCAGAGTAATGTCATATTTTAACAGGCAAAAACCAAAGCCACATCTACAGCTTTGATTCAAGTTGAGCAATTTAGCACAGTCTTAGAACTACATAAAAAGACAAGTTGTTTTTTAATGCTGTGATTAATTATTTTTGAAATGCTAACTTTCTCTGGGCCAAATTTTACTTTGAGAATGAGATTTAATCAAGAGTTACTGTGCTTAGTGTTGCTCTGCACAGGTTTGATTGATTGATTCAGTTTTCTTCTCGCTCATGCAACAAATGAATGCAATAAGACATGACTCTTAAATTAAAGGGTGGATTATCACCTTCAGGGAGAAATCAAAGGAAATGGGAAGAACCCCAAATAAGGGATGGATGAACACATTAATGACAGAGGGGTTAGTATTCACTGTCTGCTAGTTTGAAAGAAAGGAAGATCATCTGAGCATGTGTATGACAAAGGTTTTTCTGTCTCCCCAAACCTAATTTGTTAACTATTAGTGCATGCTAAAAGCCCATAGCCCTTTGATAAAAGTTTGGGAAATAAGCTGTGCCTGGTTAAATCTGAAGTAATTTTTCATTATTATTAATATTATTAAATGTGGTATTTTGCCCTGTCTGTTTTTGTTGGGTAGGTAGCTACTCATGTTCTGCCAGTTAATCCTGTTCTTTTGTGTACTTTAATTACAAAACACCTAATACTGTGGGTGACTGCTTCTAATAAATTAAAAATATCTGGATAAATAGAGAGGTGGTGTTGTCTATTAGGTGCAATATCCAGGTTTGGTTAAAAACAGGAAAGTCTGCTTGAGCTCTTAAAGTAGACTTTTCTGCAGCTTAACACAGGTGCGAAAGGCTTGCTCTCAACTCTAGCAGAGAAGCCTGAAGTATAAGGACGTGGGAAGTTTTGTTCAAGGGCAGAAATAATCAGCACACACAACATCAGATTTTGTCTGTTCAGCCCTCCTCAGAAATACTGTTGCTAATTCTACATGTGATAGTGAAAAGCATTTTGCAGGTTTGTGAGATTTTTACATTTTCAACTCAGTGTGGTTTAACCACAAGCTTTGTAGCTGGCAGAAAAACAACCTATTTGTGCATTTCTCCAAAAGCAATGGTTCATCTGCCTCTGGAGCAGAGAGGATAAAATGCTGTGGCCAGTTTCAATGCTTGCCTCATCGGTGGTGCTGCTAGTCATCCTGCAAAGCCAATGTAGCTTTCAAACCCAGCCGTTTACACTAACTTCTGATAGTCTGAAACAACTGTGACTTGCCGTGTTTTTTTCATCAGGCCCTTATAGTTGTCCTTTTGTTAGCACACAGAACTCGGCAACTCTTAGAGACTGGTTTTAGCCAGCATTTCTGGGTGAGGTCTCAGTAAAATTTGGATTGTTCCATGTATGAGCCCATATGGAAACTGGGCTCTTTGGAAAGCCTCATCATCATTGTCTAAGTGCGACTTTATCTCTCTACATCAGCGTAACCTTCCTGGGGACCTCACCAGGGGTGAAAGTACTGTGCTGAGGAGAAAAAAAGGATCAGGAGAAAATGTACTACAGTAACCCCTTATTAATGAATGAATGCATACTCATGCATACTTCAGCTATCTGCTTTGATATCCAAATACAATAGAGCTATAGACTAGGCGCAGAATTTGACCTTCAGTATCTTACCGGCAGGGCATTTATTCGTCAACTGGTTTCTTTAGTCTTAGGCTGTTTTCCTAATCTGTGTTAAGTAGTGAAGAAGTCTGGTAACCCTTGCTGTGCTGGAAGAGATTGTCCGCGTCCAGTGATGGTGGTTATAAGACTGGCAAACTTGAGCCCTACGTGTAATGACATTCCTGCCAGTCCTTCATCAACAAAATCCAAGCTTTAATAAACAGCTTTAGTGATGGTATAATGTTTACTTTTGTCTGTCGTGGCCTCCTTTTCAATGGTGGTACAGGAGGGATCTGAATAAAATCTAGCTCCTCTTGGTCATGAAATATTATATTATATTGTGAAGCACAGGTTGTACAGCTGAGACCATAACAATTTGTGGACAGAACTACCCCCCCAGCATTTCTGCTGCTCTTCCACTTGTCCCTATCTGCCTTTTATATCACTGTTTATCTTTTATGAAATGTATCTTTCTGCATGGTGGTCATATTCAAAGAGTATTTGACACTAGGCTGCCATTTTGCTTCCTTGGGTCTTTGGAGTTCTAGAATTGCAAAAATGTATGTTTTATTCTGGCTCTGTTTGTCCCTCACATATATATTCACATCTCAAATCGGCTGATTTTAGTAACTAGTATGGAGAAATCCCTTCCTAAGAATAGTATCTTCAGCTACGCTTATGGCTTCAGTCAACATTTGTCTTTTGAGACCGTGGAGGAAAAATACACAATACAAACACAAAATAAAGGAACAGGAAGTATTTTTTTTTCTTTGATCAAAAATTATGCTGACCTTTATTCCTTTGCTACATATTGAAAGCCCATCCACCTACAGAACAGGATGCTACAGCTTTCAGTAGGGAAAATTAATACAGCAAACATGAGGCCCTGATGACTCTATGATCAATTCTCAGAACTGTCCCCCTTTAATAGTAGGGATATTGTAAGGATGTATTTTGGGAGTCTCCATAGGACTGGGCCAGATATCCAGGGTTTTGGAAAGACAAAAGAGCGCTTCCCTTTTAGGTAACAATCTAAAATTGTTTTAACATCCCTGAATGGGTTCTCCTTCCTGCGGCAATTTTCATGTTTGTGCTTGTGCCTTTTGGTCACAGCTGCATTGACGTATGCAAGAGCACATGTGAAAAAAAAAAAAGCTTTGTCACCACACTTTAACATTACAAGCATTTGAATATGGATCAGAATATCCAGGATCTAAATCGGAAAAGTTGCTAACACTTGTGAACAGAGGCAGTTAACACCAAGCTCTTACGTTCTTTTAATCCACAGAGAGGCTGCTGGGTACCAGAGATCTGCTGACTTCTGACTGCCTGAGCCCCACTGGGAACACCACTGACCTTTAGTAGGGGAGTTGGACTAGATGATCTCTAGAGGTCCCTTCCCTCTGACAATTCTGTGATTCTGTGACTTCTTGCTCATATATATGGCATTGCTTTAGTCTAGACAAGAGTTGACAAAAACTTGCATAATGGGGAGCAGGTATCTGTCAGAATAGGGAGGAAGTGTCCTGGAACTGGAAGTGGTGGGGTGTGGTAGGAAGCGAGAACTTGGCATTTGTCAGGAGCCCCTGGAGCAACTTGCAAGTGGCTGACCCAGTGTGCCAGTCGTGGTTTGTTAACTTCAACCAAAGTCTACAGAAAAGTCCCTGGAGTTCTTCCCTTCACACAATAGCATAATGTCTTTCTGTTGTAGGACTCACTTGTAGCTATCTCCATCTGCTCTTCTCAAGACTCAGGAATAAGCTGATGGCAGTGATACTGCTGTAGAGACATACAAGTGCAATTCAGTAGGATCCACATACGGAGATGGATAAAGCTGTCAAGTGCACTGGTTTTGGGGGGAACACAAAAAAAACGGAGGGCCAAATGACAGAAGTATAATTTCACACCAATGCGCAGTTGATGCATCTCGCAGGGAACAGCTTACACTATTTTGGTGCAACCAGGACTCTTGCTACTTCCCTAAATTAGAGTAACAGCATCTCATTGCTGACAGTACCAGCACAGACTCCCAGAGGAGGAGGATGGATGTCTGCTCAAAAGGCACTGATGGAAACCGATTTATCTAAGCTGAGGTGGCCAGCCTGTGACTCTTGTGAACAGCCTGATGCTGTTCCCATGCTGGGCTGTATCATATGACAGATTTGAAGGCTGTGCCAACTTCAAGGCTGCTGAGTAATCAGCTCCTCAGCTGCAGTAGGAATGCTGCTAGCTGGGGCTTCTTAGGTTATGCTGACTAAAATCTAAACTGTTTCTGTCCTATGTCTTGACCTGAATCCAGATTGGAACACAGTTAAGATCCAACTTGCATTGGATGAGCCTGTAGATGGCCTCTGACTAATTTCTTTAATTTGTTCAGGTACAAAAATCTTAATGCTCTGCATTAGCTGGATAGAAAGGATGCACCCAGAGGTGACTACGCTACTATGTTCTTGAAGGGCAAAGGCAAGATTTCTTCTCCAGTACTGCATTTCCAGATCTGGTTGTCAGTAATGCCAGTTCTCCTTCACCCATGGGAAGAAGGGACAGGGAGAAGAACTAAAGCTTTGCAAAACTACCAGGTTTCACCATTGCTTCCAGTGGGGCTGGTCAATTCTGGCAAGGCTGGCCAGAATTGTTCCTGTAGCTCCAGTACCCCAGGGAGCAAGGGAGGAGAAAAGCTGGCCCTAAAAAGTGGTCACACAAAAAGAGCAAATCAGTAAGAGCCACACAATACCTGCTACTATGGAGGGAAAGCAAAATTCAGCAGGCTTATTGTGCCTGGGAGCCATCCTTGAGGGAAAAAAATGCATTCACACATCATATTGGACATTTTCAAGCTGGATTTGTCACTGCACCTACGAAGTAAAGTGGGACTACCTGTTGAACATGTCCCTCGCCTTCCCCACACATGAGAAATGCAATGGAAAAGCAATGAAAACTCATGCAGCATACAAAAAAAACCCGCATTAGTTAAGCTGTGCTTTCTGAAGGAATCAAATGATCATGTGCTTACAACATGAGGGTGGAATCAAAGGGGTACAGTGGTGGTACTGCTACACAGCCATCTTCAAAGAGAGCTTTTTCAGCTGGGATTTCAAACTTAGTCTCAACTGGTTATTTCTTCCCAAAAGGGATGACAACTGGCAGCGGCACTGCAGGATGCTGAGTGATCTCCTGTGACTGCTGGAGGACATGATTTTTTCTGATAATTATCATAAATAACATTTACTACTAAAACACGTGACAAAAACTCTATTACATTTTTGTTCTGTTTTGAAAGAAATGCATTTCTATAATTCATGATCAAATCTGGCTAAAAAGATTCTGGAATGGAGCTTTTGTGATCAGATTGTTTTGCTGTAAATTGGAAAAGGAAAAAAAAAAAAGTACCTTCTTTGTCAAGGGCCTTTAAAGTTGCCACAATTAAAAGTCAAAACTTTTGTGTAACTTGCTGCATGATTAGACCCAAGTCCTGCAAGTTCTAAAAATAGGCAGTAATTGAATAAATATTTATTTTTAAAATGTACAATATGTGGCTGAGACTGGGAAATTTGCCCCTCCACTTCAGCCCTCAGCTACACTGCCACACTTTATCTAACCTCCCTCTTGGGTGTGCCATTGGATTTGCTTATTGTGATCAGTGCTGGTCAGTGAAATGAACCCTAAATTTGGAGGCTAAGTAGCCCCCAAATGGTGCAAACAATTGAGGTGGAGCAGAGGAGAAGGAGCTAACCTGTAAGGAAGGGATAAAACCAAGTCTGTGCACATATATAACGTTGTACAATGTCCTAGCCCAGTGCACAGGTGAGGCTGGTGTTTTGAGGAATTACCCCCTCCTCCTCTATTAATTAATTAGATGGTGACAAGGACACTTACAGCCACCAGCCCCTGGTCATCAACACTGCTCATTTGTTAAACAGTGCCTGGCCCGGGGTGACTAACACTCTTCCAAGGGATTTGGGAGCCAGCACAGTCAAGGTCCGCTTCCCAGTAGATACCGACTTTAGATGTAAAGGGAGTTGAATATAATGGACATGAACTGATCTCTCCCAGCTGGCCTTACCAACAGAAAATGGTCCTGGGTGGTGCTCATTTGCAAGGATGCCTGCCTACATACTTCAAGTTCATCTACAGTCTTCATACTACAAGTTCATCCACCTATTGCCCATACCACATGATTTATAAAGGCAAAATTACTATCCACTGTCCCTCTGCAAAATGTCACTGGAGCTTGTTCACCTCTGGAGGGCACATGGAGGCCCTCATCAGCCCTAATGGACTTAAATTCAGTCACTCTTCAGCGTCAGGCTGAATTTGACCCTCAGCCATTGCATGCAATTGAAACGGAAGCTGCAAAATCATTAGTTCCGGGGCTGGAAAAGATTTTCTGGGCAACGTATCTGAATCGTTTTGATGTAGTACTGCCATCTTTGTTAGTTGGTACTGCTTCTAGCAATGAAACTGCTTTGCTTTGGGTAGAACTCAGAACTTCTCTGCTTTCTTAGAAAAAGAAAATTGTGCTGATTTGTATTTTTCCCTCATGCAGGCTGCATTTGTTTGCACACAAGATGTGAGTAATGAAGGAGTCTACAAAATTCAGTTGGCGAAATTCTATCGGAGTTTGCAAGAAACAAAATAAACACAAAAACAGCCCATCAAGTAAAAATGGCTGATTGATGCAAAAGGCAACACAGATGGAGGTAATGGGGTTTCAAAAGAGGAATTAGAGAAGATCTGAACGGAGGCTCATGAATCTGCAGCAATTCAGCTCTGCCAAGAATTGCAGTGGGAAATCCTCATTAAGGGAGATATTTCTGTGCTGTACTCACCCGTGAAAGCTTTGCTAGGGCAACCATGGGGAAAACATGATCTAGTGGTGACAGCAAGACCCAGCAATCAGCATTCCTGAGCCCTGCCAGGCTGCGCTGCTGACTCACGCGGCGGCCTTGAGTTAGTCACTCATTGCCAGATGCTTCGACCTGACCTTGTCAAGGTGCCGCAAACAAGGAAGCAAAACAGACTTACCTTTGGCAACTCTGGCAAACAAGTTTTATCATGTCGTACTTCAGCTTCCCCCATGTCACCAGACGAGCAATGTGGCCAAGGAAGAACTTTTGGGCCATGCCAGACCATTTTTGGGGCTGGGGGCTGTTGCCCTGGTGTGGCAGAGCCACAAAGGAGTTGTTTGTAGCAGAGGAGGACGAGGGAGGCTCTGCGTTTGCAAAGGAAACATGAGGGTTGGTAGAAAGCACTTTGTACGTAGGAAGTGGAGAACCTGGTTGGTGGAAAGCTCTTTGTATGTAGGCAGAGGAGAAGCCAGTGGCCCAGCAGATCCTGTGGGAAAGACTGGTGAGAAAGGAAGATGCAGAGCCCCAGGAAGCGAGCGACATGAATGTATGAAATAGCCTCGTACCACACCAGCTCAGCTGAAGGACTTGTCTCCTTCGAGATACAGGCTGGCCTTAAGTCTTCCACCAAATGAGAAAAAGATCACTGGTCCTAACAGTGGGCTGATGAACCTGGGAGGGCTGCAAAATTTGGGGATTTTTCTTGTTTATTCCACCAGTTTCTCACCAGAGGGCACATCACGTTGCTACTCTGGGAAGGGCCGTCCTTGGTGTTACAGTCTCTCTGTCTCCAGGCAATTGCTGTGACATCTTCTTTCTCATCTTCGGGATCAGATGTGAGGAGCCTGATCTATGTCCAAAAAAAATCATCAGGAGTTCCTGGAACACAGGTTGGGTTTTTCCTGAGAGTTTCTCTCTGTAGTGCCTCTCCACAGCGTCTCTTGTACCACCCACCTCTGACGACTTAACACTGGGCTGGACTAACATAGATTTGACTTAAACCAGGCTGGTAAAGCCTAAAAAAAGAGCTGAGACCTGAATGGTACTTTGTCAGACCTGCAAGGTCAGGGAAGAAGGAGCTGTAATTGCCCTTCTCCTTGCCCAAGCTTCAGCTCCCCTCACTTCCCAGCGCTGGCTCTGGACCAAACTTTCCTGTTTCATCACAGGAGATAACTTTGTCATTAATCATATTGCTGTGTCCAGTATTTATACATAGAAAATTCAACCTCTATTCCAGATTATTGAAAATACCTCCTAAGTGCCAGCAGAGAGTTAGCTTTTGGCTGTAGCTGCCCAGATTCCATTACAGGGAACGATCCTTACCTACCCACCGCAAGGGAAGATTTTCAAGGAGGGGCAAATGAGAGGCTAGGCTGCAGAGCTGTAATCTGAGGTTTGGAGTCAGCCCACGTCTCGTATAGAGCCATATATAAGTGCCATTAAAGTCAGTCCAGGAGCTCCAGCTGCAGTAGGCAGCTTAGACACAAACCTGGGCGACAAGCCGTGTCCTGAGCTCCCCAGCCCCCCAGCTCCCCACGGGGTCTCTGAGAGCTGCGCAGTGCTGGAGGGCTCGAGGCGGGTCTCAGCTCCACTCTTCTGGGCTGAGGAGGGAAAGCCATTGTAAATAAGCCACACGCTCCCTATTTTCTGTAGCTGTGACCCTTCCGTGACACCCAAAAAGCTTCAGGGGGTGATTCATAAAACTGCGTTTTACAACACGTTAGCTGTGCTAATGGGGCTGTAGGAAGAGGTGGCTAGAAATCTTCCTAAGTGTGGGCTCAGCCTGGCTAGGTACCACAGGCAATGCAGAAAGCTGTCCTGAACTGTTTGTACTAACCCACGGGTCAGGTTTTATTTTAGGAAGTAGGTCTCTACCAGACTGTCGAGCCTCCTCGGCACTCCGGCAGTCGCCCAAGGGAGGTGGTGGATGTCCTCTCTGTGTGAGTTCTCACCCTGACTCTGTAAGGAGCCAGCCTTCATTGAGAGAGGGAGATACCTCGGTGCAGTGAGTGCCTCTCTCGTTTCGACTCTGCTGGAAAGCCAGGCTAGTGAAACGCATTTGCCAATTTTAATCCCTGGATAGCACAGTGAAAGCCTTACGTCTTTTGTGCTGCTTCCAGCCACAGCATTGCTTTGCTAAACGTATTAAGTGTTAGAATTTTTGTACTCTCTTGGTAGAAACAGATAAAAATAATACTTATGCCGGAGCTGGCCCATTGGAGTTAGTGAAATGTTGAAAACTCCCACTTGTCTTTGCATAGATACATTTCAAAGTATTGCCCAAATTCTTTGGAACAAAATTCAAACAACGGTTTGTTTGTGAAATATTTTATTTGATGTTTGCAAAATATTTGATATCTGCATGCTATTGGATTTGACTCTCGGCTCACGTTGAGTGCTAAGCAACATGTTTCACGACTGCAAGACTAAAGCTTCCCTGCCAAAAAATGGTGACTTGTGCACCACTGGGCTTCTTTTTTGACTTTTCTGCAGGTAATTCAGGAAGCATTTGCAGAATAGCTTCTAATCACCAATAGATAAACCATTATGTTAACCTAGAAGTTGCAGTAAATGAAGTTATATGGTTTTATTTGCTGTGCACCTAAATGGTTGATTTGCTCTTTGAAGGGCTGCAAGCTAAATTCCTCTTTCTGAAACTATTAATGGGCATATTTTCTGTCACAGACGTAGTTGCGTAAGTATTATGTGACAAACTGTCTTGTTAAATTCCTTTGAGCAAATCTTCATTTAGTACCACACGTGCAAATTCTTCTGGAGCCAGTGGGAGCTCCGGAGTGCATACCCGAGAGCTGCATTTCGGCTGTTGAATCAAATTGCCCGGATGGTCAGATGGCCAAAGGGGATGAGGGGAAAGATGTGAGGGACACATTGCGGTACTGTAATGCACTGGGGTGCTGGAAGAATATAGAGGGTCATGTCTTCCTGGACACATAACCACTTTCCAGCGATGAGGAAAGGTGAGGAAAGTGAGGACATTTGAGAAGCTGGGAAAGAGATGTAGCAACTGAAGCCAGTGGGAGAGCATGACTGTACCCACTGTCAGAGTTTCAGTGCACCAAAGCCAGGGTGCCTCACCCCATAATGACACAGTTAAATGGAAATATTTTGTTTCTTTTGTGTCTCCACCCAGTTAGATAAAGGTAGAGCTAACGAAAGCCAGGTCACACCTGTCTACTGGCACCTTTTCCTCCCTCATTATGTGTGCTGCCTTCACAGATAGATTTATCTCGGGATGGAGATAAGGAGGGGTTCTTTTTGTTTGTTTTCTGTTTTCTTTTTAATTTTAGAGGAAGCGTTTCATACCTGAAAGGTACAGATTGCTTTTACTTTCTCTAAGCTTAACACTGGTGGCAGGACGGGAGCTGCTGAATCTGTTATGCTTGGTCCACTAGAGAATAAATATGTAAAGAACAAGTTGGGGTTGCACAGATTATAGCCCTCTGAAAATAATCCATTAAAAGCCAAGAAGTAAACCCAGGGATATCTTAAGTAATTTCATGGAATGAAAAAGATTTCTGGTTTTGTTTTTAATATTTTCACATATCTTTTTCAATATTATGATTTGAAGGAATTTTCATTCACCTCAAAACACTTGCTAATGTGATGGAAGCGCTTCAATGTCTAGTGTAGTTGGTTCTAGACCTGCATCTTTCATCAGTACCTTCTCTGGGGAAATCCTCCTTACTTCTAACAGACGACCCAAATCAGGATAACAGAATTTGATCTACAATGAATTAGGGATGCAGACACGGTTCAGCTGAGAAAGCACGAGTTTCAGTTCGTTGTGGAATTACCTGTCCTGAAGCAAAAATCCTCCTTGAATGTACTATGTGTTCCGATGATAGAATATTTTTTCAACTGCAAGCCTCTAGCAGAATGATAAAAGTCCTCATGCTGAAACTTCTACAGGTGCTTCACGCAACGTTGAGTAAATTACTCCGGAGTGAGTTTGGCTGGGGAGAAGTGACAGTACTTTTATTCATTGCACAAGCACCTCAGTCAGTCTGTCTGCTCGGGTTTCTGGAAATCTCCGTGGTCTGATTCACTGTTTCCTTACTGTTTGTTCTGCGACTGGGAGTAACTATGCAAACATGATGTTGATGCAATATTGTAGGGAGTATCTAGGCTAATCCCTGCATTCAAGTTCTGAACATGTTTGTTGAGAGCAAGGGGTTGGATTCCTTAATCTCCTATGCCCCCTGTGAGCCTATGGAGCTACAGCCACACACACAGAGTTTTACATTCGTTTTCTAACTGTAAATCACCGTGCACAAGCCAGTGAAAGAGATAATTTCTAGTACACTGTGGACATGTGCTGACAGTTGACACAAGGACGTAGCACAGGAAACATATTGTCACACTCAAAACCCTTTTACAAGTTGCCAGTTTCTGAGAAATCATCTTTGTCTTCAAAATCATCTAAGGTAGTCAAACTAACGCCTTGGTTTTGGTATTGATGGCTAGATGCTTTCAGGGAAGAATTAGAATTTGCTTCCCTCCAGATTTGCTCTAATACGTCCAAAGATTTATTTGTATTACCAGGACTCTTCTGGTGACTCATAGCTTAGTTGGAGGGCCAGAATAGGAGCCAGGAACATGCTTTTAGAGATCTATGTCACTTTTTAATATGCATTTCAGGCAGCATGCGCCTCAACTAACACTTCCGTGTAGACATCTACATCTGAGCTGGTCCTGTATGTCCCATTTCAGTAACTGTGGGAAACGTATGACCTGGTTTAGATATCTACCTTGTGAGGAAATGTGGGAAAGCCTGCTTCCCTCCATCAACTGTGAAGGGATCCAGGCAATGCGCTCTAACATAGAAGTCTGCAACCAGTTTGGCCACGGGACATCCCACCCTTTGCAGCTGAGCAAGAAGCAGGATTTGATACAAGAATTTACTTATTTACAGTACAATCTGCTTATTTACAGTAGCAGAATGTGTGAAGGAAGAAAAACCAGCAGACCTTCCAGACCTGCTTTCCAGTTCCTCATTCTCCAGGGAGTGTTATGTCATTTTTTGGAAACATTTAAGAGGGAGGAAGGTTTAATTTTTCCTTTAAGGACTGTAAAGTTTCTAAGAGCAGGGTGGATGGTGGCTGCAAGCCTTTTTAGGAAAAAAAATATCAATTTCTGTCTTTTTGCAGACACTGCTGCGTTTAGTTTCAAAGCAGCGGTATGGAGATCAGAATGGGTTTCTGTTTCATCTCCCAGCCAGAACTACACAGATATGAAAGATTCTCTAGAAAAAAACTGCCAGAAGATTGCATTTCCTGGCACTGGCTGTGTTACATCAAATTGTAGGCGGACATGGTGTTTTGAGATTGTAAAGTGTACGTGGCCTGCAGACTGGCAGAACAGAAGTCCGTGGGACTTGGGATGCATCCGAGGGTGCTGAGGGAGACAGCTACAGCTTTCCACCTTCTTTGAAAGGCTGTGGTCATCAGGGAAGGTCTCCAATGGCTGGGAAAAGATAAACGTCACATCTGAAGGGTGAGAAAGGATCCAAGGAACTGCAGTCTGGTTGGCCTAACCTGGAAAGATTATGAGCCTATCTTCTGGAAGCTGTGACTGGACACATGAAGAACAGGCAGGTAACTGGGAACAGCCAGCATGGGCTTCGCAAGGACAAATCACGCCTGACTACCCTGCCTGCCTTCTGTGCTGAGATGACTGGCTCTGTGAGCAAGGGGAGAGGAATGCCCATTAGCAGAGACGTTAAATGGTACTGACCCTTGAGGGAGGCCACAAGCAACCAGCTGCCAGTGGGACTTTGTACCTCTGACCACAAACCTTCAAGCCCAGTGATCCAGCCAGCTTTCCACCCACCATACAGTCCACTCATCTATTTTAGCAGTTTGGCTCTAAGGGTGCTATGAGAAGCTACAGTGAAAGCCACGTTCAAGTCAAGAGGCAACTGGCACAGGTTGCAACAAAGGCAATCTCAATCAGATAAAAGGAAAGTCAAACCTCACAGCGGGGTTGGTTGCCTAGTGAGACTCTGGAACCCCCACCCTTGGAGATGCTCACAACACAGCTACCCAAGGCCCTGAGCAACCTGATCTGAGAGAGCCCTGTTCTAGTGAAGGGATGGGCCAGGTGGATGAGAGGCACTCAGACAGGTCCCTTCCAAATGGAGTTATTCTATGAGCTATTCTGTGGTGTATGTGTTTATACGTAGGTGTGCAGGAGACTCGCAGCACCATCTCTGGCCTTGTGTGGGAGGCTGTTTTGTTTCTTAATTCAAAACAATCACGTCTAGCTTTCTCTGAGAGAAGAGACAACCTTCTGAGAGCTGATGTTTTTGTTTCCACTTCTGTTATGGAGATGTCAGGATCACGAAAGCTACCAAAGCTGTGTGCAGGACTAATGACTGCCTATTTGAGAAAAGGAATATGGGGCTATACTGGAAGCTGGCTGGGCAATGGGAGGGGGCCTGTGCTGTCGACAGAGGAAGGGCTCCTGGAGAGAGCTGTCAGTCTACTGCTTATCACCCCCAATACACATCTTCGTTTTGTATGCAAGTTTGTTGTTTGTTCCCCCTGCCCCTGCTCTAAAATTAAAGATTTTAGAAATCTATAACAATATTTCGACATGGCCTTGCCATGCAGAGGCAGCTAAAGAGAAATAAAAGCAAGGATAGACCCATGGGAAGAGCAGTGAGGGACCTTCTCTGTCCTCTGGATAGGAAACGGAATAACCTTTAAGGACTCAGCCAACAGTAAACATTTTCATGACAACTTCAGTGTTTAATCTAAGAAATTTATGTCAATATTGCCACCAATATCAAGATAATGCTTGTGAATGGATAGGAAGGCTCCCCATTATAGGACTACATCCCCGTATACTTATTGCCATCTGTGCTCATTCTCGATCTTCTTAAAGGTACATCAGACAGGGCTCCTCTGACCCATTTTACAGCAAACCCATCTACACTGAGATTCCCTTTGTGGTCAGAGGAGAAATATAGGTATTTCCAGGGCGTAATTTCTCTCTTCTGATAGCATATCTTCAGAATAGATGATACAGCTTCCTGGCAGTGCCTGCTTCTTTCCAGCTACTGGAGAGGAAGCGTGGGTGATGGGTTCAAATGCACTGTAAACATCAAGGGTGAGGTTTCAGCTCACCCTGATTTTAGGGTGTTAGGGTCCTGCATGTGCTATAGGAGGTCTTAATTGTCCTGAGCAGCCTCCCACAGGACCCCCAGACATGCACCCTGTACCCCTTGTGCCGAGGGCTGTGTGTGAGCTCAGATGTTGGCAGCCAGCCCTTGCCCCAGCAATGTTGTAGGTGTGCCCAGCTGATCCCCTGCTGATCCTGACTTGCTCCCTGGACTCCCTACATTGATTTTACACCTTGGTCCTTGGCTGCTGCTCCCCTCTGAAGGGCTTGATTCAGTCACCTCAGATCAGGCGCCGTTTGAAATAAATGATGTCAAATATCCTGCTAGGTCTTGAGCTACTGCTCCAGAAGTCTCCCACAGGTCCGCCACCAGCTCCATGGGGATGTCACAGCTACCCAAAGGGGTCTGAAATGCTGTCAGATACTGATGAGCAGGCAGCTGGATTGTGCTTCAGGTGTCTAAAGCATAAAGGTCTGCACTGGAGCAAGGCGTCTAAACTCTTGGTACAGTCAGTAAGGATCTAGACCATACAGTTATCAGAGTCTGGAGAGCAATTTGGCTGACCAGGTGTTGGAGTTTACCTCAGGAGGAGGAAAGTAGCTTGCTAGGCTCCATTGACTGTATGGGCTCAGTCTGCCTTGGCTGCTATGGTAGTTCAGGCTGCTATCTCACAACAGGGCACTATAATTTAGGCAGGATAAATACCACTCATGGTGACTAAAAAGAGAAGTAATAAATACATTTATGAGAAAAATATGAAAACGATCACTCTTTGTGTTTAACATTATGATTTTCATCTGAGGAGTATAGAAAGGCACAGGCTTTGTGGCTATTTAAGGTTCAGTCTCTGTGTCTGTACATGCAATCACCCACTCCCAGTATATTATGCTATATTATATACACTCACAAAACATATCCTTTGTTTATAGTCATATGGATTTACAAACACTCCCTGGAAGAACAAGGAAACACTCATTGTATACAAGATATTTTTTTCTTCTGTAAACTATAAATGTGGAAATATAAACAATAATTTTGGATATTTTGCATATGGTTTTCTGCATTTTGTGATTATATCTCTACAATGAGTAAATTAAAATATTGGTAGTATATAATGATGTTCTCTTTTTGCCCAGTTTCCTCTGCTCAGTTCTATGGTATTGTTATATCCTACTCTGTTGCCATAGAAATGATTGATACGTCCAATCACAGCATTCTTGCCGTACCCTTGTCTCTTAAGTATTATCTATCTTGCTCTTTAAACCAGACTCTCACTTGGCTTTTTGATATTTTGGGATATGTTCTGCAGACAAAACAAAACAAAACAAAACAATCACCCACAAACAAAAACCAAACAAAAACCTGGAAACTTTGGCTTTCAAAAGGCTGAAACTAATTCAAAACACAAAGTTACATACATTTATGTTGCAAATCTCCATGATTTTACTCTAAGTCTTGTGACATTTGGTGCTTTTATTAGCCCCTGATTCTGGTAAGCGATGACTTCATCTGTGGTGGGGTGTGTGTGGTTTGTTTTTTTTTCCATTGGTTGGACTAGATGATCTTGGACTAGATGATCTTAAAAGGTCCCTTCCAACCTAGGTGATTCTGTGATTCTGTGATTCATCACTTAATCACAGAATCTTAGCATCTTCTCATGTAAAACAAGCATTTGCATTATTTAAAGCTTCCTAGCCATGGAACTTGCAAAGGCAAAGGCAAAGGCAAATTTAAAGAACTGCCTTTTTGGGGGCATGCTGATTATAGGGGGATTAATTATGATTTTTGTAGATTTGAGTTTCTCTCTTAAGAAAGCAGGGGAGGAAAAATAACTATTCAAGCTATTTTTTGACGTGATGTGTCAAGTAGTGCTCAACAAGTAGTGCTCAACAAGTAGTGCTCAAATTGAGCAATTTAATTTTGCTTCACATGTTTCAAAACTTGGTAATGCAGGCTGGCTACTTCCAGACTCGGATGTCCATTCCACAGGAGTTTATCACCCCTGAGAAATATCCTGGGGCTGCCTGGGCTGCCTTTCCGCCCTGCTTCCCCTTCCCCCCCAGCAGTGCCTGGAGGGATACGGCACCAGGCAGACCTCCCCTTCCCCTGCCTCTGGACAATAAGCCTTCTTTTTTTTTTTCCCATTCCTTTGCCCAGAGCCCCATGAAGGCCCCTATGCAGCCCCTCATACATCCTCTATACAGGGGGGAGGGCTTTCTGTTCATCTAGGCTGTTTGCAACACGTGAGTGCTTTCAGCTCGGAGAAAAGGAAACCAATGCAAAGGAAACCAACACAAGCTGGGTCAGGAAACCACCACAAGCCAGATCTTGGGAAAGTGGGCTGCATGGCTTTGCAGCCCCTGCTACCTCCTCTGGAGATGCTCAGCATTCGGTCCATGCCCCAAGGGATGCTCTAGGAACAGAGCAGCCCAGCCAGCAACACAAAAGGCTTTCGAAAGTGCCATTCGGGCAAGGCATGGATGGACCACAAAGCTGCCACTAAACCTCTTTATCAACCTCTTTTTTTGGGCTCGAAGGCTGATGTAGCAATAGCATGAGGGGCAATGGTTTTAAACCAGAGCAGGGTAGGTTTAGATTAGATATTAGGAAGAAGTTCTTTACAATGAGGGTGGTGAGACACTGGAACACGTTGCCCAGAGAGGTGGTGGAAGCCCCATCCCTGGAGACATTCAAGGTTAGGCTTGATGAGGCTCTGAGCAATCTGATCTAGTTAAAGATGTCCCTGCTTACTGCAGGGGGGTTGGACTAGATGACCTTTAAAGGTCCCTTCCAACCCAACACATTCTATGCGTCTATGATTCTATGTTGCCTGTAAGACCGATTTCTAGCAAATGCCACTAGGTGGCTCATGATTGAATTCGCTACAGGCAACAGCTTTCAGTCGGATGTTCCTGTCGCGGGGGGGGGGTGGAGGAATTTGGGAATTATCCTTGGGCGGTGAGCACCACCCTCATCGCTTTTGTAATTTTCAGATCTTGGTTGCAGATGCTGGAGGAGGGAAAGGGGCATCCCAGCAAACCCTCTGAAATGGGAACAAGCTCATTCTCATTTCTCACGTGAAATAAAACACCGGGAGTTTTCTCTTGATTTATTCCTTGAGAATTGGGACAAGTGATAGCCTGGAGCCTAGTAGTCCTCCCTGGAGTACTAGTCATGCTTTTTTCGCCCCCTTGCTAAAACAAACAAAAAAAAAAAAAGTGGATTATTCTTCTCTTTTAAGCTCTATCAAAGGTAATTGTTACTATCATTAAGGGCTTATTTTGACCTGAGTTTGCCTTGAGAACACGCTATGGATGAGAGGTCTGAGTCCAATGTACTGTGGGAGAGAAGAGCTTTCACAGGCCCAGCACATGACAAGGGTGACCACTTTTATGCCTGCCACCCTTCTGACCTCTTTGCCAGGGGTGCCCTGTAGGAATTGGTTACTCCCTGTTTCTCGCTTCCCTCCATACTAATCCTCTGTGTTTTCCTCCCATTCCTGTTTGTCTTTATTCCAGGGTGCTCCTTGGGTTGCCCCTCCTTCTGTGTGCAGGACTTTGCGTGTTTTCCCATAGCAGGAGCTCTGCGGGCATCTCTTTTCCTCCTCTCCCAGACAGGGCAATTCCACATCCAAGGAGGGATGTGATCCCTCTTCCCTTTCCCTCACTGATATTTGTCTGGGCATCAAACCCTGTGGTTTGGTGCACACCCCCTGTGGTGGTGGTGGTGGTGGCTGCCCGGTCATCTTCCACCTCTCTGTCCTACCTGCCACCCTGAGCTGCTCCAGCTGCCTGGGGGGAAGCCAGGTGGGAGGATGCTGTGGGCAAGAGCTGGGAGTGGGAGGGAAGCCTGGATGCACAATTCAGCCCTCCCTGGAAAACCTCGCCCTGCTCCCTGCGGAGGCCAGGGCTGAGTTTGTCAGGGTGTCAACACCTCAAAGGCAAGGAGGAGGAGGGGGAAAGAGGAGATAGAGGCATTGTTGAGCAAGAAGGTGCAAGTGGGTGCCATCAGCCAGTTGTTTGAACCATAAACAATTGCAGAGGTGCTTGAAGCTGTAGCTATGCTAAACAGTTGGCCCATCCCCCTCCTGTGGTGTTTCCATTCCCTTTTTCCCTCCCCCACAGTCAACAGGGTTTTGGCCAGGGATACCTTCCCTGACATTTTGGATTTGATTAGAAAGCAATGTATATCCTATGACATGCAGGCAGACGAGCACAGAAACGCTATCAAGTCAAGCGTGTGGTCTCACAAGCCCTGACAGCAAGTCAAATATCCCCCTCCCACCCCCTTATGGGCCTTAAAAGTTCCTCATTTAGGGTCTGAGACAGCAAAGGTGAGTAATACCAAAGCGCTCACCCAGCTCTGCGGTAGAGTGTAGGGAGATTTCATTTGGCTTCTGCACGGCAGCTACTGGAGCTCCCACTAACCATCGACAAATTGGATGCTTGTTTTAAAGTGTAAAAATATACTTCTTCTGAACTTTGCTTTTATTGAGAGAAAAGGGATGAAAAATGAATTCATAAGCCCCACCTAAAGCCTCTTCCCCAGAGTTGGCTCTGCCTCAGCTTCTCTCCCCACAAACACTACCTGCCTCCCCCCCAGAGGGCTCCTCCTGTCTTCCTCATTTTTAGGGTGGAGGCTAATAAGCCTCCCCAGCCCTGGTAAGTCAGGATTAATTAACCTGCAGATCCCTGCAGGCTTCCAACACCTGCTAACTGAGAGAATCCAGCTAGTCTCTCACGGTGCTTTTTTTTGCACACAGCAAGCTTTAGTGCCTGGAACAAGGGAAGGTTGCAAAGCTCTGGCTTTGCCTGGGTGCTTTACAAGGAAGGAGGGAAAAAAAGGCAAAAAAAGAAAGAAGAATACTTTGTAGAATCTGTTTTCTTTTTTTTTTTTTCTTTTTTAATTTAGATCAGTAACCTCTTTTGCATGGGAGGGGCATCTGCTAGCAAGCAGCTCTGTTTCATGCCATTACTGCCTTTCTGAGGCTGGGGGAGGCACTTTTAGCTGAGTTCTGCCTCTCTGCTAATGGGCACCCCTCTCTCCTGGCTGGTGGCTGCCATCTGTGGCAAATGTTGTAGAGCATGTAGTCAGTCACCGCAGGATGCAGTTATCTGATGCAACTGCTCTCTAGGGACTGATTTAGGACCACTATAGTAAGGACAGTTGGAGCTAATTGGATATTTTTTTTTCCCCAACCTGGGTTTCCAGATGTGACAGGGCAGCGTTGCTTTATTAACCCAGCCATGTTCATCCGTCCTCCCTGTTACAGAGGAAGGGATTTCTTTTTTTTTTTTCTCTCGGTGTTGAATCACAGCTTAGTGGGGGTTGTTTCCTGCCAGTTCCTGAACAAAAGCCAAGCGGCCTTCCTTGCCTGCTGGAATTTTACAGCATGGAGCACTGAGCAGGAGCGGTGCCACCCTGCTGAATGCTGGCATTTTTTATTTCAGTGAACACTTTTCGTTATCTCCGCTAGTAACTGACTCATTTCAGTGGACTGGGCAAACCAGAAAAAAAAAAATTCCCGACAATGTTCTTCCGTGACTCATTCAGGTGGATAAAGCTTTTACAAATGTCCCCTCATAGCTCACACGACACTGGCAAATAGCTTGTGTGCAGAAGAATTAAGATGTTGTTATGCTGGTTCCCCTCCCGCAAGAGCCTTGGCCACTCTGCCTGTGAATTGCCACCACCCAGCCCTGCCCAGGCGCTCGCCTCTGTCTTGGTGCCAGCTTTGGTGCTCTCTGGGTCCTCCCCACAGCCATTTCATCCCCCTAAATGGATGAAAACACTGAGCTCTTTCCTGCTTGCACTTTGGCCCGACACCTACCAGGCCATGGGGGAGAAGATGGGTCCACCTGCTTGGGAAGAGATTAGAACACTGTGGAGCCGCAGCCCTGGTTCATCTGCCAGTGCCGCTCACTGGCCATGCATTCTTTTTCATAGCACCTTTCTGAGAGAGATGAGAAATAAAGGCCCAAGAGGAGATGAAATGACCTGCTGAAGGTCATAATGCAACAAAACTATCTTCTCTCACAAGTTTTGCTAGAGCGTTGGACCAAAACATCCAAAATATGACTTGTATGCTCTTTGTTTAGATAATCCTATGCTTTAGATAATGGACAGCTTGGCCCCTATGCACTGTGATCCACTCACAGCGCAAAGGAGTGTGTTTCAGAGAGCAGAAATTCTTTTCTGTCATGGCCATTGAACCTTTGTATTCTGCAGTTTTTCCCCCAGGATCTCCATGACAATAAGTGCTCCATCTTTATCTGTCCTGAAGATCTTTAAGAGAGGCTGAAGTCTTGCTAGTACCATGCACAAGATCACTTCAAAGCCAGAATGGAGAACACGCTTCAAATTAGCGTGGTCAATCTATGATCTTCGCAGTCCAGCCAAGGGTGGTGGGAGACCCTTCCAACCCAAGTGCCTCCAGCAGGATCCTGTGCTTGAGAGGACTCTCCAGCCACCTGCGCACAACCATGGCAGGAGCCTTGATAAATGTGGTTCTCGGCCAAGAAGGACCACAGGCAATGCCATCTGCATAAGTGTCAGAGGCTTCATGCCCTTGGAGACCCTATACCTGTAGACAAACCTGCTTGTGCCTGGCCTCTTTTCACACTTAACCTCTCTTTTTTTACCCCATCTCCCAGCAACATGCCAAGTCTCCTTTTGTACGGAGAGCAGTTGGTCCTTTCTCAGCACCCACCCATCAACCAGAAGACCATGACACATATTGCCCTTCTTTCAGTAGCAACTGAAGGCTAGTGCCAGAATAGTGGTCCTCCTTAGGAACTCCCTACCTGCCCTCCCACACATACAGTTTCCTTGTGAAGCATCCTCCCTAGCATGCTGTACTTGGCTTGCCTAAAGGCTGCAGCTCTTTAACTAGAAGACACGCTTCTGGCATTCCTGGGAACTGAATTACAGTCACGCTGGCAGCTGCCCTCTGCCCTTGTCTATTGCAATAGCTCAAAATGATGCCAGCAGCCCCTGGGCTGCATTAGGAAGAGGGTCACCAGCAGGTCGAGGGAGGTGATTATTCCCATCTGTTCAGCACTGGTAGACACATCAGGGGTGCTGGGTCCAGTTCTGTGCTCCCCAGAACAATACAGACAGGAACTTAGTGCAACAAGTCAGCAAAAGGCCATGAAGACGATGAAGGGACTGGAGGATCTGACATATGAGGAGAGGCTGAGAGAGCTGGGATTGTTCAGCCTGGAGAAGAGAAGGCTCAGCAGGTATCTGATCCATGTATAGTAATACCCAATGGGGTGACTAAAGAAGATGAAGCCAGACCCTAAGTGGTACCCAGTAAGAAGACAAGAGGCAATTCACATAAATAGAAAAACAAGAAATACCATTTCAACATTAAAAAACCCCACACTTCTTTAATAAAAGGGTGACTAATCAAACAGGTTGTGGGGTGTTCATCCTTGGAGATACTCAAAACCCAACTGTATGTGGTCCTGAACAACTTGCATGAGCTGACCGGGCTCTGAGCAGGGGCTGGACTAGACAATTCCCAGAGGCACCTCCCAACCTTAACCATTCTGTGATGCTTCTTGCTGATCTTCATGTCCTGCAGTCAAGTCCCACTACCCTTACTTATATTTTTCCTCAGCCATCTTGACAGAGTGGTGTTTGGCATTCCTGGGTGAAGGGACAAATGAGATCTTCTGCAGCAGATATTCAGAGACACCTGAGCAGCTGAAAAATGCACACCTGATATGGGAGTAGATGAGGAAAAAAGTCTTTCTGTAGGTTGTTAGGTCCAGACAAGGCATGTGAGATCCATGCCATCTAACTCTGGACATTTGCAGTATAACCGCTTATGCCTGAGTTATGTATCTAGACTCCCTTCAGAGTCAATACAAAGAAATAGGCATTTCTGGAAAGTGATTCTGTGATTCATGTGACCTATTTTACATGAGACGAATCATGACCAAGAAGTGCCTTTCTTTCTCTGCCGACTATTATGAAGAGAGAGAGATGTGAAGAGGTCAGGTTTCGACTTCTACTTTGGACTTCTACACCGTAGACATCTTACGGCATTTAGGATGATTCCCACCTCTGATACTTGGGCAGAAGTCTATCAGTTATTGCCTGGAGTAAATTTTTACACAACGTAAAATGCAGTCAAATTTGATGAATGTCTCTTTGCCTGCAAATAGGACTAAACAAACAGACAACTGAAAAGGACAGGCAAACCCCAGAGCGCTGGAGATTAAAAAGCCATACAAGCATTCTAGGTGCAGCTTTATTATTCCAAAGGTGAGTATTTCAGGGATACAGCTCAAGGGCACTTTGAGTAATGGGACCTCACCTACTACAAGGACCCCAAATCCTACAGATTCCTTGCGTGGCTGGGGTCCTCAGCCCTGAGTCCAGGGCAGTCTAGGGAACTGGTTACTTGATCAGTCCATGCTACCATCTCTGGGGTGAACAGAGGAAAGCTGGGGAAAACTGCAGCCAGGACAAGAGGGCTCAGTAAGGAGATAACTTAGATCCTCCTTTGCAACTGTTAAGTCCAGATTCCTTTGCATACATCCATCAACAGGATCCTCCTGGGGCAGAAGATCTTCACCTCATCACACTGTTGATTGAACTTTCTTACTCGACTATCCTTGGCCTGTAATGACAAGCAGCAAGGAGGTAATGTACATCCTTGGCAGTGACAGGACGTATGCTGGAGTGTCAAACGCTTGAAAGGCACTGCAAGATGACACGACCTGTCTTGTTTTGTCTTCTTAAATATGGTAAGGCAACACAGCATAAAACTGTTATCCCTTTTTGCACTGGCTGGCACGGACAGAAGACTGATCAAACTTGGCAGAGGTGGTTTGGCTATGCAGCATGGTGCCTATGCATGCTATACGAAGCCAGATTGCATGAAGTTGTGGGTGCTGGGGTGCAGTCTGGTCCTGGGTGCTTTACAGAGTCAGTCTAGGAGCTTGACCTTAATGTTGCTGCAAGGGTTCTGAGAAAAGGCAGTATAGCTGTAGATTTCATCAGGCAAGTGGTCTTGGGGCAAGATGCTCAGCCCCAGGATTTTTCAAGGGAAGCCAGAACTTTGAGGGATCTGCAAACATTTTGGAATGTTAGGATTGCAGAAAAATAAAGGATTGAGAAGGAGTATGTAAAGTCAACTGCCGGGAAAAATGATGTGCAAAGTGGAATTAAAATAGTTTGTCTGAAGTTAGGTACCCCAAACCCCAAATTAGTTCCACGTATAAAAGAACTTGTGACCTTCAATTTCTCAGCATTTTGATAAAGACAATAATCTTTTTTTCTCTAAAGTGCTCAGAGATGTCAGATAACTATATATGATGTAAGTGACATTAAGTGCAAATATTAGCTGTTGTCCTGTAAAATGTAGTACGCAAACATGTTGGAAACTGCTGTGTGACGCAGGGAGAAGGTTGATATTTAAATATAATTTTGCGCCTCGCCAGTGTAACATTTCATCATCAAAAAGGTCGTAAAGTGTTTCCATCCTACCTTATTTTGTTGGTGAGAGGAAAGTGACTAACTGTTACAAAATGCTTGGAACGCCTGACTCTAAGGTAACTGGCCCTTATTTTCCTCCTTATATTCAACGGAGGTCAAGAAGGTTCCAGCTGCAGAGGTTTTTACCCCCAACCTTGTCAAGATTCAAGTGCGAAGGAAAATGAGTTTGGTGAGCTGATGTTTATCCTCAATGAACAGAATTTCAGCTCCTGAAGTTAGTGTAAAGGTATCCTTTCTCTGCCGGAGGGAATCAGGGACTTGATCAGCGAGGGGACTGCGGGCAGGGTTTGAGTACATCTGGCAGTGTCCCGGGGAACTCTGCAACACGCTCTTGCCAAGTACTTAGGATCCGATCTGGGGGGAACGCCCTTATTCAGAAGCGCGCATTTGCATGCCATTAACGTCCCACCGCCTTCAGTACTTAAGCTGCCCTCTGAACTGGGAGTATATCCTGTGGTGTACACCTTCATCTCATCATTTGTCCCTATGTATTTACACCTAGCTCAAGTAACGGCTCCAGTCTGGGCTTGTGAGAGGAGGGAAAAATTGATGATCAAAGCAGCAGAAAAAGTTTTCAAGTGCTGTTGGGAAATCATGTGCTGTTTTTTCTATTCTTCGTATGATTTTCCTGCCGTTTCCATTTCAGAGCTAATTGAGCTAAGTGCAAATTGCCTGTTCACCATTGCCTAACAGCATACTTGTCTCTGATGATGACTTCCTTGAAGTAAATTCACCAGTCTTAAAAGGGGAGAAGTTGGTCAACAGAGCTTCCGTGCAGTTTCACAAGCAGAGCTACACTAATTCACAGCAGGTAAATACGTGTCCCCTTGACTTCGCTTTGCTAGTCAAATGGGTAAATAACTTCCAAAGTATGCAGGATTGCACTGCTGAAAATCTTAAAAACTGGCTTAAAATGTTAATATATGAAAGAGCATTGACCAGCTGCATGGCATTCATTGCACCAGCCCAAGATGTCTTCAGTGCAGGGTTCAGCGTCCAAACTCACCACGTCTTCTTTGTAGTCAGTGCTAAGATATTGTTCTTCTGAGCCACTTTGGCTGTCTGTTTCAGGATGAGATGAACCATACCCTGGAGGTGCTTCTTTCAGTCAACTGTAAAAGGAAGCTAGGTGATCAGCTTAGACATAGGCATGCAAAATGGACAGGTGAATCCCACATGTTTTATCTGGAGATGATAGCTCTCTGTAGACGGTCTTTATTCAAATTGCTTCTGTTGAGACCAGAAGACCCCCAAAAGCTTCCACATTTCAGAAGATAAAATAATTGTATTGATTTAGGTAGTTCTTCACCAACAGTTACACTGAGGAACTTGACCATATTGCCGTGTCACAGCATCCCTGATATTTGTCTTTCTTAAAACCAGATCACGGAGGGTGAATGTGTCGTATAGAAGAATCCTGGTAAATCAACAAGATCTAGAAGAAGAGGACAAGACAGAAAATGACATTTCAAGCTAAACTGTAGCTAAAATATTTTGCCTCACATCAAAACCCAGCAATGCCCATAACTTTCAGCCTTTTGCTTTATTTTGATGACAATGTTTTGTTTAAAAAAACCAATACCTGGAGGATTATACTGCATCAATCACCGGCCCAAGGATGACTAATACTTTTCATTTCAACCATCTATTATGACCAGTGGGTGTCTTTTGTTAAATTATATGCTGCATGGTGATGCCTAAAGGCTTTGTCTCTTCCCACGGACCTTTCCCTGGCATTTCTATTGCCACGTCAGCAGGAGCTCCATGAGATCTTGGCTTTGCTGTCGAAGGTAACTTAAGAAGTTGCCAATGCCATTTCGCCATTTCACCAGTCTCCCACGTGCTCCTCTTTGCCGTCACAGCCTTCTCGGTGATGCCACTACAGCTGTCCGTGGGGTCATGCCAGAAATCAGAACCAATTCACGCTAAAAATCACTTCCTTTGGGGGTGTATTATTTTTAAGCTGGTGTGTGGATCAGCCCTGCAAACCCTTGTTCTGGCACCAGGAGCTGCCCACAGAGAGGGCAGCGCTCTGCTGAAACCAGGAACAAGGTGCCAGGGAAGGGAGGAGAGGGAACATTTTAAGTTAGCTTCACTGACAAAGCCAGAGTTGTGTGAAATTATGGCCTCTGTGGACCTCATGCTGTATAAAATGAAAGGGAAACTTAAACCAGTTAAGCCTGTGTATTAATTGTGGAAATCCTTACATGGTTCTACATTTCCTTCAACAGTACTGGGCTTTTAATTTTTCATTTGAAAGGACAGTTAATTCACACCTATGTTTTTTTCCCCCCTTTCTTTTGCGTTTTGGTGATGATTCACTCTTCATTTTTAGAGTTACTTTCAAAACGCAACTCCCTATTTATTGTAAAATGTAACACAAAATGAAAATCCCCTCAACATTCAAATAAAAGTCACCTGAAGAAAGCTTTCAAAGGGCAGACTTCAGAGGCCTTAATATTTGTTTAAAATATATGCTCTACACTTTAATTTTGATTTCTATAATTTACCTCACTTAAGTCACAGTTCTCTAAGACTTATGAATGCACGGGGAGTTTGCACAATGCATGAAGTTCAACACGGGGATAAATTTGCAGGATTAAAGGCAGCTATACTCAGACCAGGGGCACTGTGGGAATTTCTGCTCTCACAGCTTTCTTGTGGAAGCCCACTGTTGGTACAAGTGCTTGGGCTTCATTCTGTTAATGCGATGACTTCTGTACCAACTCAGGCCACAGTCACAACTTGGTTATTACCAGGTCTGTGGACTTTTTGAGATCAGCTTGCTCTGGATCAGATGCAAGCACACAGCAATCTTCTTTTCATTCAGTTAGCCCAAGTATACAAAAATATTTCTGTGCCAGCTTTATTCTTTTTTACCAGGTGTAAGCTGTCTACAGTACCTGCTCCATCAGAAGATGTTCTGGGACAAACTGACTCCTTCAGAATTTTTTTAACACATTTGAATTGACAGAGTAAGTTCATACAGGTTCAGTGTTTTGCATCATGTCCTTGTGGCATTTCTGACTCAGTACGTGGCGCATCAAGACTATTTTCAGGGCCATGCCAAAACAAATTCTTGAGGAGTAATCCCCACCTATCTCCTCAATAGCCTGATAGGCTTGCAGACTCACCTTGAACTGAAGGCCTACAAAACAGCAACCCAATCACCCCCATGCTCACTGCTTTGCTCGTTTCTACTCTTTCACCACATTGTGAGCACAACTGAGCTGGATAAAACAAAATCTGAAAACGGGTTATTTCCAACGCCGATCTGTTTAATCACGTGTCTCTGCAAGTAAAGGCACCAGCACAACATCAAGGACAGTGCAGTGACAGGAACCAAATACCAGGGGGAAAAGCATAGGATACATGCCCACGTGCTTGGTGGAGAAGGGTTGGGAGACCCTTATATGAGCACTGCCCATCGAGAAATGCCTGCAGAACCACAGCCACCATCATGTTGGCAGAGCAGCTTTTCTTATTCCAGGGCACAAATGTGGTGTGAGCAGGTTGTCCCTTTGCGTTGCTTGTCATCCTGAAGCACAGATCTCAGGAACTCCGGGTGAGCATACCCAGGTGCCCCTGGGGGCGGTAAGGCACATCAAGACAAATGTGAGGGAGGGACAATACTCCCAGAGGAGTTCTGACTCGGGGCGGGGGGGAGGGAGGAAAAAAGTTTGGTCATTGCCACTACAGATATGGCTCAGGGCCCCGTATAAGAGGTGAAGTAAGTGTCACAGTTGGCTCATGGGAAGATAACTACAAGCCAGCTTAGCTGCAAGCAGAGATAGCCTGTGACAGCCAGCCACACTTGGTAATTGCATGCTTTGTGTGACAGATAGCAGGACCAGAAACAGCTAGCTTGTTAAGAATTAGAGCACAGGCAGTGTCTGAAAATATACCCGGGACCTTCTCAATTAGCCCAGGCATGCAACAGTACTTTTTTGCCAGGTTTATGCATTTTTGCCAGCTTTAAGCCTGGCTGCAGGACTGACAATTCCCAGCCTGATGTGAAGTGCGATATCCTGGGCTGCGCTGCGAGTTCAGTCTGGGAAGATCAATTAGGGATGTGGAGTCAGCAAAAGATTGTGGCAGCATGAAATCACCCCTCCTTGTCCTGTTCTGTTCCAGGGACGGGAGCAGCCTCCTCGTGGAGGCTGTGGCTCCACAGATGTAAATCCTGTGTGGGCATGTTCAGAACCAGATTCAAAATGCCCCAGCCAGGCGATGCAATTTGCTGAACTTTATTCTGCTGGTTCGGATTTGTTCACGGATTTCTCTGGGAACACGTTGTCCTGGCAAACTTCATACCATTTCAGCTATCAGCTTCTCGGTTTTAGACAGACAAGGTACCATCTTTCTTCACCACACCCAGCATAAAAGCATAGAGATGATGTAAATATCGTATCACGTTATTTTCATAAGAAAACTGTCATATGTTCATATTTGTGATCTGGATGAAGCTAGCACTGCTGGGTGCTCCAGTGCTGCACAGGTATGATATTAATTCTTACGGGACTAAGGTTAGCTTGTCTCCCTAGGCTATACTGTAATGCCATTTGAGGTAACTCTTTTCACCCCAAAATGACTTTTAGGACATTGTTTCATGGTACCTAAATCTCTGTGCAATAACAACTTGAGGAATTCCTGCTCTCATATTACTTTCCACCACTCCTTCAAAGGAGGTAAAGCAAAGCCTGCAAAAAATAAAGAGAAAAGGTGTTTTCTTTTTTGCTAAGATCAGCCCAGCTACCTGACCACAAAAGAGGGGAGCTGTACTGGCACAGCGGAAAGAACAGCACAGCTGTGGAGCCTGGCAGGGGATGGGGAAAGGTGGGCACCTCCAAAGTGCTGATGGTGCTGTGCCTTCCCGCCCAGTACCGAGCAGCTGTGGGAAGTGCTCTGCCTCTCTTGGCCACTCTTCCCACCCTAGCGGGATTGCTATATTTAGGAAGCCACAGCATTTCAGGAGTCCCTTCAATCCAGTCGCTAACAGAGGAAGCCAGAGGATGGGCAGTGATGGCCTGGAAATGTACAGCTGGTGGAAAGCTGCTCCTTTTGGGCCCTGCGCAACTTGCTGTCACCTACAGTGACATCTACGTGTGCTTCCCTGCACTGGGGTCCAGCTATGTGCCTGAGCCTTGTTCTGCACATCAGGATGAGGGTAACCCATTGGCCTGGGGAGAGGGGAAGAAGCAGGGTATCACCAGCAGCAGTGTGTGCACAACTGGGCAACCAGGGGTGCAGGAACAGGTCCAGCTATACGACATTCAGCAGATGCAGCATATAAGCACCTGGGTGTGCCAGCAGTGCTCGCGGGGAGCAGCCCTCACATGGAGGTGTGAGATAGCGGTGGTGGAAGCAGCAGAAGAGGAGTGTAAGATGGAGGAAGGCTGATTGTGTGGCATCCTTCTGCATATGATCTGCTCCCAGCCCGTGCTGTAATCACCACCACGAGAAGAACTCATCAGCACAAGGAGAACAGACAGTCTTTAAAGCCTCCCGACCTCCCTCTGGTCCTGGGAGCCCACTTGCAGCAGGAGACTGGACTGTATGAAGCCTCACTCAGTCTCACTCGCTACTCTGTCCTCTGGTACTCCTCACCCTGGCCTGAGATTCCCTCATGGACTTTCCTGGCCAAGGCGAGAACCATTTCCCTAGACAGTACAACAGGGCACATGTCTAACACTTCACACCATCAAGTAGGTCAAAATCACTCCTATTTTCCACACAGGGAATGGGAGCCGAGGCAGGAAATGAGATGCCTCAAGGCTATGGGATGAATCAGTAGTAGAAACAAAATGAAAATTCAGAACTTCCTGTCTCTTTACTCATCTTGAATACGGTTGATGATTAAGCTCTTAAAAAGTTATTGCAGTTGATGACCTCTTCATCTCTGGTCAGTGATTAGGGCCCCAGCGTATTAAATATGGAAAAAAATAAAACAAAGACAATTTCAAGGAACTGGGGAAAAAAAAAAAA
>KZ505871.1:129281-162462 GCA_002844005.1 Limosa lapponica baueri | reverse complement strand
TGTGTGTGTGTGCATGTGTATGTGTTTTTAAGGACAGCTAGCACTTTTAAAATAGCTGTTGTGAGTGCGCTGTTATGTCTCACAGATAGACATCGTAATTCTCTTGTAGCAGCAATGACTGGGGGGAAGGATGTTTCTGTGCGAGTTCTGAGAGTGCACCAGAAAGATGAGAATTAGGGATGATACTCCTAATTGCCCTCAGTGCAGGCTGGTGTGGCTTTCTGAGAGCCTTGTAATAGTTAATTCACAGTGAAGGCTTCTTTTGTTGATTTATATTGCAGCCTTCCAAAACTGCATGTAAATGATGTGTATTGTCTAACTGCTGGCTCATAAAAGGAAATGATGTAAGATGTGATCGTTTAAATGCTGATTTGAAAATAAATTAAAACTTGGATAAATGTTTTCCCACGCTAAGGATACTCTATTTTTGTCTTAATGGACTTTATCTTACAAGGTGACTGTGTTGGGGGGTAGGAAGAGAAGACAGTGCTTGGTGTTCTCTACTAACTCAGCTGAATATTTTTTCTCCCCCCTTTCCCCTTTCTTTCTCTCACTGCTAAAGGGACATCATTGTGGATTCAAATGATTTTGTTAAACATGAATACAATTCCAGTCTTATCGCTATAAAGACAAACTGTACTGAGGATCAGTGAGGTCACTGGCTTTCAGGAACTGGTCCAGACCAGCTCTCTTAAGTATGAACTGCCCTTCTTCTCTTCCTCCTCTGATTTTTTTTGTGGATTGTGTCGCAAAGTGAGAGTTTGCTGTTGGAGAAATGGGGAAGGGCCAGGCGGCGGCTGGAATACTGGCATTACTCTGGGTCCTGTGGCTAGATGTAGCCCTTAGCGTCGTTTGCCATCCTCCCCCAAATTGGCTGAACTTTTGACCAGTTCCCCCATCACCCAAATCCTTCTTAATTAAATATACAAAAGCTAGGCAGGTGGCCAGGGGGGATTACTGATATTTATTTTTATTAAAAAAAAAAAAAAAAAAAAAAAAAAAAAAAAAAGCAACCTGCCAATTGTGGGTAACCACATGTCCCTCTCGTTCTTCCTCCCCCAGTCCATCTGTCTGTTTGTCAAAATGTCTTTTTTTTTTTTTTTTGTATCATGTCTTAAATCAAATTGCAGGCTCCTGGGGCAGGGACTCTGTATTCCTGGAGTAGATAGAAGGGGACCTGGCTCTCCAGGACCTGGGTGTGTGCAGGTCTTTGAGGTGATGTGATGTAACAAAATACAGCCCAGAGTCTTACGCTGACTCCTTGGAAATTTTTTCCAGCTTTCTGTAGGAAGATTTTTCAGCTGATGTGCGTTCAATTTCAGTCGAAATCATCTCAGACTTTCTTTGCTTTTTGTGTGCATGTGCTCTCTCCCCGTTGGCAGTGGTAGGGGGCATTTCCCCAGGCTTGCAAAGGTGGGTGATTTTCCCCATCAAGGTCGTGTTCCAGGCGTGGGGAAGGTGTAAGCTTTATCCGTAAGGCCCACGATAGGGGCTTTTGTTTGTTGGGAATATTAAAGAAAAGGGGAGAAAACCAGAAACATATGCCTTCCCTTTCCTTGCTTTATTTTTCAGTCTCTCCTGGTAATGGAAATTTTGGTGACGTGTTATCAACTTCCAGGCACTGGAGCCTCTGTGGTAGCGTGCAGAAGTGCTTTTTTTGGCCTCTGTGATGATGGCAGGTCCGCTCCTCCCACCCTAGGGGATGATGTAGAGGAACGTCCCCAAAGGGAATCCAGCATTACAAGAGGTGTTCACCCTTTGCATTTCCCTGCCTTCAGCGTATACATTTTTTAGTATAAATTTTTGGACTACAGTGCTAGCTGGCTTTCCTCATGTGGTCTAGCCTGTGTTTGTGTGTGTACACATTATGTTCTAGTCATCTTCTTTTCAAGTGGTAGGTACTTTCTGTTGCAAGCAGAATTTTAGCCGGGTAGGTTGTGTACCTACCTTCTTGAGATCTGTTTTCCTTGGAGGAAAGTGGTATTTTTGTTTTTCCCCTTTTACATTTCTGACTGTACATTCTGGCTCTGCCAGAAGTATTTCTCCCTGCCTTGGGATGACGTTGATATTTAAGCTCAATAGCATTGACTTGCACAATGTGAGCCTGACTGTAGTCAAAAGTTATGGTAAGATCCTTATCTGTGGCGTTAGTTTAGGTCCCAGTCCAGCTCCCACTGGAGCTGGTGGAAAGAATTCAACTTGCTTGAACGCGAGGTGGATTTGGGAGGGGATCTCATAGCTTTACACGAGAGTTTTCTTGTCAAATACCTTATGTTTGTAGCGTTATGGGTCCCTGATTGTTTCTCAGGTCAGCACAGGCTCATGAAAAGAGACTGTTGGCTCTAAAGTCAGGCAGCTATGGGAAGGGGGAGGAAAAACCCCACAACTGTGCATAATTTTGGGAACCTTGAGGTAGCTTTCAATGGAGAAGACTTGGAGATTTTGACATTGCATCTCACGTATTACTTCCAAAGTGTATTTTTTGCTTTGGATATGGTGTGAAGCACCTGCACAGAGGCACAAAATATGACACTGATTACAAACTGCAGAATGCAGCCAAATGCTCAATATGCTGTTCTGAAGTTCATGATGCCTCCACCTAACCCTCAGTCCTGGTCCCTCGTCCTGTCCCAAGCAAGGCTTGATGTATCTCCTTCTGCGTGGCCGTGGGGCTCAGCAGTCCTAATGTTTGTGGTATCTATTTCAGTGTTAGTAAAAGGAGGGAGCAGCTTTTTGAAAGGGAAGCGAGTACAGGCTGGAGACATGATAGTCCTGCAGGCAGAGCAGTCCCTTGCTCTGCTGGCCTTTGCTGTCCTGCAGCAGAGTGGAATCTGCTGTTCTGAATGTGACAAGTAACTACAGTTTGACCTCAGTGGCATTGGTTTTAATTTGCTGCTGATTGGGAGACCCCTGAGAAGCAGCACTGAAGAAGAAGGAAGTCCCAAAGACTGGGGAATGGAGATTCCCGTGCTTACAGAGGACTGGCTTTTGTGAAGCACAGAAGGATCAGGCAGACATATGGATGGAATGGGCTTCTCTCCACTTGATTTAGAAACTGGTGCTACTAACTCCTATCTCAAGTGCTGCTGTGGCAGGCACGAAAGGTGTTGACTTCTTCTCCCTGGGGTTTCCCCATGCCCTCCTCTTGCTTGATCTTGCATCATACTGACAAGTGAAGGACCAGATCTATGGGAAGATGGGGTGTTAGGAAGAGATAGTGGGACAGCTCAGAGAGACGGAACCTAGTGAAGATCAATTTACAGGGGGAATCAGAGGTTGAATAAGGAGAAGCTGGCTTAAACGTTGAGAATGAATTAGTTAATGATTCATAGTTGTGGGAAACAAGAAGTAGTGTGGAGTCAGGGAAGTGTTTAATATAAGAAAAAGTAAGGGACAGTTTAGTCGTCAGTAGAAATACATCAGCATATATATTTTATATTAAAAAATAATTTATGTATTATGAAAGAGATCAGCTTTTACCCGTGGCAGTTCGCTAGCTTTCACTAGCCAGCCAGGCTTTGGGCTTATCCACACCGGGGGAAGGTACACTGACACTAGTTTTTGTGCGGATTTCAGCAGGGCCCAGGCTGACGAGACTTCCCTCAGCCCACCTAGCTGTGTTGTGACCGTGTGCCAGAACGAGTGCTGTCTTTTGGGGGGAGGTTGTTTAACGCTCCTGGCACAACGCTGCTTTCCCACCGAAGCTGCGCCTCCCTGGGTTGCTCTGCCACTGGAGCTGTCATTATCCCTATACAAACAGGACACTGCAAGTGCCAACAGGTCCTGATCGGCCTGTCTAGTAATAAAACAGCTAATGTGCTAAAACTCCTAACGTGGATGCAGTTATACTGGTATTGTAGTGCTTATCTGGTATGTCTCCGTCACCTCCCTTTGGAGGTGTCCCATGGCACGTTGATAAGAGCTGCTCTCCGTGCAGGGATCGCAGTGACTCATGGATTTGTACCTGCGGCTGAAGGAGCTGCATGGGACATAGGCACATGCTTCCTGGGGCAAGGTAGCACTGGCCCTGGAGAAGGTCTGCTGTGGGCTCGGATCAGCGATGGGGCAGCTGGGACTGTTAGTGGTGAACCATGGCTGCTCGTCTGCTCCCTCCCCTGCCCCTGTGTGCCCTGAGTGCCCCCTTAACTCCCTGGCTCTGGGGCTGCTCGTGATCTCCACTTGTTTAATGCTCTTCCCACCACCCTGGCTGGGGAAGTCCTACAAGATCCCTCTGGGCATCTTGTATTGGAGGCATGAGTGCTGCCCTGCTCCCTATCTGCCTCCAAAGGCTTTTCTTCTTCTGCGCTGCTCTCCAGGTGGAAATGCTGGTCCTCATGTCCATCCATAGCACCTGTCAGCCTGGTCTTTGGCTACTCAGTGTTGTATTATCCCCCCAAATGGCTTTTCTTTTCGGTATGCCTACGGAGTTCCCCTTAGCTTCACTGGATGTTTTAGGGCTCTGAACATTGGGCTGGTTTTAGCTTTGAATGTTTGGCTTACCAGCTTTTTGTGTTGTACCAGTCCACGGTATGGGTTTGTTGGACAGAGGTGAAATGGGGAGGACGTTTCTTAGGTAGCTAAAAGAATGGCAGCAGCTTGAAATACTCAGTTGCACCAATTCTGAGTTTTATTGGCTTCCTGAGGACTACCAAGGCAATAGTTTACTCCTGCTGGTTTACCTCAGAGCTGATGCACTTTGTTGGGGCGTTTTGCATTTGGAACTGTTAAAAATTGCTTGAAGTCTTAAAAATAACAACAGTCAATTGCAGTTAAGCTCTGGTAGTTTCACTTGCTTCTTCCCGGGATTTTGTGAGAGTAGCTGTAGGGGATGACAGTGGGCAAGAGTTCACGATGCTAACTTAAACAGTAAGCTCAAACGAAAATAAACTTGTCTCAAAACCTGCCCCCTGCACTTCAAGCTATCCAATGGTATTGGGTTGTTTTGTTTTTAAACTCAGGAAAGAAAAGCTTAAGGTCGATAGGCCTTAATGTGTTATAGTAGATTGTGCCATGCTGTACTTGGTTTTACGTATCTTAAAAATGGAGACGCCCCCCCAACATCATTACAATTCATTGTTTTTCTTCATTTTTGTGCTTTACAAGGAATATTCTGTAGAATACCTAAAAGCAAGGACAATCTTACAAAGTTGTGGGCAAGAGGGAATGCTTAGCTGAGTTATAAACCTTTGCAGGTAGGGGCACGAAATGCTAACAGACCCTTAGCTGTGGTGCCACTAGCATGTGCAACTACAATAGCCAAAATAATTCTTGGGTGAACTGGTGCAGCAGTGTTTGCATATAATGATGAGATATTTGCTGACTGGAGGCCTTAACTGAGTTTCTTTTGTGCTTTTCCAAGAAACCGATAGCGCTGTGTATCTCCAATTATTTTATGGTGGCCTGATAGGTGAAGAATGCATTTTGGAGCCAGAGCTGCAAGGTACACACGTCTGGTCGGTAATTTGCAACTTGTTCCTGTGCAGTGGGCTTGAATGGTACATTTGAAAGGTGCTCAAGTAGGTGGGCTGCCTACTGTCCTTTTGCTGTCTAAATCTGAGCTGTGTGCTCTAGGACTCACAGTGGAGAGAAACAGGACAGGGGAATGGCCTCTGAAGATACGTACCCCAGGATGAGATAAATTGCTCTTTACCTGAGCCTTTGTTAATTATAGTGGGAACTTAGGATAAATGTTTCGGTTGTATGTCTTATAGATGCCTAAGGTCGAAGAGGTTGACCCCACTCTGTACCATGTGTGTAGTAGCCCCTACAGTCTGTCTTCTTTGTGGGTTATATAGTAGGAGTGAAGATGCCTTTGTAAGTGGATGTGTGAAAGTGAATGATGTGTAAAACCCCTCTTGCCCATTGCTGGGAGGGAAGCATCCCTTTTCCCAAAAGACTGATAAATAAGTGACCCGGTTTGGGGTGCATTTATCAAGAGGTGAGTGTGCATGCCCTCAGTTAGTATCTCCACACTCTTAAATGAAGGCTGGGAACTCATAGACAAGTTTATTTCTGCAAAATTAAGAACCATCAGTATGAAAAGCCATCAGTGCCTCGTGTCTCCTTCCTGTGCCCTCAGCACAGAGCTTTGGGGTCTCTCCTGTCCAGATAAATTATACTTCTACAGAGAATGCATTTATTCTAGGTTACTGTTTTTTGGGAGAGAATTGTAGAAATCCTTAAACTCTTTTGATGATGTTGCGAAGGGTTGTAATTAAGTGCCTGAGATTCAAGCTGTTTTTTCAAAGGTGTACTTCTCTGCAAGGTATGCTTTCCCATCAAACCTGTTTGAGTTTTTGTTACTTTTTTTTTTCCCCAGCCATGTCGTTGTATCGCTTGTCCGTAGCTGTAAGCTTAGCTAGTAGAATTCAATCTGGTTGTCAATCATATTTTTAAATCTCAATCTGTTGTAAATCCAAGTATTTTTTCTCTAATTAACACTTAGGGTTTTTTGAGGCAATAAACTGCATGTTACTTCAGCAGCTACAGCGGACATTCCTGAAGTAGCTGAGGCTTCATATTCCGCACCATTTGTTAAACCAAACTATCAATTGCATGGTAATCTCCCGTATAAACACAGAAGGAAGCAGAGCTCTCATGTCTTCTCTTCTGATGCTCGAGTTATCCACTGTGCCTTGCTTCGGAGTGAGGATGTGGGAGGGAAGCACAGTGCGGAACTGGTGCAATTTATTCCCAACCACCCAGGAAATATGTGACAGAGCTATAGTCCTCATCTCTGGATGCAAAGTTCTGTGCTTTAATCAAAAGAGATCCCTTCTTTACCTTGGAGATAGCTGGGGTCAGTTGTCGCCCTTAACCCAAGCCGAAGCGAGGCAAGGCTTTGTGTGTTGACCCTCTGGTCTGTTAAGAGCCACTGAGAGGAAGAAGCTAAATGTTCTTGGGCAACCGGGCAGGTGGATCTCGTAGAGCGAGCCTCATGGTACCTCTACTTGTTTTACTTGTGTTTGTGGTGGGATTGTTGTGTGTTGTCTTGCTGTTGGTGAGGTTCCTATGTTTAAATGAGTTTTGCAGAAAGCCCTGTATAGAATTGCTCGCATTTAACTGTATTGCTCTAACGGAGGTGGGGCAGGTATTAGGATCTTTTACCATGACTAAACAGCAGTGTTAATACCTTGAAAATTGGTGTATTGACGTTTATGAGCAGATATCGCATTACAGTGATAGCTTCAGGGGCCTTTTGCTGCATATGAGAGTTCTTGGTTGATTTAGAAAGCAAGTAAATAAAATTTTAAAGCCACCCTAACACAATCAAGCACGTTAAACCGAAAATGCAAGGTGATGCTATATCCTTAGCTTATCCTGCAGTCCGCTGTTATTTTGGCAGATGAAGTTAATGATGTACTGTCACGGGAGAAGGAACAAAAGGCGCAGAGTCAGGAGCTGAGGGGGGAGTCTCTGGTGTAAAGGGACCTCCCTGATTTCACGGCGGGCGTTTTGTACACCAGCGCTGTACCTCACACCAGGGTCCAGGGATGTGCTCGGAGGCGTCCCCGTGCCGCAGGGGTTTGGGTTGGGGCTTTGGCAGAGCTGGCGTGCCTCCAGGCTCCCTCACACTGTCGCCTTCGCCTGTGTTTCTGGTGTGGTCTTGCGGGGGAAGAAAGAATGTCAGCCTATTAATAGTGACGGCGCAGGCTTTCTCCTCTTCATCTGTTAAAAATCGCTGGAATGCTTTGAATAACAAATTGCCCCAAAATCTTGCTTTTTAATCTGAGCGTTGGGAAGGGTGCTTTGCTCTTTCCTTTCCCCCACGTGAAACGCAATGAAATTCTCTGATCCTCCTTGTCCTTGGGAGCTATGGAGAGGGCTTTATGCAGCTCCCCCTGTGCGTTTTAGGTGCTCGCCAAGAGTTAAATTTTGGAGCGATGACAAGTGAATATGGAGAAAATGTTTCAAGTCATGTGAAAGAAATGTTACTTGCTAAATAACTTGAGTGTTAAAAGAAGGGATGGGAAAAGCTTTTCTTAGCCTTTGTGGAAGTCTTATATGGCAAGGAATGAAAATCTTTAATACTGACCTAATTTTATTTGTATTTAAGATCAAAGAGCTCTTGTGAATGAGTTGCTTGTCTTATATGTCACTGGCTTTATGGTTTTCTGAATGGCTTGAGGCAGTAAATCAGATCTGAGTAATGCTACCTTTACTTAGGTTTCCTCTGAGGTAATGGAAGAGCGCTCTGGTTTCCTCTTCAGGAGTAAAAAAATATTAGTTATTGAACAGACTTCTTTCTGGTTAAGTTACTGAATTTGGAGGTGCCTCCTCATGGACCGAGTGTGGTGGCAGTGCTTGCATTGGGTTTTGGGGAAGGAAGAGAGAAGTGAGCAATGAAACCGCTGTCGTTGACACTGCCACTTCAGTTGCAGATCAAGTCCTTGCTGCCATCGGGGTTTGACTTTGGGAGTGTCCTCTTGTGCTACTGCTCTGCACCTCTTAGCTTTTTGATAACGAAGTGTGTAGTCAGCATGTGCTATTGTAAGGAAATAGGTTTTGTATGCATACGGTGTGGTTGCACCGGGCTGTATGGGAAAGGGGAAGGTTTTATTTTCTGCTCCCCACCGGGAGGACAATAGGATTTCCTATTGCAGAAAGGAGTAGGGAAGGTCAGGCAGACAGCTGAAATGCCTTGGGTGGTATCTGGTTACTTTATTCCAGGGGGGCAAGGGATCCCACTTGCTTTACATGGTACAAAGCCATGCTGAAAGTACAGGGTCTTGGAGGTACCTCGACTCGCTGGAGAATCTACTGACCTGGTAGCACCACGACGTGGGTTTTGGTCTGTTTCTGTGACTCAGGTAGGAGAAGACGGGAAAAGGGAATGTGAACAGCATTTCAAATCTGTAAAGATGGCATTAGCTTAGTTTGTAGATCCTTGGGAGTTTGGAAACAAAGCCAGTAGCCTTGGGTATTCAAGTGTCGCATTCCTCTTAATATCAGTTCGCCCTGCAGGATCAATGCGCTTAGGAGAAGAGGAGATGAAATTCTTTTTGCACGTGCCATTGTCAGAACTGTTGATGGATGTGAAATGGCACATGTGCGTGAAAACCCCCTGAAGAGAGAGTGGGTGGCACAGCACCTCTGAGGTGGTAGTTCGGTCTGCTGAGCTTTGACTGCTTCTGTGTCCGTGGTGGTGGAAGGTGCTGACTCGGCAGAGCCTCTTCTCGCCTCCTCTGCTCAGAGCCAGCGCTTGTCGTGAGTGTGAGAGGTGCCCAATAAACAGGGAATCTCATAAAGCCCCTTGAGTTGCTGAACTTTGCCAAAACCTGGCTTTTGGTCAAGGTTAGCTGAAAAGTTGGGAGCGTGCTTTCCTTCCAAGAACTCTTGGTTTAAAGCTCCATTAATTGTATGTCAGTTACCATATGTGTTATGATAATAACCAAGAGTGGAAAGGACTGGATTTATTTCAGTAAACATTTCACCTAGTAAAAATTTAATAGCTTGTCCTCCTTCAAAGGCCATTCCTTTTTTTTCCCCTGTGCAGATTGTGCACCCAGCAGCAGTACAGAGTGTTTCCTTGAGAGCCGTGTTTATAACCCGACCTTGAGATGCTGCTCTTCCCAGGAGACGGACGGGGCTATTCCAAGGATGCTCAGTCCTGAGTTTCTGTGCGAGGCACAGATTGGGTTTGCCTCTGCTGCGCTGAATTCTGTGCGTTTCTTTTAATAGTGGTTATGGACAGCTCTGAAAGGTGATAAAAAACAACATGCTGAAATGACTAGGGACTTGCATCTGAATCACAACCATCGGCAAAACCACCTAGTTTTGAGAACCATTCTGTGTGACGGCAGAAAAAGTCATGTGGGTGCCCAAGCCAAACTTCTCTTCAACAAATAGGTGATTTCATGATTTGAATGTTTCAAGGGAAATGTTTTGAATGTCTTTGCTGTCTTAGGCTGGCAGGAATAATATCCTTAACAGATTAGGCAGACCGCCTGTATATTTATAGTTTAAGAGGTGTAAATGTCATTTGAGAGAAAAGGAAGTGTGGTGGAGTAAGAGCATGGTAGAGGTAATCCTTCTTATTGCGGTGTTCAGGTGTATATTGGTTTAGTTTGGATTCTTTTTCTAAACTTAGAAGTACTTTGGCTGTCCAGGATCAGACCCCACCTGCTGAAATTGGTGGAAGTGGGTATCAGCCTGGCTCTGCAGCTTGGGGTTAGAGGTTTGCACATTTTTGGTTTGAGACAATGTTCCCTTGTCAGACTTCAGAGAAAAAGTATTCTTTCTAGACATACCACTTTTTGGAAGTGCCTTGTGTCTGAAACAACTTTGACTTTTCCTTAATCTTTTCTCGTAGAATGAATTTTCTGGTTTTGCCCTTTTTCAGAAGTGGCAGGTTTCTCTGTCTCTGTGTTTTGTTTTGTCCTTCTCACTCTCTTCCCTCATACTCATCTGATGTGGGTGAATTCCTCCTGCTGCTCTCCCTTCCTCTAAACTCTATACTCATGATCCTTTGCATTTCTTCCTCTAGGCTTGTCTGTGGCTTTTTTACTTTTTTTGGTATAAAAGTAACTAACAAATAGAAGGGATATGGTTAAATCCGCGTGACCTCTGGTGCTGGCTGTAGTTCTGCCAAGATGAGTGAGGTTTGTTTGTTTTTTCATTAATGTGTTTCTCCACAAGCATTCTGTACCTTCTTTAGATCTTTTTTTGTGGTCTCTTTTTACCGTGACTTTCCGAAGAAAAGAGGCTCAGTCCATTTTACTCTGTCCTCAACACTTTTTCAACCTCAGGGCTGACTTCAGCTGTGTTTTGGTTTGGGGTAGGCGTCTAAAATCCTCACAAGTTTCATGAAAAGTAAATGACTGGGTAGATGGGAGTGAGAGAGCCTGTTTGCTTTTCTCCAACCCCCTATGTCCCTGTGGAGAAAGTTTATAATAAAGTAAGTCCCTCTTTATTGGGCATTGGGAAGATCTGTGCCCAAGGTGAAGGCTTCAGCCTTACCTGTGCTTGCAGCTCTGTTTGCCTCTTGCGAGGTGGAGGCAAGAGGGGTCACAGTTATTACCTGTCAGCTGAGCAAAAAAAAGAGAAGGAGAGGGGTCTCAGGTCTGTCTTTTGGTCCACTGGGGTAATTTACTACTTCTCTGCACCCTGTCTTTTGGACAAAACTGTGGTGCTGTCTCCTGAAGTTAGGGGGTTTGCCACCGGCGGAGGCGGCAGTCGGAGGAGGGATGCTCTCTTCCCAGGGCTCCTCTCTCCGCCGGGATTGAAGGTGTGAGATTTGTCTACGCTAACTAAAGCGCATTGAAAGTCTTTGTCTAGACAAGGCAGGCTGCCCTTGACACATGCTGAGTCTGTCTAGTTAAAGCCTCGGGTACTTAGTGGGTGCTAACCTCGGGTGCTAAATCCAGGGCTAGACAAGCCCCCCGAGGAGGTGGTGGGCAAGGTGGGGATTTCTTTGCATTAGTCTTTGCTGCAACCTCAGCCGGTGCCTGAATGCAAAACTGCTAATAAATGGTTGTAAACTATGGATGCTTTTTCTCTTGTCAGCTCCTGTCTGAATAGGGGCTTTTTCATGACACATGCTTGTTTGCTCATGTTTCTCTTTTAAGGAAAGCAGTTAAACTGGGCAATAACCACCAGTAATTCAGTGCTCCATTGAGCATGTAATAAACCAAGCCCCCGTTCCCTCGGTCTTGAGCCATTAGAGACTGCCGCCCTTTGTTTCTCTCTTTAGGGGGAGGAGGGAAGAAATGGGGCACAGCCAACTTGTTCGGCGTGGGAAGGACAAAAGGGTGGCCAGAGAGGTGAGAGGCCCAACCGTGTGGGGCTCCCAGGACGGGCGTAGCCATCCTTCCCAAAAAGTGCAGGATCAAACCCTGGCCTTTACTCTGTGACTGTGATGGCAAACCATCTGGGAGTCTGCTGCAAATTTGTTTAAAAAAGGGATTACAGCTCCTTGTGGTTGGTGCTAGACGAAGTGCCAGGTCTCAGCTCATCCTCCTGAGCAAAGCCTTCACCTCTCGTTGACTACGAGGCTTGCTATCATTTTTTGCCTTTTTTTCAATCCAGGTGCAGCCCAGCTGCAGTAGCTGACTTAGTTCAGTAGCAGTAGCTGGGACAGGCAGTAGCTGACTCAGTTCTGCACTGTTTGCATCCATTGCTGAAATACAGCCTTCTAATGAGTTACCAAGTAGATTTTGTTGGGATTTCTTTGGTTGTTTGAGACTGGGTTTTCTTACAAAGCAACTTGATGCAAGTGTTGGTGCAGAGTGGAAACAAAGCAAAGTCTTTAACCAATTTATGGATAAACGTTTAGGACAGGTATCTTACAGAGTTCTGGGAAACTCTTCGCGTAAAAACAAAATTAAAGTGCCTTCTTATCTCTGAATTGCCCCTTTAAGCCTCAAACCCAGCCTCTGCAAATCAGTTTTATCTTTTACAAAGAGGATGGCTTCATGCTATTTCTCTGCATCATTTTGCAAAATGCATTTCCAGAGGGGAGCTTTCTTACACATATGCAGAACAAATTTTAGCAAAACATTTTACTTTCTTCTATCTTCAGACTTATGAAAATGAACTCCGTCATGACTTTCCAAAGTGTGGGTTTAAGAAAAAGCTCCCAAGGCATTTCAGTGCTGATTCTGATGCAGCTGTTAGTTTAAGGAATCTCTTTTTAAACTGGAGGTGGCTGTTAATTATATTCAGGAGAGGAAAATGCAGTATTAAGCTGGATAAATTATATTTTTAGCTGATACTTATTTTGAGGTTGGGTGTGGCAGGTAAAAAAGACAGTCTGTTAGAAAGATAAAAGGAGAAGGACTGGTTTAAATTTTAATACAACTGGTTTAAATTTTAATACAACTAAGTTTTAACAACCTTTTCTAAAATTTTCTCCTTCTGCAATGTATTTTACCAGCACTACCATCCGGGAGAGCACCATCGCTCCCCTGCCACCCTGCTCTGACTGTTTTTTTGCGATGCTTCTGGCTTTTCAAAATTTGATGCGACTTTTATATGCTCGGTGCGGTTCACTTTAGGACATTTAGTATACATGAATTTTGTTTCCTGGTCCTTTAGGTATAAGGAGGTACCTAGTGGCTCTGTAAACGCCGAATGGCAGTGTGTAGGACTATAAATGTTAGGCAACTGGTAGAGAGGGAGCAGGAGGGGAATCGAGGGAGGAGAGCAGGTGGTCCCCATGGTTCTATGGGTTAGCCCGTGTGATCGTCCCCCTGAGACTGTGTGGGCATTACAGCCTTAAGAAATGGTCCATTTAATTCGTCGGGATGATAATAACATTTGGTGGGGGAAGCTTTAAATGTGGAGTGACTGCCCTCTGAGCCTGGCTTAGTCACTGTTTTCCTTGCTGGTTGCGCTTCTCCTCCTCAGATGCTGCCAGGGCCATGTGCTCCCTGCGCAGGAGTGATGCTCTCCCCTTGGGAGCCGCCTGCCTCCCTGCTTTGATTTGGACCATTACTGCCCAGGAACTGCTTTTCCTGCCCTCCCTGGGAGTGGAGTGGTTTGGAGAGCTGTGGGACATGCCAGGCTTATTATACTCACGGTTTCCCAGCCTGCCAGGTTTACCAGATGAAGTAAAATTAGTTAGTTATTCAGATTTTTCTCACCTTGTGGCTGAATTGAGGCGTGCGTAAGGGTGTCTGTGGCATTGTGCCATACTGCGAGCGGCAGGGGATGAAGAAGAAGCTGATGTACATCTCCTCTCCAGCATTATGCACACTGGTTGCCGCTGTATCCTTATTCAGTCTTTCAGATGCTGGATAATAATGCAGTGGTCCCTCTGGTAGCAGCAGGCAAGAAATTACAAGGATCAAAAGTCTCCCACTCACATATCTGCAGTTTTTTTATGTACTCACATAGCCTTTTTCCCAGGAAAACCACGATCTCATCTATTGCTCAAGCAATAAGACTCCCTCCTCCCCCCCGCCACTCCCTTGATCTGCAAGGAGGTGACAGTTGTGGAACGATTGAGCCAAGTCTGTTTTTTAGGTATTAGGAGGTACTTAGAGGAGTTGCTGTTGAGACCACCATCTGGACAGAGATTGATTTGCTGAGGAGCTGCGCCGATTCCAGGGGAAAACTGTTCAGATGTGGTGTGTACGGTACTAGCAGGCTGGAAAGGCAGGAAGGTACAGGCTATATGCTTACTTCAGGACTCTGTGTTTCTTGAAGATGTAACTGGATGAAAAATAGCAGGTAGTCCAGGCAAATGGGCAAATCTGTTTCTTAGGGGGGTTGGTGCTGACCTCTGTAACGCACGGAGTAGGCAAAAGGCTCTAATCATTGTTAATTGCTCCTATATGGCAGATTCAATAACAGTATAGATGCCTGAGTACCTGGGAATTGCTCACTTCCCTCCATTGATCTGGACTGGTCCCACGCAGGAATAGCTGGCAGTGGGTTACTTTCCTGGGAAGAGTTTAAATTACAGCAGATTTTCCACCTTGACCCCTTGAAGTGTTTGGATTGCTAGAACAGACTCAGGAGAGAGACGCTCTTGCCCTCGGACACGGATCCTGTTTGTCCTGCTCTGCTGAATTTAACCTGCTGCGTTTCATGCTCTCCCTGCTGTGATTGACTGAAGATTAGAGCTGGGGGGACAGGACACAGGGTGGGGGGACAGGGCACATTGATCTGCTGGAGCTTCACGTTTAGGCACCAGAAAGATTAAAGGGTGCGCTTTGAAAAGATACTCCTTCATCTCAGTGATAAGCGGCGCTGAACCAGGCGGAGGGAGAGGAGGTTAATGCCCTTTTTACCTGGGATCTGTTTAAAGAAGGGCTGTCGTTTAGCTAAAATATACATCCACAGTTCATTTCTGTTTAAACTGAAATTACTGAGTAAAGAAAGGCATCCTGGGAACAGATTAGGCCATATGCTAAGAAAGGAGCACGTTTCTCTCAAGGTTAGTTGACAGCGGCACGCTTAAGGGTTTTCTCTATTAAATATTTGATAAGCCTGTAGCAGTCTTGAATTCTGCATGGTTTTAATTACTTTTGATTTTTTTTTTAAGCCTGCAGGATTCTGACATTTTTCTTCACCTTTCCTTTTTTCTGCTCCCCCTGTCCCTCCACCCACACAACGATTCTGTTTTATTGTGAAATAAGCACTTGGTTATCATCGGCCACAGTCACATCCTGGTGATGGGCAGAGCCGTCCCTGCAGAGCTGGCCATAAGGCTGCGTTTCCAACTCTGGGAGGTCCAGAAAGCTCTGAAATTTGTTGCTTCAGAAATATTTGATTAACTTTATTGTATTAGCATGAGGTTGGTTTTATTGCTACTTCCTATACTTTATTAAAAATGTATTATTAAAAGTGCAAGCACGTGTATTTGCTGCTAATGACCCCTTTCTTTCTCTGCTGTTGGCAGCAATTTGCTATAGCATTGTTAGCATCCAGGGGTCATAGGGTGGGGAGGGAGGAGTGATGGGGATGGGCGTTTTGCCCTCCTATTTTTTTTTTGAGATATTTTATTATTTTATTTTAATCAGAAAAAAATGAGGTTATTTTTGGGGGGGGGAAGGCTGTGGAGAGGCTGATTCTCCCTGTGTATTTAAAGCAGGATTCCCCTTCTGTTGAGTTATATTTGGAGGATATTTGCCCATGTGCAGGCTGTGAGCGTGTAGGTGCCACCGGCTGCCATGCCTGCTTGCTTTCTCCCCTCCCAGCTCCTCCTGGCTGAGCAAAGGTCAGGCCTTTCACCTGCTCCCCGCTTTGCGTTTCCAGCCTTTGGATAAATTTGTCTTTCCAGGGAGCCTCTGACACAGGCGATTTCTCCTAATCAGATGCCACCCGCGTTATCTCCCCGTGTGATTTAGGCTGGGCAGTGTGGTGCTGTTCCCAAAACACCAAATGGAGAGGGAAGTCAAGGGGGAGAAAAAAACCCCATCCATAAGCAGTTGCTTGTAGCTGTGTTTCAGACAGTCTATTCTTGCTGCCGCTTTATCGCTCACGTGCTTTGGGCCGGCAGACTCTGGACTGCAGGGGGTGGGGAAAATAAATAAATAAATAAATCCACCCCAGAGAGAACTTGGTTTGCTTATTCACTGTGTGGCTGTTTTTCCTAGCAAGAACACAAATTTTTAAGGGAAAAGCACTGATCCCATGTGAGCAATTGTGGTATTTTGTTGTGAGGAATCAACACGTTCCCATGCAAAGCAGGACTGCTATAAATACTTTTACTCGGCTAGGAGTGCAAGCTGCTGGTTAAGCTGACAGTCTTTTCCCATTTCTCTTCATTTTGACCAGGTCTGCAGTTGCTTGTCTGGTGAGAGACCCTTTCCTGAGATGTTTTCTGTGATTTTACCTCCCCTAATGGGAGGTAAATGATTATACTTCCCCTAATGGTATCTTCTTGGTCTCCGAGTTTTGCATTCTCCATTCTTCAGAATATTCAGTACTCGGGGAAATTAATCTTTCTTCAGTCTGTTTTCCATAAGGTTGTAGGTATTGTAAGAAATGCTGAAGACAGGTAAAACAAAAGACCTTCTCAGGCAAAAAATGTAATACAAGCCACCTGAATAGCTTGGTCTTCTCCGGCTGCTTGCTAGCCACCCTCCTTGTCCCTCAGCCTCCTCGGGGCCTCCGTGAAGCCTCTCCCCTCAGGATTTGCCCAGCGCTCTGTTGGGTGTTAATCACCAGTAATAAAAAGCACGCTTAGGATCGGACGAGCGCCTAATGATACTTGTCAAGGCTAAATGTCTCCTCAGTCTCTGCAGCTCTTTCCGGACAGTGAGTGCAGGTGGAGTGATTCATGCCCCTCAGCTGCAGCTGACCTCCTGCCGCGGGCAGAGACAAGGTATCAGGCAGATCCTCACTTCTCAGGAAACATCAGGGAGGTTGTGTACGATTGGGTAAAGGACGTGTTAGCGGCATGCAAAACACTGGCGAAACTCCTACCGAAGGGCTCTGGCTTGTCCCACTCCTTACTCTGAGAGCAAATGTGTTTTAAGAGGACTCTGCTACTACGGATAACCATGATACAGATGCTCCCACCCTGGGTAGGAGTCGTAGGGGCACGGTCACATAGCTGATTAGGCTATATCTGCGTCGGGGTTTATGTTAGCCAGAGATGACCCTCTGGCTGACTGCAGGTTTGAAAGCTTAAGCTCAGGTGGGAGAGCCCGGTGGAGCCATCTTCCTCTGTCACCTGCCTCTGCCCATGCTTGGCAGCACCTTGGCGTTGCCCAATGCCGGTTTAACTCCTTGTCAATTCATCTCTCTTATACAAGTCATCTGCTGACAAAACAAAGATCTGGGTCACTGCTCTTAAAATAGATTCAGCATTAAGCAGATTGCTCAAGCAAGCTCTCCTTTCCTCTGAGAAGGCAATGTCAACCCAACCTCGTCGGGATACCCCTAACAAGCAGAGCATCCTTCCACAGAGGCCCTGTCAGTTTAGCGACGCTTGCCTAATACGCTTCTAAAATGCAATGTCCAGCTGTTTGCACAATGCTTGGCTTGTGCCTGAGGGATTAAGAGTGCTTTTTCTTTATATTAATGCAGATATATGCATCAATATGAACTGTTTTGTTTTTTTTTTGAGGTGGTCTTTGCAAATCTTCTCTTTGTGCTTCGGTGCCTGGAAGTGTGATTGATTGGCACGTTTAACTTTCATCCGTAAGAGCCATGATAAAAGATATCTGTACAAGCTGATTGTTGCCCTTGCTTATAGGCAGAGTTTAGTGGTGCCACTTTCATCTTGATAATAGTCATCCGGTAACTGCTTTGAACACGTTGTGCCAAGCCCACGTATGAGTGCGCAACCGGTCAAGGTTGAATTACTCACAAAATCCAGTTTAAGGTCACAGCTGGGCCTCTGCAGGCTCTGATTCTGAGTTTGTAGGACTTCCTGCACCATGTGCCCTTCTGCCAAAGTCCTCTGGACTTCCTGGGCCCGGGCTGTAAAGACGTGCTGCCTGGTGGTTTCTTCTGCTTGTCCAGGGGATTTCTTCTGCTCTGAAGAGGGCTGCCGTCACTGGGAGTGGGGCTGGAAAACACAGTGATTGAAAAAGGGGAACTGGAAAGTAGGATGTTGGTTATTCTTGCTCATTGGAGTCCACCTCTCACTGTATGTGTTGGCTTTACTGTGGGCTTGGAAAGCACGGTAGCCACTGTTTTGATAAATTGGGAAGTCCGGGTGGAATTTCCAGTTATGAGGCAAATGGAGTGAAATACAGTTTGGTGTCCCGTGAATGGGTTCCCTGCTTGACCCTGTGCCAGCCTGGGTTGGTGGCAGCAGCAGCGTCCCTCTAATGATAAGGGAGGTGGTAATTTTCTACTAATTATGCCATAGAAAACATGGTATGTTTTTGAGGGAGGGATGGTTGGGCAGCATGAGCCCTCATAATTCTTTCCCCACCCTCTTCCTAATGTTATGTCCGTAATATCTGCTCTGGTTTTGGGTTATACCCTAACTAGACTCCAGACAAGGTTGCAGGCAGTACCTTGGTATAATGTGAAACCATCAGCACAAATTGTGCACCCCCATGAGGCTCTGGGGGAGCAGGTGCCTTAAAGATGGATCTAACAAAGCCAGCCTGCTGACCGGAGAGCCGTGTATGCAGGCAAGTGAAATGCTGGTGAGAATTGTGTGTAACAAGGTTGTAACGAGAATTTAAGACTTGGCTTTGGGCGACAGAAGATCACTCTGTACGTGAGGACTCAGCAGCCCTGAAAGCAGCGACACGAACGCTCACAAAACCGAGGGAATGCTGGTGGTGCTTCTGTAGTGCATTAGCAAGAGCACTTGGCTAGCTGGGAATTGGGATGCAAGCCCTTGCTCTGGGATGTGATCACTTATCTCCTACCCCCCTGAAGGCTACTCCAGCCACTGTGCTATAGGAAAGTTTTGGTAGAATTGATCCTGCTCTCTTACTTAAATGTTAATACGTACAAATGTTTGATTGGTTTGGGAAGGAGATGGTATGGCGCATACAGCTTTGTGTGATGTGTCACCACATACAGTGTTTTCTAAAACTCCCAAATCTGTGCATCTAAGGATACTGAAATACTGTTGGGGTGAAAGAGAAGACGAAGGGTTGCTTGTTAATGGCAGTTCTTCCACCTGGAAGAGGGGAGATGGGGATGCTAGAACCTACTTCAGCCTCCTTCTGAGGGTGCACTTTTAGGAAAAAAGAGTGTGTCGGCACTGCTGAGGGGCGAGAGGGGAGGCTGAACCCTGAGGGGGAGTTGCTGTTGGTAGGTACCAGTTTTACCCCCAGCGAGGGACTGAGGAACAGAGGGAGTCGAATACTTCTGTAGATACTGTGCTTGATGGGAACAAAAAGCTCCCTCCTTTATCAGGCCTGTATGTCCCCAGTGGTTTCGAAGTCCAAAGCATCCCTTGCCTATCAGCTAAGGACAAACCATTTCCTTTCACAGACTAGAGCAAAAATCAAGGAACACTCTGGTAACTATTAATAATGTTTCTCTGCTTTCCCATGATGAAGTGTTGCTTTGTTTCTTTTTTGGTGATGATGAGAAAACAGAAGTGGCAGGCAGTGACTTTAAACTGCCTGCACCAAAGGAGATCGCTACGCTGGAAATTAACTCCTCTACATTGCTGTGCTGCCATTGGGGTTTATCCTGGTCTGGAGCCTAGCGTTTTGCCTTTTCATCTCGGATTCTTTCCACTCCCAAATCACAAATCTAATCAACTTAAACAGAAATTAAAAATGCTAAACTGGGAGAATGCTTTGTTTTCCTGAGGAGGCTGGTGCTCGCCCTGGCTTAGTCTTTGTCGGTGATGGGTTAGGGAGCAGAAAACTCTGTTAGTTGTTGTTTGCCCCAGATCATGAAGTTGGGAAAACAGACTGCACAAGGACCAAAAATTGTTCCAGGTTATTGTCACTCTTTATTTCTGCTGTTCTCAAGTTTTGCTCTACTGAGCCTAGCACTAAGCCAGAGTGACCTTCAGCTGCTGCTGAACCATGACTTTATGCTTGAATGTTTGGTTCAGAAAGGTCAAGGATTGGGATAGAGAAGGGTTTGCTGGCACCTGGGTGTACTTACAAGATCAGGCCCCAAAGTCATTCACATGACAATATCAAAGTACTGCAATGCACAAAGTCGGGTTTTTAAGCAGGGTGATGCTTGGTAGCTGTACACATCAGTTGCTTGCTGCATCTTTAGAAAACAGTTATCTCTGGTCAGCATTCCTTCTACGAAAGTACAGTAAATTGGGCTCGAAACTGTTTCTTTCTAAATCTGGAAGTGAAATATTCACACACAGGCTAGAAAGTAGCAAAAGGCAAATAAAAGCTTGCTGGAATGGTCTTGTTGCTTGTGCTGTGTTTTTAGCTGTTTTTCTCTTTGCTGGAAATGTTGAGAAAAGTCTTCACCAGGGTTTGAACGGTGAAATCATGTGAAGTGCTAATTTTGACTCAAACTTTGTCTCTCTACAAAAGGTAAGACAACAAAAGGAAGACAAAAAAGAATGGAAAGGTGGACATAACACAAAGAGGTTGAATTATTATGTTGAATTAAAGCCATGTGTGGAATATCCTATTCAAGCGTTTCATGCAACTTGTGACTAAGAGCTGTCACTGCCATGTTGTTGCTTGGTCTCCTCTGCGTCGTTACCATGAATTTTTCAGCGTCTGAGAGAACCGTGTGTCTACTGCACATCAGAATAATATAAATCATGCATGTCAACATACTAAAGTGATAATGCTAACTGCTCTGTCAGGCTGCTACCTTCTTTAATATCAGGACTGCTAATTCGATGCCCTCCCCTCAACGTATGGAGCAGTGACAGCTGTCCCTTGAGCATACATGTACATGTATTCATTTTTGTTTCCTGTATCAATCCATAGCTGTATGCAAGGCTCGATAAAAGGCAAAAAAGGATCCTGTCTAATACAGCTTACAGTGAAAGCAGCACAGTAAGTTCCTCCTGCATGAACAGCAGTCCCCTGATGTATCAAGGAGACCTGATTATACAACAGGACTAATCAGCTCTGGATGCTGCCATGAATTATGGGTTGGCTTAAGTGCTGCAATACACATTTGTGACTTAAATTGATGGTGGAGGCAAAACAGAAAACCAGAACAGAAAGCCCAAATGTCGACAAGGCTTATCTTCTTTAGGTCTCTATCAGGGTTAAAGAAGAGGTTTCTTAATGTAATTATAGCCTGTCTTTTCTATCCAGGCTAGCAAGACTAAACCAGGTTATATTGGAACTTTACTGCATAATATTACACAACCATGCTTATTCAAATGTGGCTATTTTTGTAATATGCACTGTGCCTTAGTGGCGGTAATGGATAAAGAGTGTTGACCCACTGCAACATAGCTGAATGTAAGAGGTACAACGTTTATGGAAAGCTACAGTGAAATTTGGCAATTTTCCAATGTGTTTGCACTTAGGGCAGAAAGAAAGGTGGCAAAATAATGAATGTTGGAAAAAAAAAATCATATCTGCTTGGTGTCTTTGTATGCCTTTTCATCCTGTGAAGAACCAATGAGTTATTTCCCTCTCCCTTTCTTTCTTTGATTGCTTTCCATTTTTATTTTGCTAAATATGGTGGTGTAATTTTGGCACCTAATGCACAGAGCCTCCTCACTTTTGAATTTCAGACACCTGCAATTAATGTCTAAGGCTTACCTATTTACTCAGACTTGGTTGCATCTATGGTTGAGAGAGGACTAGGCGCTTCCAGATGATTCATCTGACCTGTCTTAGACCCTGATCAAAAGGTGACTAGCTGAAACTAGCAGTTAGATACCCTAAATTAGGACAGATGTGGTCCCTTCTTCCACTCCCATAATTTCCCCAGCTCGGATCGCTTTGTGAAGAGGATGAGGATGAGTGACTTTGACTTATCCCCAGTACTTCCCCAACCAAGTCCACAGCTGTTAGGTGAGTTCAGAGGGGAACTGTGCTTGGGAGGTGGTGGCTCAGACCAAATGGCTTTTGGAAATAGGGTACAATACTGGCTCTGGAGTACTCGGCTGTTGCTTAGATATGCAAATCCGCTCCCTCTGATTTGGCTGGGAGGGCTGAGTGTCTGCCTCTCCTCATGATGAGATTGTTTGTTTGTTTATCTGTATGGGGTTTTCAGCATTAGAAATTCCGAGTATAATTATAATAATAGATGGCATGGTTATTTCACAAACGGTGTGCCCTCTGCTGTGATCAGCTACCGCCCTCGAGAGCCTACGTGCCCATCCACAGCTTCCTGCCCTCTCCCCATCTTTGTATTCCAGCTGTCCCAGCTTTCCCCCTCCTTGAAAACAGCAGAAGTTTTCAAACATCAGGAGAAAAAAAAAAAGAAAGGCTGAGACCATGATCTAGTAAGGAGGAAGTTATTAGCGCATTGGTAAGAAGCAGCGCTCTCTTGCCTTATTTTTGTGCAGGCTGGGAGTTGCGAGTGACACAGCCCCCGTGACGTGCGAGGTGCGTCTGTGGAGGAAAGCTGGCACTTAACCTTGCAAATAATTACAGTCTAAGCAAGCTTAGAAAAGGGGCGGAGTGTGGGGAATAATTCAGTTTGTGAGGGATTTCTCGTACAATGAGGTCGGCTTCACTTGGGCTCGCGTTTAGTTTTTCTTCTAGGGTTTTACCCTTGCACAGTTCAAGTCGCAAAGTAAGGGGACACTGCCACTATTACGCTGTTCTTTGGAGGGAAGTCTCAAAAATTAAACCCCGACTGTTTCTCAGGCATTCCCAAGGTGGCAGGAGGGAGGAGAGATGCTGAGCCCAGCCCCGCTGGTGAAACCAGCGCTTGGGAAACTGTGGCTGGAGATTGACGATTTGTGAAAGCTGGTTTTAGGGCCTTTTAATGCCGGATCAGAAGTGCTGAATGCTCGCAATGCAAACTCACCCTGCTGGTTCAAATCTGTTCGAGGTTGGTTTTTTTTTTTCCTGAACAGGTTATTTTCCCATTGACAGGGCTTTGTGCTAGTTTGGGTATCCCTCTCCTCCTGCAGCCAGCAGAAGGCTGGCAGGGAGTCTGAGCCCTGGCTAATGAAAGAGAAACGCAGCCGGCGGGCTTCTCACCGGCGTTTTGGGATGGGGAGGCGGTGGGCTTTTTTCCTGCATGGAGAAAGGTATGGTTCCCAGCTGACGTGGGCACACTGGCAAAGCCTCTGCCGCGCTGCTGGCAGGGCTCAACTGGCCCGGAGATAGTCATGGTGGCACATACCCAGCTGAAAGAGGGGTTTGCCTGCCTCTAAGAGCGTGATGGAGATGCACCGTGTCAGGCTGGCTGCCCTGGGAAAGATGCTGCTTACGCGGATGTGGCTCCCAAAGCCTTTGCTGGAGCTCCGGGTGGGCTGGTTAGCTTTGGAGTCAGAGCGCTTGCAAATACACAAAACCTGGATTAAAAATGTGAGGCCGGAGTGGTGAAGGGAGGTCCCTCAAGTCTCACTTGCGCCATGAAGATAAACATCTAGGCCTCTTTCCCTGGAGTATGGCTTAGCCTGAGTGAACGGTTCTTAATATTGCTGATCAGAAACACCCCACAGCCGGCTTGTCTCCCTCAGATGGGCTGACGGGGCTGCACTCATAGACGCTTTCAGCTTTGTCTTGAAAAGTTTCAGGTGTGTGCTGCTGCTTCTGAAGAAATGGCGCATGGGCCCTGTCAGAGGTGAACCCAAAATCCTATTTAATTGATAGCTTCTCTAGCCCCTGCTCTAGAGGGGGGTGGGAAAATTTGTGACTCTTCTCTTCCCTCCTCCTCCCGGTCCCTGCGTCTATTGGGACAGCTGGTGTGCTGGCCACTGCAATACCTAATTCACTCTTTTTTTTTGTTATTGTTGTTGTTTCTTGACGGGAGACTAAATCAAGATGCAAACCCCACATCAGAAAACTGATACATCATTTAGTTTTACGCAGATGCTGTAGTAGAGGTGTGCAACTTTCTCAATAGGATTTTCCCCGAGATTGTATTTTGGCTGTGCAGCCTTTTTATTTGTTTGAACCAGGGATGCTCCTTCCTTATGTTTACTGTTTTTCCCCTTCACAAGCCAAACATCCCTCAGGTGCGCAGCTGAGCCAGCCTCGGGTGGGTGGGACGGAAGGCAAGAGGAGGACAAGCGTCTGCAGGAAAAGACATATTCTGGATTCCTGCTGTGGAGATGAGTAATCGCTGGAGGTTAAAGCAAAACAGGAGAGTTATGGATACAGTTTTGTCTTTTCCCCATCTGAGCGCTTTGTACCTTTTCGTGATTAAGGTCTAAACAGCTGAGCCCTGGCATTGCAGAAAAAGATGTGGACTTTGAAAAAGATGTGATGGTATTGGAAAAACTTCGCAAATTATCTTACTGTTTTTCTCTTTCTGCTGTAAACTTTGAAAAGATGATGTATAGCCAAATGCCAAATACTGGGTTATCTATGAAAGGGATTGTATGATTGTTACACAGGAGGTGAGGGTACTTTTGTGTACCATCTGGGTATGAGGATATCAAAAAATCATAATTTGTTTTTGTAGGACTAAGTTTGACTGCCTAGTGCTTTGGGGAATGCAAGGCAGAACTGGAGCCTACCGGCACGATCACCCAGCCTGGCAGTGGTAAAGGTTTTGTGTACAAGACCATGAACAATGGCTAAATGTGATGCTATTGATTTTCTTCCCCGCAGTGTTTCATAAGTACTATGCAGTTTAACTGGGCTTTTAACCTTGCATGCAGGTTGAAGCGTGAGGTTTCTTGCCTGGCGTCAGATGGCTCACCCAGTGAAAAATCACAACTGCCCTACAGCCCAAATTCCCTTGGTACGTGAAAACGTGCACATTTTGCTATCCGATTCCCAGCGCAAGCCCCTGAGTGGTGGCAGCCCTTTGGCATGGTCCCTGGCAGGTCACTGAGAGGAGCACTGCCTGGAGCCTCAGGCTGCAATCTCAGATACCTTTGTTTCTTGCCTGGATCGGTATAGCATCTGTTTGGACCTAACAGGGCTTTGTAGTACAGCTTGACACTGCTTGCTGAGTTTTAGACTGCATGTGATACTCAGTGCTCACTTTGAAAAGGTGGCCATAGAGTCATCTATAGACTAGAGTCACCTATAGAATAGAAATCTCATAGCTAACTGAGACTTGTTTTTCACCAAATAATTACTATTTCACTAAATATTGCCTTGCGTATTCATTAAAAAAAAAGTCCAGTGGGGGAGCTTCATACTTTTTTCATATTTTTATAGTGTTCCCATTTTTTCAGATGCACAGGTGTCTCATTTACATTCCTAGAAACACAGCCTTCGTGTTTTATTTAAAGTCAAGGTTTCTGATCTGTTGTACTTAGTTAGCTTAAGGCATCCTTGGCATTGCTCAGGAACACCTTTGAGAGGGGATTATTCCACAATGCAGTAACTGTGGGTGGTGACGTTGTGGCGATACAAGCAGAAGAAAAAACGGTCAGAAGTATCACCATGTGAGCTGGGTTTCTCCTGCGCTGTGTCATCCATGAATGTGTTTTCTTGTAAGTTGAGTTTCTGTCACAGCGTGTCTTGATTTGCACTTGCGTGTTGTATTGTGCCTCTTGTACAGCCAGCCTTTTTTTTGTGCAGGTTATTGTGCAGTTTCAGCTCCCAGTTGCACAGATCTGGACTTGGTTAGTGCTGCGCTCCCCTACCTGACTTACTAATTGCTGTTTCATATGGCGGATCAGTGAGTACTGTTGAAAGATGTGCAATAGTAGGAGAAAAGCCAGCGCCGATCTTGTCTGTAGGTGGAGTGACTACCCCTCGTAAATAAGATGATTAACAGACATGCACATACCAGAAAAAAAAACCCCAACAAAAAAAATGTCTCGAAACGTTCCCTTTTTCTTTTACACATCACTCTTGACTTGCTTGGGGTGATGACCCTGTGCTGCGAGTCTCAGACGGGTGACTCAGAAGGAGAGCTGAAGACAAAACAGTTGTTTGGAGTTTCTGGTTACCGGAGAAGGATCCCGGTCACTTCTCGCCTGTGCGTCGCCTGCTTAGCTGGAGAACAGTAGCTGTGATGCTAATAAAATGCTCTAAAGTTACCCCAAAAATTAATTACATGCTGGACAAGCAGTGGAAACGTAAACATAGTTTTTGTTTCCTGGAGTAGCCCTCTTTGAACTGTGGTGAGGAAGAAGGAGTAGTGGAAGAGGGGTTTGGAGGCTCTCACAGGGGTAGTACAGGAAAGCTTTTGCTGTAGGATCGTTAAAGGTGAAAAGGTCTGAGCCACAGCTGGTTGAAATGAGTGTCAGCTAAAATTAATGGCTGGAGATTTGCTTTGCTGTATTTATTAATAACTCTCCCCAGTGCAACATTGGAAGAGGTAACAGTTTTTAAAGAAGTGTTTTGGGTTGCTGAGTCCTGGGCTAATCTGTAAGTAGAGGTATCTTGGAATGGTACACCTCAAAGTGTAATCTATGTGTAAGTGTGGAGGCAGTTGGGACATATGGGACCTGTGCACTCTGCAGACTGATCCACATAAAACAACTACAAAAAAATCCACAATGGGCAATTTTATGTCTTGGGTGTATTTTACACCTCTGGCTGTTTGTACTTCTGCTTTAGCTCAGTTATTACCTCTGGTATTGAATGAGGCTTTTAATGTTGAACTCCTCCAGGAAGCAAATTCTTTCATTTTATGATGGAAAGATTTTGCACAAGGGCAAGTGCTAGTTACCTCTGTGTGATTTTTTTTTGGGGTGGGCATTAAAAAAAATAAATAAATCAGTGCTAGGGTAAGGTAATTGCATTAAGATACTGGTAGGTTGCTGCTGGGCTTCTGGACAGCGTAGCCATGGTCCAGCCGTCGCACTTGAATCCTTTCCATTCTGGCAGCATTTGCAGTTTAGCTGTTGGGATCCTTTGGTGTGCAGAAGTCCCCATGGTGGGACGGCACACATGTGGGCTCTCTGCTGAAAAATCATTTGATTGACCTGCCCAGTGAAAAAGTACAAACATGCGCATGTACTTTTCGATGGCTATTTATTTGCCTTGTGGAGCGTCGACTGCAAAACCCTTTCTGAAATTATGCTCCATGAAAGCCTCCTGAAGAATGGTGGGCTTAAGCCAGAAAGGTCTTGTTTTACAGTCCCGCTGCCATGAAAGAAAGCTAAGTGTAGAAAAAATACAGCTTAAATGCCTCAGATATTTATTTTGACCTTTCATTACACAAGCCTCCCCTCCCTCATTACGCTGGGAGGTCAGGGGGGGTGTGTGTGTGTGGTGGGGCTGTGCTTTAGGGGGGAACCCTGCTGCACAGGCACTTGTGGGCCTCCTCTGGGCTCTGGCCCCCTTATTGTTTTAACAATTAATCTTTCACCCGTTTGTAATTTAAAACACTAATAAATACACCCTTCTCTCCCCTCAAATTCTCAGGAATCTCTGCAGTCTCCTGCCTGATTATGTATCTCCAAGCTTGCACAAATAAGTCCTCCAGTGGTATCTCGCCAAATGAAACCTTGAAGGGATGTGTTTGACCTTGGTTTGTGCAGTGACTCTACCTTACCCACTTGTTGTGAAGACAGAAAAGACTGTTGACCTTCACAATGTGAAAATAAATATTTGAAGATAAGTTTTGGTCTGCTCAATTTGCTCTGTCAGCATAAACAAAATCCTTCTCTTGTTTGCTTTTTAAGGGTCTGTGTTGTAGCCATCACAATACCGGCCTATATAATCCAAAAGGCTTTCCTAAGAGGCGTTTTAAATTGAAAGCTAAAACCAGGAAACAAACCAGAAGTTAAACTCCTGCCCTCCTCTTATTCCTTTCTTCCTCCTAAATTCCACATGCACTCCTTCCTTTCGTGTTGTTGCACATCCCCACAACAAATGGGATGTTTGCTACCCGCTCGGTAGCCCAAACCCACGCCCCCCAGCCCTCGATTTCTTGGGAGGCCTTACTTCGAAATGAAATTTCAGCGGTTCCGCGGGCTGCTGAAGGACAGCTGGAAGGGTTGCTTCCTGGGCGTCCTGGTGTGGGGCGGAGCAGAGCCGGCTTCCTGCCCGGTGGGAGAGGTTCTCCTCGGTCCTTGTTGCCGTGGCAACCAGGGCCGGCTGAGCTGGCTGGTTACCCCGTGGAGGGGTTGCACCTGTGGGGAGGAGCGGGCAGGTCAGGTGACCCGAACTGGCCAATAGGGTGTTCCATCCCATCTGCCATGATCCCTGTAAACGGCAGAGGGATCAAAGGGGCCAAGTTGGCTCTTCTTCAGTGGCTCTGCTTCAGCGTCTCTCTCTCTTCAATGACTGATCTCTGAGGAGGACCCTGTCAGTTGGTCTACCTTTGATCCCCATCAGTGTGTTCTGGACTCCGTTACTGAGTCCGGTCTGGAACTTCCCCAGTGCCTGCCAGTGACGTCTTCCTGGGAACTTGATATGGTTCTGTTTATATTCTATCCATTTCATTATTTCCTTTTTATTTTATTGTTAATATTTAATTAAAGTAGTCTAGTTTTGGTCCTAAACTCATAAATCTCTTTATCTCTTTCCTTCTTTTCCTTGGAGTGAGAGGCGGGGGAGAGCATCTGTCATCTTGTCATTGGCCAACCTGGCCTAAACTGTGACAGTGTTAGAGCCCCCACCTTCCTTCTTAGCTGTGGAAATTAGTGAAAGACTTGTTTGGGTGACCTGGCATATTTGCCTGAAATGTCTTTGTTTTCATTGATGGATGGAAGGACAGGCTAATGACTCTGTGCAAGTGGGCCATGGGAACGCTACTTCCCAGAGCAGGACTTGTCACAGTATCACATGGGGTTGGAAGGGACCTTTGGAGATCATCTAGTCCAACCCCCCTGCCAAAGCAGGTCCACCTAGAGCAGGTTGCACAGGAACGTGTCCAGGCGGGTTTTGAATGTCTCCAGAGAAGGAGATTCCACCCCCCCCCCTTGTAATGGCAGGAAAGGAATAAAAGGCCAAATACCTACTTTCAACTGCATGTGTGTGCATCTGCTCCAGAAAACTGCAAGATGGGAAACATTTCAGATTCAAGGATGAATCTGGTCAGGAGCTACCTGGTTGGTAGCTTTGTTCTTGGGTACTTCAGCATGCTCTTGCATGCTTGTGTTTCAGCCTTCCTCTCCTTTCTTTCTCTGCATTGTTGAAAAGAGTGTAAGCCCTTGTCTTAGACCATTCCTCATCCATTAGGACCACATAAGAACGTAAGGAGTGATATCTTGAATTTGGACAGGACCAAGTGTAGTTTGCCTGAGGCCAAACAGGGTATCATGTAATGGGCTCTAGAGGAGTAACCTTTTGCAAAGAAGATGGTTCCTCAAAGAGTGGTGCCAATTTTCAAAAGAGCAGCTTGCAGGAGACAAGGAGTCTGTACCACGGAAGTGTGGTGTCTCCCAAGCATCCTGGGAGAGGTGTGCTGATGGGAACGGATGGGCTCCTACTGATAGAGATGTGGCAGTGCCTCCCAAAGCTCTCCAATTAATACTGCAAAATTTCTTCTGGAGTTTTGCTTTAAGGACTAGAGGGGACCAGAAACATTTGTTATTGGATCAAAATGCTGAGATTTTTGTTCTCCCACTTGCTGTGCTTTTATACTTCTAAAGCCGAGATGAGGTTAGTTACGATCTGTAGTATGTTTTCACTTGTTTTCAAGGTTCTTCCAGAGGTGCTGTGCTTGCTAGCACTGTTGCAGATCATCAGGATTTTGTTAGCTCCAGAGAAGATCACATAAGAGCAATTGTTGATATCAGTTTCTGCACTGACAATTCTCTGACAGCCTGTGATGCATGCAATGACCAGATCTGGTTTTGATCTGATTAGCTTGATTACAGCTTGAGGTAGAAGAGCTGAAAACTGCCTGGAAGCTACTTTGCCTCCTTTGTTTTCCCTGGCTGCTTCAAAATACTGTTGTTTTTTTTTTTTTCCTGGAGTTTTTCTCCTTACTGAGTACCCTTTCCTGCCCTATCTAAAAGGGTCTGCCTTGCTCGGTGCAGTATTTGTAGAAAACGTTGACAGGCAATAATATATTTAAACAACTTTCCTTGAAACCTCTTTGTCATCATTGGACTGTCTGGCAGGCTGATTGTGTTCTGCAGAGCAGAAGCGCGGAGTCAGATTTCATGTTTTGGTTAATTTGCAGGTCATTTAGAGCTAAGGGTATTGCAGGCAGAAGACTGCAGAGCTGTGTGAAAAACACAGGGTTTATCACTTGCCTCTTTGTTCTTTTGTTTTTTAATCTTGTTCAGAGGAATTAGTTTTCCTGCCTTTACAGTTCATGCCCTAAAAATTACTGAACTTTCATTGAAGAGATAGACGTGAAGTCAACAGAATTGGCTTACTTGTTCATGTTTGAAGGAAAGTTTTAATTTTTTTTTAAGTTTTTAGAGGTGAAGTGTAATCAGCCCTCACCAGTGTTACTTCTAGCTTCTTACCAGTGCCCTTTGCCCGGTGGTGTTCTACCTGGGCTGGTGGCTTGATGGGACTGAGACCTTGGTGGTGGTCCTTAAGATGAAGAAAACTCTTTGTAGGGCTACATCTGTCCTGTAGCTTTTATGATCTCTGCTGTAGCTGTGCTCTGGCAATATTAGATGACAAATGTGATTTTTGATGGTGTGGGAGGCCAAAGAGGGCACCAGCTACTTTCTGTTCAGAGTACAGATCACCTATCCTGAGGCATATACACCTTCAAGTGGTAGCTCATCAAACTCATAACTTGTCTTTTTTTGCTTATTCTTCTCACTATCGCACAAAAAATAAGCATCGAGTGAAGTTAAGAGTTGTGATTCAGGAGTGGTTCTCTGTTCCCTCCAGTGCAATAACCTTCTAATGGTCTTTCAGGTAAACAAGTGCTGGGAACGATTTCAGGAGTCTGAAGTCTGATCGCTTTAGCCAAATCCATAGCTGGAACAATGACAGACAAGAGGACGGAGCTGGGGCTTGCTAAGCTGCTTTGCTTTCCTGGAGAACGACGACTGGTTAATCTGGCACTGCTGCTGTGGGGTGCCTGGGTGTCCCCCAGTGGGATCGTGGATGAGGTGCAGAGAGTTTGCGTGCATCACCAGGCAGCAGGGTTGAAGCAGGATGGGTCTGAAGCAGGAAAGTCCCTGCTCGGTACAAACTGCTTCTGAAATGGTGACATCAGGTGTCGGGGCCGCATCGGTATCTTACTGATGGGGAACGTGCTCCCTTTGAGAAGGGGCAAGGGGAAGTTTATGTGACACAGTGCTAGAGGCACAGAGGAAAGACTGACAAATTTGCCTTTAGTAAGCTAGCGGAGGGAGGAAAAGCCCTCATTAATTAACAGAGAGAGAAACAACCGGTTCTGAACTGCGTCTGTGGCATAGACCTTTCTCAGGCACTGGCAGCTCAGCCTGGCACTGGGAGGTTGCATCTCACTTCAGCGCTGACGGGGTTCAGCACATCTTCCTGCTGCTCTCAGGGTTTTTCCTTGTACATGTAACAGGCAGAACCTGGGAGAAGTTGAAAACCGGTTGTTGGACTGTGAGTTCTTATGGGTGCTATTTGTGCTAGCAGCTCTCATCTGGACGGGTTTTGGGGCTCTGATTAGACCTGGGGAAGACTAACTGAATCAGCCCGTGTGCCACTTAGAGCGGTTTTGTGTGTGACTGTAATTTGCTTTATCAGAAAAATAAGTGTTTGTCCTTTTTAGCCTGCTAATTTTTTTCCTTTACTGTAGTGATGGCCTGAGTTTTCCAGAACTTATCCACTGAGAGAGAAAAAAAAAAAGGAAAAAAAAAAAAGGGTGCATTTAGGCAAATGAAGGCTTCAGCAGCTTAGTGCTTGTCTACATGGGGAAGTTAGTGCGCAGTAAGCTAGGGTGTGAATTTACAGCACGCTAGCTGCTCTGCACTAACTCCCCCTGTGGATGCTGAGTGTGCACTAAGAGCGCCTGTTGTGCAGGTTAATTTAGTCCACTGAAAGAAAGTGTGCTGAAAATTCACACTGTCGCTTCCTTCACCCTGACTTTCCCATGTAGACAAGCCCTTAGTAAGTCTAGGATAAAAAGTCCTTGTTCAGAGGTCTGGCTTGAATTCTTTCTCTCTCTCCTTTCTCTCTCCTTTTCCTCTCCTCCTTTTTTTTCCCTTCAGTGCAGATTAAATGTTACTGAGGCTTTGTCATCCTGGTGAAGACTCTCTGTACATTTAAATTTGGGGAGAAGGAGGGAATGACTTCAGAGGGGGGCCTGAAGGTGTATCACGTGGAAGTATAAAATGCTTCTGTATCAGACGCAGAAAGGGGCACGTCCTCCAAAGCATAAGGCAGGTTTGACTCAGCCTAAACAGCATAATCAGAAGCTAGAAGAGCATCGTGATTTGGAGGAATGTGCTTCCCCTTGCTTAGAAGATGAGGAGCTATTTATACATGAAGCTGTAGGTTTTCTAGATGTATTATTAAATATGTTTAATCTTCAGCAGTTAGGGACCCCATTAAAAAAAAATAATTCTTGAACGAGTAGAGGCAGTAATTCTCTTCCTGATTCCTGAGATACGGGGTAGATTAGTGTTGTGGAAATTATGGAAACAAATTAATTTTTTCATAGGTTGTACTCACTGATGGTTATTTCCCTCATCACATCTTACTGCCAATTATCTCTGTTTATTTCCTCTTGGGAGGTAGGAAATGTGAGAAGGAAAATTGTATGATCTGGTACAAAATGTAGAGCCCTCAGTCATTTTGGTTTTAGATATGGTCTAGCATATGCAATTTTGGCTATCTCTTACTGATTTTTCAGTCTAGATTTTGGAGAAATAGGTGGTTCTGGTGACTTAAGTGATGGAACGAAAATTTGCATTTCTTTCTCCTAATTGGGAGGGTGAGAAGGCATGATTGCGTATGTGTGTGAAAATGAACAACTCTTTTTCAGCTCATCTCACTGTGCTAAAATAAGCCCAGTCAAATGGGTCAGGTACAGCGTTATGCCACACTGGCTCTTCGGATATGTATCCTGGTTCATGGTGGAGTTTCACACAAAGGTTTTCCAACTTGCCTGCCCCAGCCCTGATGAGGAGATACAGGCTCTTCCCTCTTTTCTTTCTCCAGTACGCTTGCGCTCACATACAATTCACGTGCATGTGGTTATGCTGGATGGGGTCCATTTCAAGCAGTGTTTCCAAATGTGAAGGGGGCTGAGCAATTTGGGGATAAAAGAGTAACTCCGGGGCTGTCTTGATACAAAAATCTTATTTTAAGGATGCTCACAAACACTCGCTGAGCTATAGAAAACATTGTCTGGTTTCAGGGCTTGGTTGCGTGTTACAGAACCTCCCCATCGGCTCCATCTACGCTGTCTGAATGGTCCACTGTTGTAA
>KZ505871.1:94927-125718 GCA_002844005.1 Limosa lapponica baueri | reverse complement strand
GAACAACGGCTGTGGAGGAGCATCGTTTATACTGGCTCACAGTGAGCCTTAGAAATCGATTTTCCCCCAAGTTATGGAGTTTACTTTTCTTTTTTTGCCTTTTTGTACACTGCTGTGGGACTGTCCACCATGCAAGTGGTTTTCCAGTATGGTGTACTGCGTTATATATCATATTAATAAAGCACCTCCTAGATAAATCCCTTTATTTAGGGGAACTGTCCGCTTAGCTTCTGTCCTTTATCTTTTTGATGACGGTTTTGCACTGCTTTCTGACTGGTGCCATGAATCATGTGGGTGTTAATAGATCTCTGTCAAGGTCTGCTTGCCCACAGAATTCAGAAGGGGAACAAATGATTAGATGTCTCGTAGATGAAGAACTGCCATAGCTGTATTACAGGTTGAAAACAAAACAAGAAAACCCCAAACCTGCTAGCATGAGGTTATTTTTCTGTGAGGAATGGTGATTGAAAAGACAAGAGGAAACTTAGTCCGGGGTAACTGCGGCCCTCCGATTATTCTTTTGGTCTCATCCAAGTGTGTAAAGGACTGCAGATGGCCTTGGCCTTTTTGACCAGTCTTTTCTTTGCTTGCTTGTTATGGTTCTTCAAGGCCGTTTGCATCCTTTGCCTGCAGCAAACCAGAATTTGCTTTTCTGGTGAGATTTGAATGACACAAGGGAATTTCTGCCGTAGTTTTATTTAAATCCAAACCACCTTCTGATTAATTGCACGAAAAAGGATCATGTGGCCAGCGTCCTCTGTCTTGGTAGGAAAATGAATGTGCTTCCCATAGTCAGGTTGCAAGGAGCAGTTGCTGATGTGTTGAGCTGCTGGTACTCAACTGTGATGGGTAGGTCAGGGTTGCAGGATGAAGACCTTTGGACTTCTGACTAAAGTCCTGCACTCAGCTCACTGGCAAAGCAACAAACTGAGCTAGCATTTGTGACTGCTTTTTTAATTCACTTCTGATGCCCAAGCAAACTGAAATAGGAGGGGACAGCCAGGCACCTCCATGAGTGGTTGCAGATGAGCCTTGGGGGATGGTGGTGTGCTGCTGGAAGTGCTTTCTTGGTGGCAGCTGGGAAGAGGGGAAGGAGTGCCTGCCCTGCAGTGCTCCAGTTTTATTATCACACAGCTCTGGTCAGAGGCAGCTGAAGCTCAGATGCTGCTCTGACACGGAGCAAGCAAAGCATGGATGTAGGTGGGTTTCAGTGGGTGAATTTTGCTGTGGAGGTAGGGATGGGCGATAGACACTTGGGATGAGGGAGATGTTTAGCTACCACAGTACTATCACCTCATCTATCTTGACTCCCTTAATAAGTATGTTTGGGTAACGTTGGTGGAAATGAGAAATTATCTTTCGCCCCACAAAAATATACAAACCCTAAGTACATTGGGTTTCTTTGTTCAGAAGTTATGAATGGGTAGATGCACGGTTATTCTTGCAACAGCTCCTTTTTTGCATCCTCTCTTTGTTGTAGCCTAAAACACGGGTGTGTTGGTACTTTATCATAATGCCAATTTGTAGGGAGACTGAATGAAAGCTTGCATGGATCAAAGAATAGTCTCAGCTGAGCCAAAATTTGTGTCTGAGTATTGGATAGCTCCAGCACAAAGAAAAAGGTTTCTGACGCAGGTTTAGGGTAGGGGATGGTGAGGGTTTTTCATTTTTCAGCGACTGTAAATCTGTCTGGCTTTGGCACTCCTTGAAAAGCACTGTTTTTTTCACAGCGTAGCTGTCATATACTTCTGTTTTCTGCTGGTCTTTTAGAAATAATAATTCTTTAGGCTAATCTTGCTCTGAAGGGTAGGTATGCATTTACTGTCCAACTCTGCTCTGGACCATACTGGCCAAATCCCAAATAATTCCCAGATTTAGTGAGATCAGAATCCCAGGGCTGGGATTCAGCAGTGGGTTACAGGTCATGTGTGAACGTGCCATATATTGGATGGAACTGGAAGCTGCTCTTTTTGAGATGCCTGTGCTTAATGTTGGTAAGCTCTTTGCCCCCCGACCCCTGTTCGCTGTTTCAGGGATGGCTGTACATTATTGCTCTCCTTGGAGATTATTTGCAGTGGTTTAAGCTATGCTGATTGCCACAAGTTGAGGCTGTCAGTAAAGTGTATTATTTGGGGTGCCTTTGTAGCTTAAAAATAAATAAAAATAAATATTTTTATCCTAGCCTGCATTCTTGGGAACTGCATGCCCACATTAACTGGTCCTTGGAAACACCTTCTTGTGGCAGGCACTACTGAGTAAATACTATAATCTCTGTTAAAAAGTGGCAATTTTAGTCTCTTATTACTTCTCCTTTATATTTCTCCTCCTGATGTTTGTTCAGCTTGATTGCTCAGGAGCATGCCTTTAGGCTGGTGCATGTAGAAGGCTACTGTATGAAGAGTTATCCTTTGTTTTGGATGGATGTGCTAGGGGATTGATACTGAGGAAAATACAGGCGTGCTCTCAAGTTTATGTTCACAAATCATTTCATTGACTAGGGACCTAAAGGGGCAAATTATTCCAATCTGTTCATTATGTTTTTGTAGTCCTAGATTTGAAGAGTTTCCTGTTTGAATTAGATGTATCACAAATGGCAGAAACTTGCATCTAGTTTATTTCATGTACTGAAGAGCTAAAAATGGTTGGATGTGAATTAATTAAAGCCAGCAGTAATAAATTGTTGTACCCATAACTCTCAGACTTCATCTTGAAGAGCAGGTTGCTCACTGTGATTGGAGGTGACATGAGAACTGAGTCATGAACTGAGCCCCATCCAACACTTGCATATAATACATTTTAATTACTTTTAAATTTGGGATAAAAGTCCATCTCATGAAGACATTTATTTTTATGCTAAGAGCATGTTTCATGTTTTTATAGTAAGACTGCATTTTGGGTAATTGCCTCATGGCATTTTAAGATAGTTTTTAACGAAGTTTTTTTTTCTGTAGAAGCTGTTCTTTGTATTTTTACTCAAAAAATGTAAAGTCTTTTAGTTGTAGACTAACCTAAGAAATACTAAACTGAGAGATAATTTGCCTTGTCTTCTTTATGTGGTGTTCGTATGCCTATACCTTTGAACAACGTTACCTTTGGGTACACCATGAAGTTGATGACAGGTCGATGAAGTATGACGACAAAGTCAGGCTTAATTTTAGTATATTTTATACTCAGAAAGTTCACTAAGTTCTTTTACAGTCTGTTTTAAATGCGTCTGTGAGTTGCTTAACCCATGTTTGAAGTGGAAGGACAAACTTTTCAGCGGGGCAGAACATGTAATCATGGAAAGTGAATAACAGCTTGTGATTATGGAATTGAAACTACTGGTGAGAATTTTTATAGTGGCATGTAGTTTATATAACTAACCGAATTAAAATTTAACCATATGTGAATATCTTTACTCTTATGGAATATGTTTACTTAAAAAAAAGAAAGAAAACAAACCCCAAAGGAATCAAGCAATTACACAGAGTGCATTGCATTTGATCTCTTACCAATCTTTTGCTAATAGTATTTTAAAATATGAATTTAATCTTAATGCATACATAATTCTCTTCTATTCCCACTTGTTTGATTTGGACTGCGAAAACAGACCAGCAGCTAATATCTCTGTTTATCGATACCCACTTCCACATCACCACCTCCTTGGGGGAGAGCTTTTGCTTTCAGAGCAATGTTTCAAAAGAACTTTTCTGAGCTCAGGGCTGAGCTTTGCTCCCAGAAGCTGGCAGGCTGGCTGCTCCTGAGGGAGGTGGAGGACTGTTTTGATTTACCTGCTGCTTCTTCCATGAGGAAGAACACATCTGAAAATGGGAGGGGAGTAGGGAAAAAAATAAATCTACTTTTTCCACTGAGCTGTACAACTCCACTTAGCCAAGTTGATATTAAATCCCAATAAAGACAAAACAGGAACTTTGTCCTTCGCTTAGTTGCTTTATGTTAGCATTACATCCTCTCAGCTGCACTTAGTGCTAGGTCCTACTTTTTAATATGCCAATGAGCTGCCACTCTTGATATAAAAGCCTGTTTCCAAGAACTTGAGCTTTTTTTACACAAAAATCTAAGTATATTTGGACTAGCCAAAGAGCTTCTATGTGGGATCAGACTCCAGGTCTGTAATGCCTAGGCTGCTGTCTCTGATACTTGGCAGTGATGGAGAAAAGTATTAAAAATATATATACAGAGAGAGAGGGAGACCTCCCATAGGATATACCAAGCCTTTGGCAGCTGATGGCGGAGATGTGGGGTGGGTGCTTTGTTATTTTTTGCAACCAAGGCTGCACCTAGTTCAGCTATGCTTAATAGCCCTTACGGTATAAACCATGTTTCCGCCTTCGGCTTCGGTGGCATCCTGTGGGAAGGAGCCTGGCTGCGTGGAAGAAGCACTGGTTGAACTCGCTGCTCGATAAGCAGTGGTAGAAGCAGCAGCGGTGTGGCTCTCCTGGGTGGATTTCTCTGCCTGGGGAGGAGCACCCAAGAGCCGTCTGCAGCTGGCACAGCCTCGTCTTTCCGGCCGTTCATCTCCCCTCGTTTCAAGGCAGCAAAGTTACACCTACACCCTCGGCAGCTTGATGACCTGTGGGTTGCGTTGCAGGCGCTCGCAGCCCGCTTCCATCTGCCAGGCGTAATTAATGGTGCGTGTGTGTCCGTCTATTAGAGTATCGGGCTAGTGTAAACTGTCCTTTTTCCTTTGGAAGCACGGCTGCTCAAAAGCATGCTATCACCAAATTGGTATTTGTTTTAATCTGCAAGTTGGAGAAATATGTTTTTCTGATTTATTAGGCTGTCATGAGGGCTCCATACGTCAGGCCTGGAACTTGCCGTCTCCTGCAATCTCAGCTGGGACTCCCTTCCAAAACTGCTGTGAATCCCATTTTTTCCAAAACACTTATATGTGTTCTGCAATTAGAAGAAGAGTACTTCAGATGAAAATTTCTCTGTTAACAGCTAATTCGGGGCTTAAGTAAATAAGTTACTTCAGCTTTCAAAATGTTCTTTTTAGCTGTGAAAGAGATCTTGTTCCTGAATTTCTGCAGTTCCTTTCGCACTTCTCAGCAAAGTATAGGGTGAGGTTTATGAAGAATCAAAGCAAGTTTTAGGCATTCTGACTTTATGGATTTGCTTGTAGATCTGCTTTTGGAATTTCATGTATGGAGTTTAGTGCTTTAAACCGTTCTTACCCTTTGTGTTATATGTAGAAGGAGGGAAGAACAAAGCAGAAATTGCACAAATAAACATTTCATGATATATTCTTATGTAAGCAAACTCAGATGTTCATCAGATCAGTAGGGAGCAGGACTTTTTCTAATTATGGTGTCCATGTCCACCAAGAAATACCTCAGCAAATTTGAATAGCCCAGGAAAACAGGAACAAAGGGATGTGACTCATGCAGTGTATGTCTTCCAGGGAGACCAATGAAAATGTGAAGAGAGACACTGAAATTTTGTGTATGTTGTTTTTGGCATCTGTTTGGACCTGCAAAAACCTCCCATTTTCATAAGAAAAAATGCTTTTGTGTATCTGCTTCTGTCTTACAAATATTTTCAGCAGCTTCAGAAACCAGCATTTTGCTGAAAAAATATTTTGGTTTACGTTTCCTTTGCTCTTTGTTAGTAAAGAGGAAGAATTATTATGATTTACTGTAATAAATATTTTCAGAATATAATAATCTGCAATGAAATACGGGAGGCATTGAAGGTTTCCCAAAATATGGAATACATTTTTCATATTTTTCAGAGAGTACGTAATCTTATTTTTCTTTTTCCAGGATGGAGATTATTAAAAAAAAAAGGCTTTTTTTTCCACACCAGCAGTTGGTGACATAGTTTGCCGAGCATGCAGTATATAAACAGATGAAAGCTATTTTTGATGTGTCATTGTCTCAGCAAGATGGGAATTGGCAGCACCGATGAAATGACAAGTACTTGGCGATGTCGACTTTACCACATGGCTGTCAGTCTAGCGATTAAAAAGAACTGGCAGGCGAGGATTGCTGTGATTTAAGCAGAGGAGCTGCTTTTCTACGTTCCGAGCCCGATTCTGTGCGTTTTGACTCATTTTTGTCGTTCTGAAATCAGGTGACTTGACTCAAATGAGGCAGGGGCTGTTGCTTGAGCATCTTGGTAGGATGGGGCTCCTCAAGGACCAGGTCCAGGCTCCTCTGCAGACCCTGTTGTGCTGCAGGGCTTGTGAGCACACATGGACACACGGCCACACGGACAAACACATGGACACTCGCTGTCAGGGTGTTGCGTTTTCAGCCAGAAGGGTTCAGGCCTTGTATTGGTCCTTGTGCAAAAATCCCCCGTGCACCTTTCAGCTCTGAACTCTGGGCTGAAGTTGCCTTTGCTTTTTAAAGCATTGCTTCCAGTTGGTATTGGATAAGTTGTGTTTTTTACTGCTTTCTCTGAAATGGGGATCTAAAATACCTGACTGTCCTCTTCAAGGTACCATGCAGGAGAGATTTCATCCCTTAAATCAGCAAGTTAGTTGAACACCATTAATGAAAGGCTTGATCTGTTGATTGATAAGGGGAGGGGCAAACACTACGCCTAAATTTAGGAATTTTCTTTCCGGGCGGGTGGGGGTGTATATGCCGCAGCCATGCCACTTTTTGTGGAGTGATGAAAGGGTAACCTTGTTACATAAAAGTTTTTTGTTTTTCTTTTTTTTTTCTTAATTTTAGTGTCACAGTTTAAAGGCTAATTGGAAGGATAAGGGTAGACTGTGCAGAAATGCTTAAAGGGCTCCTTGTGGAGGGCCCAGCAAAGGCCCTTTGTTCGGTGTGCAGGCTCCGGACCGGCTCACGTGACGGCAGCCAGGGGATAAATAACGACAAGACATGTGCAAAGCAAAGGATTTACTTATCTTTACAGCCCCCCCTGCCATCTCCCTCACCCTCACTCTGCCCTGGGCCCTTGGCTCAGTTTTTTTGGTTTTTTTTTTTTGAGCAGGATCTAGTTCTTGTTTCTGTGGTTAAATTTGTTGCAGGGAAGCGGGGAGGGGGAAGGAGAACGGGGAAGTCTGTGTCCGAGTTAAGATGAAGTTGCCAATGACTTAATGCTGCAGAAAGGGCAGTTCTCCAGACATCTTTAGGATTTTAATGAGCGTAGCCGATGGTTCAGTTAGGGCTTTTCTTTCCTTTTTTTTGACAGATTGCTGATACCCATCCAGGAAACCTAAATGCAAAAATCATTCGTGGCCGCACCATTGTCCTCCTCCTCCTCCTCCACCTCCTCTGTCTCCCCGCGTCCAGACGTGCTCACTGTGGCAGCAGCCACAGGTGGGCTGTTGGCAGATGTTGGTTGTAGCTGGGTTTACTGTTCTGGTGAGGTGCTGCACGCTGGTCCTGGTCACAGCCCTGCTTTCTGCTGGTGGAGGTCTACCTCTGCCAGCAGATACCTGGGTGATTGATGCTGGTGCCTGGGTTTCAGAGGAGCGTGCTCCTACCAGCCCTCTGCGTGAGCCATCTGTCTTTAATGACCTCTCCAGCGGGGTTGGAGGTTTGTTTTTTTTTTTTCCCCCCTCAGCAGACAGGAAAATTTTCAGTATTGTGCCTGGCAGTTTCATGTTACAAATCCTCTCGGCTGGCTTCTCATTTTGTTGGCCATTTTTCTGACCACCGTGTGCTGGCTGTATGGAAGGAGGGAAAGCCGCTCTCAGGGGCTGAGGCTCGACTGCTGCCCTTGGGTTTTTAGCCTTCTCTACTTCTCCTCCTGTTTTTCAAGCTCAGTTTTAAGTCTCAGTTGCCAAATGCATGAAATAAGATGGCTAGACCTATTCGAACCTGAACTCGCTTTATCATTTGAAATTTATCAGAACTATATTCAGGGATTTAAAGCCTCGTGGCCATTTCAGAAGTGCAGTAGGTATTAATTCCCTGAGCTCCATCGTTAATCTTCCTGGAGGGAGCTGGACCACTGCATGCTTTTGTCCTACGTTCCCTGTATCTGATGAAGAGGAGGTAAAATACAACTTAACAGTGCTTTGGTGCAGGTCTTTTTTTGCTTTGTTTTGTGGGGGTGTCAGGAAAGAAATGGAGGGTGGCACAAAGTCACCTGAAGCTTCTAAACTCTTTTAGAGGCCTCTGGGAACAGCACGTATGTGAAAGGAGCGCGAATTCTTGGCATCGCTGGCCTCAGGCTGGCGATCAGCAGAGCTTACAGCAGCCTAAAAAAAGCTGTGAAAAGCTGTGTTTTAGGTTATGCATGTTTTTGTTTGCTTTTTTTTTTTTTTTAAAAAATTATTTTCCTAGGAGTTAGGGCATGTCTTTACTTTGTTTTAAGGAAAAAATGAGTAGGCAACAGTGATTAGCGTTGCATACTTAACCACGTATTATATAAAGCTCGTAGTTGCCATCTTTTTGTGCACATGCAAGGTCCAACCTCCCCTCCTAGCCCCGGCCTCCAAGTTTTCTAGGCCTTTGAAAGATAGCTCTATTTCGGGTACAGGTCGGGCTTACTGCCATGCTCCCTCATGGAGCATCGTGGTTATTTTGCTCAGCTCATCCATCTTCTCCTCCGGGTGGCTGGGCTTCAGGGCGGTCCCGAGTTTGCACAGCTCTGTGGATCCTCACAACTAGGTTAGGCCTGCCACGGGTTTTGAAGAAAACAGGCCTCTTTTCAAAGCTTTTTATGCAAAAGTTTAGTCAGGACTCCTTGCAACTTGTGCTTTCAAAGCTTTCGGTTCTTAGGGGGAAGGTTTATGTTTTGTGGAGAAAGCAGGCTGCTGGCCCTGGATGTTTTATGAGACTGCCATCAGAAGAGAAAATACTCATATGTAATCGTTAGTGTCTGATATTGCCCATTGTTACAAAGGCGATATTACATGTTGTTATCCCTCAGTGCGCTGTAGTTGTTACTGAAAGTGCCACTGTTCGGTCCCTGACTCTGGGGGAGGGCTTGAAATAGCTCCTGGTGGTCCTCTTTTTTTCTCCCCCTCAGCTTCCCCTGTTTATTGCCCCCATGGCACAGCACCGCCGAGTCCGGCAGCCATCGGCACGTGTGGTCCCCTGACTCTGGAGGAGGGGATGAACCCCGAGGGGTCGGAGCAAGCTGGGTTTTCTCCTCCTTTGGCTGCCCCCAAGCCGGCGTTTGGGAGACCTTGGCCTTCATGATGGGTGGATTGCATTGAACATGCTTTCCTTGCCACTGCCCTCATGTTCTTGGAGGAGGACATTTGTGCCAGATAAAAATGCCTGGGTTTGGAGGGACGTGGAGGAGGCGGACTAAAGGAAGGGGGTGTTTTTGTGTGCATGCCTGGCTTGGGCAAGAAATCTTTGAGTCTCTCACGTAGGTTTCTAAATTCATTCCCAGCAGGTGTGGGGCCTGCAGCACAAACTTTCAGATGTGACAAGTGTGACTTTACATTGCCCTCATTTTTTGGGAGGGCTTAAAGAAACTTGGTTTTTTTTGGAATGCGCACAGTATCTGCCTTCTGAAAATCACTGACCGCCGCTTTTTTCTTTTTTTTTTTTTTTTTTTACCTTTGAAGTAACATTGAGTGTTACCATTTAATCTTCTGCAGTGCTGATGCTGCCAAAATGCCATCGCCAGTGCGATACTGTTCCCACTGCTGCACACAGGGGCAGCGAGGTTTTGGGGGGCAGCGAGGTTTTGGAGGGCCGCAGCTTACTCTCTGGGTTTCCCACCCTTCCCGCTGTCCTCTTCCTGGGGCACACAGCTTGTCCTTCTGGGCTTTACCCCTCCTCCTCTGGAGAGGCCCCTTTGGTCTGGGCCCTGTGAAGATGAAGCTGGTGGGGGTTTTGGGATGCCCTTAAGTGTAGTGGAAGCCCGAAGGCGTGGGTAGTGCCAAGCTGGCACCTGCAGTTCACCCCCAACTACCCCCAAGGTCCCAAGGCCCTGGTGTCCTGCGACGCTCTGGCATTGCCTCCAGCGAGGTTGCTGATGGTGCTGTGCTACCAACACATCTCCCATTACACTCGCAATCACTGCTCCGACTTGAAAATACCAGACTTCCTCTCCTGACTTGAGCAAATGTCAGCTTTTGTTACTAATCAGTGTTTTCTTGGTTTTTTTTTCCCCTACTCTTCCTGTGAGAAGTCCCTGTGCCAGCCTTGAGAAGTGCGCTTGAATTTTCATTCCTGTAAACATGGTACTCCCGAACCCTGACTTACAAATCGCATTGAAGGTCCTTATGCTGTTACTTGGTTTTGAAATATTTCAGATAGGCTCTCATTGTCTGTGGCAGCCTGCCTACTTATTTACTTATTTATCCGGGGTGCCCTTTGGCCGGCTGAAGGGCTTCGGTCATATTTGGCTGCACTTTGCTAGGTCTTTTAAGTGTGGTTACCAGGCATGGTTAGGCACGGTTTAAAATTCTTACGGCTGAGCAAAATTGCAGCGTGCTTTTGCCAGCGTTGTGGTGGGAGCCAACTGGTGTCGGGGCCGTCGGAAAAAAACATGCTTTGAGATGAGGGACAGCCGTGGCAGAGATAGGGATGCTCAGCTGGGCTGACCTGTGTTACAGCCTGGGTTGGCCAGAGCCTTCTGCGCCATCGATAGCTGCCAAGAGCTGCCCTGCCTCTCCCTTCAGGGAGAAGGAGGCTTTGGAGATGAGACACGAGTTGATGGAGGTTGATGGAGGAGGGAGCAGGGGGGCTTCGGCATTGCAGAGCAGAGCATGATTCACAGCGCCGGGCGCAAGCCAGGGCAAGAATAATCTGTGTTCATCTGTGTCATCCCGCGCTTTCAGTAGGCACTTTCCATAAGTGTTTTTTATAATAGCAGGTTAACCTTCCTGAGGGGAAAAAAATCGCCTAGTGGTTTAAGAGCAAAAGTCTGGCTATTGTAAAAGAAAATATGTTTGTAGCGCAAATGGATAATTATCTCCCAGAGTGTGGTCTTATCTATTCTCTATTCTCAAAGGATCTGATGATACCATCTCAGTGGCATTTCCTCAGGAAAGTTTGTAGCTCGGCTCCCCGACGCCACCCTGGCCCTGCTGGTAATGCAAGCCCCGAGCCGCTGGGAAGGTTTTGGGGGAGAAGGGAGCATGAAACGGGCATGTTTTCTGAGGGAGACAAAACAAGATCCATTGCCCCCTTCGCCTCTGCCTGGCTCCCAAGTGCCCCATTGAGCCCGCTGGGCATCCCAGGGTGTAAGTGGAGGTTTGGGCACGTGTCCCCCTTGGTGCCTTTGCCTTGGTGCGTATGCAGCGCCCTAATCACATGCATGTGATCACCTCTCCTTTCGGCGTCTGGCCTTAAGTTACTTAACAACCAGCAGATTAACCTTAGGGAGATTTCCTTTGGCTTGAGGGGGAAGCCTGTTCTTTCCCCCCTGAACAGGGGACTCGAGCCTTACATAAAAGACCAAAGGTTTTGACCGGGGTCTTTATGTATGGGACTCATACGGGCGCTGTCTAGTGTTGCTGGGCTTTTTAAAAGTGTAAGGCACTTCGAGGGGTTTTGGACTGTTTTTTACCTTTTCCTCCCAGGCAAGATCAGTCAGCTGCAAACTGTGGTAAGGAAATTAGACATGACATCTTCCCTTGTCCTCAAATCAATAATTTATGTGTATGTGTTTAGGTATATACATGTGTGTATATATATGCACACAGATATGCATGCACAGGTATACAATCCATGCATATAAAAGTAGGGCTAGAAAGAGTCTCAGGAGATCATCCAGTCCTTCCCTGTGGCCCGAGGCTGGATGACTTTGGTCAGGCTATTCCTGATGGATGTTTTGTGTAGTCGGTGGTCTTGTGGTGCCGCATCCTCAAGCAAACTGTTTCCGTGTTCCACTAACTCTCACTGTTGAGGGTTTTCCTAGTGCCAAGCCTGAATCTCTCCTGGTTAGTCCTTGGGTTTCTGGAGTTCTCCATCATCAATAAGGAGGACCTTGTAGCCTGTAGCAGCAGGCCCTTGGATTTCCAGCTGATAAATGAAAACCAGCAGGAATTTGTGTCTTATCCTCCGAAGAGGCACTGGTTTTGGTAGGAATGTCACCCTTGTTCACCCCCTCATTTTGGAAAGCCCTGACCCTGCCTGCTTACTACTCCCAGCACTGCAGTACCAGTTTTGCCTCTGAGCGATGGATGTTCATTTTCTTCACCTGCTCCTTGGGACTCCAAAGAAGTGATTGGAGTTTTCTGCTGGTTTAGCTGTCTGAACTGGCAGCTTCTGCTGCTGCTGTGCCTGAGCCTGGGGGCTTGGAGGTGTGGGGAGGGGAAACCATCAGTCCTCTGCTCCCAGTGGTACTAGCTCACCCTTAGATGGGTTTTTTACCCGTATCCCGAATTCGCACCTGCAGACATCTGCTCAGGTCTCCTCCGAGCACGGAATGAACCGCTGGCGCACTGGTGATGGGGCGAAACACGGGGATGAGCTGTGACTTGCAGCAGTATGGTTTGCCCAAGGTAGAAGGGCTTATTTTGACAGCGAGGGACTCGTGAGGTGGTGGTGCAGAGGCATGGACTTTCTGTCCCCACTGCTTCCACACCCTGCTCTCTATTTACGTTCTCAGGTGCTTTCTTATCCTTGGCTTTTGCCCATTTTTTGCCTGTTCCCTCTTGCTCGTGTAGCGGCTTCCCTGCTTTGCCTCCTTTACCTCCAAACAAGGATGGGAACTAACTTCATGCAGCTTGGCTGAAGCTGCAAACAAAACAACCTTCTCTTAAACACCCACTTCTTTTTGGTGGGTGAGGCAGTAAACCTCTTTGAAAGAGCGTTTTCACCACTCTTGCTTTCCTCTCTGGGGATTGATTATATTTTTTTTTCAAATCTGCTTTTGATAATTACTAAAAGCGATTAAATCACCCATGACTTTTTGCAAGTGATCCTGGACGGTTAGAGAAGTAAATCCTGGCAAACTAGGCCTTTTGGTTTCGTTAACACATTAAAAAAAGGTGACTTGCTCTGCCCATAAACTGTACCAACCTTTCTATTTCCCCAGCTTTAGCTGAAAGGATGAAGTCAAGCTAGGGAAAATAGTCCTGCGTTCATCTGGCTTAAAGTGAGAGAGCCTGCTTTCATAGAGGCATGTTTTGAAAAGGCTTAAGTTACTCTTATGTTGTCCTCAAAAAACAGAATTTGTTTTCATAGCTGAGGACAGAATAAATGGATTTCTTTAAATGACAGTATTTTTAGTAAAAATGTGGGGAGTAGAGTAGTAATAAAATTGTCTGCAGCTGAGATAACATTTTATTTTATTTACTTATCTGGTTTTTTTACTGGTTGAGAGGTAGCACAAGACATTGTCATTGCATGAGCACAGTAAAGAGGCGAGGTGCTAATTGCTGTTCTCTGAGAAAGGGACAAGAGCTGGAGAAGCTCCACTTTGCTGGGTGAGCTCCTGGTCTTTATTAGCAGCCTGTGATCTAATCTGCTCGCTCTTCTTGGTGATTGTGGTTTTCTTCCTCCTTACCGTGTTACAAGTTCGGCTGCCCGCCTGTCCGTCCATCCATCCTTTTAAGTCCATAGATGTGGTAACAAAAGCAACAGTCATGGGACCAGGAGTCTGCCTCAGCCTTTCCAAATTACTTCTCAGCTCCTTGGCACCTCACTGAATACCCCCTGAGACATGCCTGGGGAAAGGTAGATATTTTTCTCCTCCTGACAGGATTCATCACAGCTCCAGTCACACAGCACAGTGGTAGTTAATTGTGAAGCCGTGCTGAAAGTGATGTCCTTGGCAGCAGTAAGTTTTTCTTGTTGAACTCCTTGGCATGGAAGTGGCTTTTAGCAACCCAGTACTCATGATCCTACTTCCTTAATTTATAAATATTAAATTAGAAGAATTAAATGTCTTCTGATTTTAGTCTTTAAGCTAATGAAAGTGAAGTAAATCATGGTTATGGATGAACTGCTATGTAAACTTGCTGCTGTAAAATACCCTGCCAAGTAGGATGCCATAACAAAGTAAATCCTATAAGCCCAAAGCTTAATTATTGATTTGATTTAGGCATATGTACAAATGCTAAGAAAATACTATAAATTTGGGTTCTAGTGTAAGTTGTAATTCGGGTTGTAAAACAGTTTCCATTATGAGCCTCAGACTGAAGACCCTCAAACTAACGGACTTTTTTTGGTTTTTTGGTCTTCCCTGTTTTGGCTGAAAGTTTGTGTCTGGCTTGTTCTCCCTAGAGATTCCATTGAATGTTTGGGCTCTGTGGTTTTGTTTGGGCCTTGGAAAACAGGAGGGAGATGGGAGGAATTAGTTCCCCTCATCTGATTAAATTCTATCCTTTCTTTTATAGTGGACTATAGCAAACGTTTAAACTAGAGGAGAAACTGGCATTGAGGAGATTTTGACTGCACTGGAGACGTGGAAATATTCTTGTGTTCATAGAGCAATCCTTCAGTGGAAGAGTGCCCTGTGAAACTGCCTCCAACAGAACTTCACAGTATTTTCCTAAAACCAGGAGCATAAATAGCATCACAAACCCTATTGGTTAGAACTGTGGCAATCTTGACAAGATTACATTTATTGAGAGACATACCTGATAAAGGTGGTCAAAATTTTGGGCATGGAAAACCTCCTTTGAGCCTTGAAGCAGGAGGAACAAACTTCAGGCTAAATATAAGTTGAGCTGTTTCAATATAAGTTTCTGTCTAAGAGTGGGGTTTTTTTGGTTTTGGTGGTTTTTTTAGTGGGAGGGTTGTTTTGGTTTCTTTTTTTCTTTTTAATATGTTTTTAAATTGCATGGTCTCTTTTTGAATACCACAGCTGCATTTTGACTTCTTTACAGAACTTTTTACTGATCCTTAGCAGCACCCTAGCGTTTTCCCTTCCAGTTTACCAAGCAGCTGGGAACTTGAGGGACCTGAGCGTGGAACACAGTGCAGCCAGGTGAAAGAGCTGAATTTGCTGCAACAGTTTTTCAGCCCAGGCCTTTTCCAGGCTGGCATTTCTGCCCTAATAGGGGCAGGATTTAACTCTGGGAGTATTTGCCGGCCGGGATAGCTTGGGTGCACGTGCTTTTCCTGAATGAGCACGTCAGCCCGTAAGCTGTTTGGGCTGAGCGGTTTGCCTGTGTGGGTGGCTGAACGGTATCTAACACAATGCCGCTTTGGTCATGATTTGAGGCCACCGAGTGGTACTGTGCAGTATAAATAAGAAATAAATTGTCGCCGAGCTGCACTCCCACGCTGAGCCCTTGTAAATCCATTCAGTCCCAACAGGCTGTTGTTCCAACTTTAATTAGCGTTCGGCGTGAGCTTCCCCCAGTACCCGGACCACATCCGTAGCTGGTGGAGTGGCTGCAGCCTTATCTCTTCCCACTTTTTTTTTTGCAGAATTAGCTCTCTGCTTCCCTCGTGCTCCTAACTGAAGAGTTTCTGTTCAGTTCCCATTGTGTTTGGTCCTTCTGTGCTCCCCCTGTGCACCGGTGTACGCCTGCCCAAGCTCTGGGGATGCCGTGAGCTCCTCTCCTCTGCCTGGAGCGCGGCTCCTTAGGGAAGGGCTTTGGCTTCCTGTGCCTCACGCTGGGTCAGGTCCTCAGGATGTGGCTGGTGGGGAAGTTGTGTGGGCTGCAGGCTTCCTTCTACCCCACTGCCTGGATTACACCGTCCCTCTCCGGTTTCGGCTGTTCCCCCATGGGAGCTGGTGACATCACGTGTGTTTTCGGTGATGCAAGGAAGAGTGCCTGGCAAACCCAACCACATTCTTTTATTCCTATGGATGGCTTGTACCTTAAAAGTAACCTGCAGAACATCTGCATGCAGGGGTGCATTTACTCATGCTATGGACAGCAGCTGTGAAGTTTCTCCCATCTGTGCCTCTCCCTAGACAGTGTAATTTAATTCCTGGCTTGCTGCAGCTGAACCTGTGGATGTGGGAGTTGTCAGTTCTACTCATAGACCCAGGGCAGGCTCTTGCTCAACCTCTGCTACTTTTCCTAGTATTTGTTGAGGTTTAGAATTCTCTTTGATCCTCAAATCGCCTAGGAAAGAGTGAACTGTGTAAACCTGAAGGTATTTTGTTGTTCTACTCAACAAAAAAAACCAACCCTCTGCTTTTTTCTTAAAGTAGCTTTATATTTGCTATGAGTTTCCCCCTTGCTCTGCTTTAACTGTTGGCGTTTGGACATATTAATATCAAACAGATAACCTGGGGGGTATAAAATAGTTATTTATAAATACTGCACATGTAACTTCCCCATTCTCCACAACGTCTTCCTGTAAGCTTGGTCTTTTAAAACTCAAGGAACCTAATGGTTAAGCGAAATGGGAAAAAGCGGGTTGTTGGTATCAAACCCAACTTTGGAAAGAGACAGGAGGAGGAGCGTGGGGAGGAATTGCATTTGCTTGTGAGGTCAGGTATGCATTTGCGCTGGATGGTGCTTTGGTGACCTTTGTCATTCTGTTGAATGACTAATCAAATAGATAGTTAAATGCCTTCCAGTCCAAGTTGTTAGCCCTCCTTTCTCAACAAAGAGAAGAATAACACAATTTTAGCCCACTGTGCTGCTCCCTACTGTGCTATATTGTTGGCCTCGCAGAGGGCTTTATTTGAAACTTGGCGTAGGGAGAAGATAATTGGGCTGTTGCTCTTTTTTTTTTTTTTTTACTGTTCTGTTAAATTCATGATGCTCTTCCCTGCTAACTGATGCTCATTATATGTAATCTTGTAAACTGCCCTGCTAACGGCATGATTATCTCCAGTTGTACCTCAGTAATATTCTAATGAATCAGAGGCTCACAAAGCACCAGGCGGAGGGTGAGTTTAGGACCTAATTAATGATGTGCCAAATGTCTGCCGCTCCTGGAGGAGGTAGGGAGGAGGGTGACAAGTCCTCCGTGCTGGATGTGTCGTGCAGTTTCTTTAAATAGCTGCAACTCTTGCAGCTGAGCAGAGAAGGAGGACGAGGACTTCTGCCTACTGAAGGGTCACGGGAGTGGTTGGCAACACCAAAGTGCTTGGTGGTCCTCCATCAGAAAGTTGAATAAATCACGACCCGGGGATTTGAGGATCTTTTACTTCAGAAGAGTTCTTCAGAATCCCACCTTGCCCTGCAGAAACTGTCTTTTAAGAGGAGGGTTTAAACCTGTGGCAAATGCTGAGTGGGTTGTGGGGTACTGGAGAGGGTCCCTGCAGGCAGAAGGTGCTGCACGGCCCTGGGCTGCTCCTAGTTTCTGGAACCTTCTTCCTTGGATTTGCAGAATTTTAAAATAATTTGGCATAGAGTGAGCCATCAGTTGAGAAGTGTGGGAGGAGTTGGCCTGCGTTAAAGGCAGTCTTTTCTCACCACCCCTGAAACACAGAGCCTTCAGAGGATTTAGTGACTTTTAAATTTGGAAACAAGAACACCTTAGGTTTGAAAGTACACCAGCAGCTCCAGCTCTGGGACAGACAAGGTGCAGAAGTGACAGTGCTGAAGCAGTGGAGTTTTGTCCTGAAGGACAAAATGTCTCTGAAGAGAACAAATTCAGAAATTTATTTCATTTTGCTTTGCTTTCAGGCTTATAGATAAAGATCTGTGTTTCCTCTACATCAGCAAATCTCGGATTTATAGTCTCTTGAAGATGTCCAAATAATGCTGTTAATGTTTATTCAACAGATCTTTCTTTAATAAAACAGCTACTTATTCTAGAGACTGTCTTAACCTGCTCAGTCCCTTTTGCTGTGCTGAAAAGCAGTGAAAGAATTAACGACAATCCTTCCCGTAACCCCTTTCTGCCTTTCCAGATTTAACACAGAAAGCATTTAATATGCAGAAGCTGAAAGTTATAATACATATACTCCATGAACAAATCACGCCACCTTTTTAGGAACAGGAGATACTTTTTTTTAAATTGGATTAAGAGTGAAAAATTTAAAAAGGTGGAGGATCTCATCTCACTTGAAGAAATAGTAAACAGTGGCTGTATTGAATAGGCACTCCTCTTTTTTGTTTTTTCATCCCACCTGCCAAATTGCGGTGTTGTTTGCGGCATGCCTTTTTATGAAGGCTGGGAAGCTGTGCCTGCTGTTAAGCCGCTCATGCGTGCTTTGTTCCTGCCATGTTAAGGCATTTCCTCAAACCCAAAGGGTTTCCTCCCGCTTCCAGGGGCTGTTGCCTTCAAAACCTGGGTGCCCTCAGCTGGGACACTGCCTTCGAGCTGCTGGACCAGGAGGTGGCTGGAGGTGGCATTGCACCTTGCAGGCAGTGGGGTGGAACCCATGTCCTGCTCTTCTTCACCCTCCTTCCCTCTGCTCCTCCTTGCCAAGGAGAAGTATGCTGGAACATCTTTCATCTGTTGGAACATTCAGCATCTGCTCCAAAAGGACACATACCTAACAGATCTTGTTCTGTTTTCTGCCTGCTCTGGGATGTCCCAGAAGGCATCAATCACCCATATTTAGACCACACGAATTAAGCCGCAGGATGCCGGCAGTCCATGCTCGGCTGCTGGCTGGAGGAAGGGGAAGTCTGACTCCATTTCCTCGGTTTTCCCTCAGCACCCATGATCTTGTTGCTTTGCTTCTGTGGTGTCGGCCACTCTCCTCCGGATCTGGCGAGGCACCGAATGTGCCTGATGCTTCTGCTGGAAGTGTCGGCTGCTGTTTCCTGGTCTCAGATGGCCGCTCAACACAGAGGAACTGCAAGTGCTCGTGTAAGGCAGCAGTCCTGGTAATATTTAGCTGTTCCTTAATATGTGATCTATCTGTAGTGTCTTTTACCCAGGAACATTAAAGCACTTTTTGAAATAAATTACGCCTGACAACACAACTATAAAGTTAGCTGGTATTTTTATAGGTTTAGAAAAAAAAAAAAACAGAGGAAATTTGAGTTACATGTTCAAAATTGCACAGGAAGTCTATGGCTAGAGTGGAAATGTGTCATCTCCTTCCAGACCTCTCTTGACATGCTTTCTCCCACCTCACAGTATCTCACGGTGATAAACATCCTAGGTTGTTCATGCATCTCCTTCAGTGTGCCTCAAGTTGCTCAGGATATCAATCGCTTTGTGAACTTTTATTTTCTGAATGGTTTTGAAGCATGGTTTCATGGCAAAGCTGGAAAACTAGATTCGGGGGTGGGGGATCGATGTCTGGAGTTTCTCCTGGGAAATCAGCTCTCTTGGATCCTGGCAGTGTTCCCATCTCCACATTGTCTTCCAACCTCAACCCCATTGTCCGTGGGAGGACCTTTCTGATGGTTCTGTGTTCTCTTGTAAGCAGAGGGCTAGAGCTACCTACTGGGTTTAACAGAAAAAGAGATGGTTGGCATGTTTTACATTTCAGAGCAAAGACAAATTGTAAGTGCATGCTCTTTATCTACTGGATTCTAAGGCTGCTTCCTCTGAGGAAGTGGAAGGTGGGACAAGAAAGCCATTGCTTAGTTTCTGTAGTAGCAGACTTTGTAGGATGTGGCTTGAAAAGAGTAGAAAGAAACATTTGCAAACTAAGATTTAGGGAAGTGGTCATAAGGGTAGAAATACAGATGCTGTTTGGGTCAGACTGTCACTGCATGCATGACTTGAAGGAAAAATGGTAGCAAGGCTAACATCTAATTGCATATAGAAGTTTCTGCACATAATTTATGTGTGCAGAGGTCTTCTGGCACAGCCACTAGTTTCAGAGGTAGTTTGGCTGAGAGCTTATGGTTTGCTAAAGAGTTTTGCAAAAGCATTTAATAGATATGTTTCTTAAGTTTTAAATATTTGTTATTGGGCCTTTTCATTTCAGGGGCCTTAACCATCTCAATTTTGTAGATTTGGAAAGCACCTTGCACGTTTCGGATATTGTAGCAGACAAACAATACAGAAATTTGTTTTTTCCCTTTCTTTGGCCCTGTCTGGTCCATTTTTTTTACCACACCAAATTTGAGGTACCTGTATTTGAATGTTGACCTTTTAGTCATGGCCAAAGTGGTGGGAAGGACAAGTAGAGTCTAGTCCTGGAAGTGCCCGTGTCTAACTGTGGTGGAAAGAAGCGTTGTTAACTCTCATTAATGACATCATTAAATGGATAAGCCTTCTTTAAATCTCACTTTGAGGAACCAAATTATCTTAATCTTGTATTGGCAATAAGTCACTGACACGGTTGAGGCAACTCTTTCCATGAGGAATGAAATTTGGCCCTCTGAAGAGAGACTCTGCTCAGTAAAGAGCACACAGGCAAGTTGCGGTGGTAGCTGGGATGCTAAATGCTGGAATTCCCTCATCCTTATAATCTCTTGTGTGCACACTTGTTTCCAGGGCTTGTCTGCTCTAACAGCCTGCCATCCCGTGTTGGCTTCCCCATAGTGTGGCTAGGCAGGCATCCTGTGTGGGGGCTCTAATGGTACTGAAAGCAGTAGCAGTCCCTTTCTCTTTTTCTTCTTCCCCTTCTCTTTTTCTGTGGCTTCCAGCTTTCTGGAATGAGTGTCACTTCTTTATGTCATGCTATATCCATGAGATAGATTTCTTTGTCTGAGTTTGGATGTTTAAAGCAATCAGATGTTAGGAAGGAAGCTCTGTCGGTTTCTCCCCTGCCCCCCTGTTGATTTTTGATTGCCTATCATCTTGCCTGGGCAGTAGCCGTGTGAGTGTCACATGTGACCCACTATCAGTTAATCTTGATTGACTGAGGAAGAAGGGCTGAAGAAGGGCTTTGCTCATCATTCACGAGGTGATTCTAGCTGGGGGAAATGAAGTCCTATCAATACTTGAATTTATTCAGTATTCTTGCTTGAGATCCTGTTTTCTGCGATGAATGGAGTCGTCACTGCTGGGAGTGCTGAAGATCTGATGTGGAGGAAGAGATGAAAGATAAGGCTGTACCTGCACCTACACGCCATATCTTCAGCTCCCTTGCCATTGACCCATCCACCAGTAAAAATGCTCTTTCTTGTTTGTTTGCAGTTACCTCTTATCTTCCAGGGCTCTGCCAAAGCTGTAGCATGGCATGGTTCCCCAGGGTGACCACGCTAAGCTTGGACTTGCAGGCCTTCATCCTGGTTCCTTGCTGAGGCTTGTCTGTCCTCTCTACCATGTTTCTGACCCACTGTCTCTTGGGTCTCTTCCATAGGGCAGCCTGGAGAAACGTAGCCTGAAGGCCTCCTTTTTAAGTGAGTCTCCTTGAAGAAATCAGACTTGATTTAAGCATATCATGTATCTCCTACTTTGTTTGCTTGGAAAGTATCGGCACAGACTCACCTATCCTTTGAATGATTTCTATCTCAAGGCAGAGCTAAAACTTGTCATTAGTAAGTGTACTTATCGTCGAGTATGTGACACATTCATGGGAGTCAGAAAAGTAAACCAAATTAACTTCCGCCTGCAACGAACATGAAAATGAAGACTGGAAAGCTGGAGTGATCTACTTGCAATTCACACTAGCGGGTTTTCCTGATCATTTTCAATTGCTTTTACAGAAGCTCAGGATGGGTCATGAAGATTTTCATGTAGCAGTCAACCAGACTGTTCGCTTTTTCTCGCTTGCTGCTTCTTGTGGAATTTCACCCACTGATTTCAATGCTAACTATAAATGCAAGTGGCAAACAGTATAATTAAGTAGATTAAATCTCTCTTAGCTACAGGCTTGTTCACATAATGGAGAAATGTTGGTTTTCTTTTTTTTTTTCTTCTTTTACTTTGGAGTAATACCTCCTGAAATTCTTAAACTAATGAGCAGACTAAATGGAAGCTGTGCATTATCTCTTTTTAAATGCGTACAGAAGATGGCTTGTAAGCTACTGAAGCATTAGTAAAAAATGAAAATAAAAAGCAGAGTCATCAAAATCAATTAAAATAAAATTAAACACATGCTAATTTTGCTAAAATGGAGTGCTGGCATTTGCCAGTAACTTGCATTTGCTTATTTTCTCTGCCCCAGCCATTCAATTGAGTGTTGAGGAAAGTGTGCTCTGTGCTCCCTGCAGAAATTTGGATGTTACAGCTCCTCAGTTTTAATTTCTTGGATCTTGGATGATTTGGCCTCTGATGCTGTTAGCTTTGCCTCTTTCTTGGTTGCACTTAGGGTTTGTGGCAAAAATCAGAAAAGGAAGCCCCTTTTTTGGTATGAGCTCCTTCCCTTCTTTCTCCAGTACTGGGCATCTTTCATTCTTCCAGCTTTGAATTCTTGTGTTTATTTGAACTCCAGCTCAGCGTAATATCAAATTAAGCTTTGGGGGTGTTCTTGGTATTTCAGATGGAAATTCATTGGAGGCTCTGAGCCTGGGTTTGTTTATTTTCTTTCCAGGCATCTCTGAGATGTGCTACTCTTACTCCTCATCCAGCTACAGCACAAGAACCCTGTTCTTTTTACTTGTATTTGGCTAAAACATCCTTCCAGGCCCTGACTTAGGTAGCATAAGACTTTTGGGACAGACCTATGTGTCTGTGGGGACTGGGTGGCCCTCTGTCAGGCTGTGTGTAGCTGCAGCAGGTGCCCTTATGGTGCTTTTGGGAGGACCAGAGAGCCATCAGCTTTCCCTTGGAAAGAGACGGTTGTAGGAGCCTTCCTCCCCGCCATAGAGTCACACAGAGGTGAGTGCTGATGGAAAACATGTTTTGGGGTGTGTATGTGTTTTTCACCTCAGTGATAGTGAAGCAACATCTCAGAAGAACTTTGCCAGAGCTGGGGCTGTCAGGGTCACGCAGGGATGTGCCTTGGTTGCTTCCCCCGACCTCCCTTCTCTTGATGCTCTGTAGCTTCTGGATTTTTGGTTTCCCTGGGTGGAGAAGCACCCTCACCTACTGGGCTGGGGGGGTGGGATGGGTTTCTGACTTTTCTCAGGGTCTTGTTGCCCAGGGTAGGTGAAGGCTGGTGGTGGAGCGGTGGTTGGTGCTCAGGTTTAGAGCACTGTGCCATAGTGCGCACTTAATTCAGCTGTGCGTTTGATGGGGCTGCCCCACACTTGGCATAAATGTGCATCAGTACGTGCGGCACCTTCAAACACGGCCCATAATTGACAGCACGTTGCGCTAAATCGTATCTTGTATGTGCTTCTCCTGGTGGACCATTGGTTCAGTGAAATTGCTTTAAGTGTTAAGTATTACTCTTGCTCGTGTTTTGAAAGACAAGCCCTTGGACTTGTTACGAATTCTATTTTGACAGCAGTTGCAATAGCTGTGCATTGTATAATTGAGCAATCAATTCCAGCATTCTATATTGATGTTTTCAGTGCAGACACATGATTATAATAAACTGTAATGCTCTTTCAGTAATTAGACAAGTGGCTGTAAATTTAAAAGGCAAACTTTAAAAGCATTGCAACTTTCGGAAATGCAGTTTTATTACAATTTAAAAAAGAATTACTTTGTTTTAGCTCTCCTCAGAGTGCTGTAATTTGGGATGGGCGCAGCATACGTAGACCCCTCCCCAGCATCTCGGAAATCCAGTCCTGCTGGTGATACAGCATTCAGGCTGGTGGAACGGATTTTGTTTTCTTTCCCTGATGTGGGGAGAAGGGAGTAGAAGAAGCAGTAGGGCAGCATCGTAGCTGATTTAATTTTGTTTTCAGTGCATGACATTTAATTGGAAGATTGCTTAATTCTAGGAACTGCTGTTCTGCACCACCATACCACATAATGTATTTAGGTCGTGGCTGTAGTGTTTGGTCAGAGTACCTGATTGTGTTTAATGCGACTGTTTTTCAGATTCAAGTGATGATTTGTTGTAAATATTAGGTAGCTTTTGAGGCAGCATTGCTCAAACTTCCCTCTGTTGGTAGGTTTGCATATATCCTAGGAAAGTATATTGAAATATATTGAGCAAATATATTGAAACAAGCAGAAGGCTTCTACTTTTTTTTTTTTTTAAAAAATGTTTCCATTCCCCCTCTCCTCTCCTTTTAGTAAGGTTGGAAGTGGTAGAAAGGGATGGTAAGAGAATAAATTTGGCTACAGCTTCAGCATTATATGTGTCTGCATTTGCAGGGTTGCAAATTTTCGAGTTTAAGTTCCAAGTAGGAGTAAGCAGTGTTTTCACCTGTGAATCCCTAACCAGAAACTGCTCCCTCTTACTGGAGGTTTCTCTTACTGCGGTTGTTCCCCATCTGGGTCTGCCTCTGAGCTGTGGTGGCCGAGGTGACCAGTTGTTTTGCAAAGACCCCTGCGGCAGGAGGTGGTGTGCTGGCTCCAGCTGTGCTGCAAGCCAGATGTGGCTGGGTGCATCCCTCGCAGTCAGCTCTGTCTGCTCTTGGAGATGCCAGAGTATGGGCAGATATGTGGGATCTTTCACAACTTTGGAAAACACCCAGCCAAGGATGGAAACTTTGGGTGTGTAGGGCGCTCCTGAGTTAGGGCTGAAGGATTGCCGGAACGGTTTTTTTGGTTTGCAAGGGGCTGAGACTTCAATCTGAACTGTTTACAGGCTCCCATTTCCATATCTATATTTAGGGGTGATGAGCTAATGAGCCAGGAGATGGTCACCCTGCTGTTGTCATCGGGAGGGATGGCCTGTTGCCTGCTTCCTTTATGTTGTGCATCTGCCCTCAGCAAGACAGGACCATGTCCGAGCTCACGCTGTGGCCCTGCTGCATCTTCCCCAGATGTGAGCATGGCTGCTGGGATTCTTGCAGGGCCAGAGGGATGGCCTTGCTGCCTCTGTGGTGGCTTGTGCCTCGTGCTGGAGGACTCTTTGGGGTTGAGGCACCCACCACCCCTTCCTTCCTTCCTTCCTTTCCCTTTGCCACCTGGGAAGTGGTGCAGTGTTAGAGAGGTTGGATGCATGGTGATGCTGGGATAAGCCGCTTGGCTATAAGCGATTACAAAATGTATTAGTTGTCCTTGGCAGGTGAATTTGGGTCTTCACTCCTCTTTTTGCAGTCTAGGACGATACTAAGTTGTCCTATTTCTACCAGTTTACTGAATGTTCTACAACCAAAAGCTTGGCCTTTCTGACTAACAATTTTTATATTACGTCTAATGAAGAGTTGTGCTCCAGAGTAGTGACTTGTGGTCTGCAGGAATAGCTGGTGTTGGATCATGAGCCGAATAATACTTCTCTGTAGTGTCATCAGAAAAGAGCTTTTTTGGGTTTTTTCCTCCAAGTGCAATGGTTATTAGAAGTACTAAGAAAAAAAAGTCTGCAGTGTTAATCCTACCTGCAGTTACAGAAGGCGTGTGTGTTGGGGACTAAAATCTCACAAATCCTTTTGCACTGAAATAACTTTTGCTTAACCCACGCTATATTTGTACCATGAGCACACGGCAGGGCAGGTGGGGACCGGCTGCAATGGCAGCAGCACCGTGGGCTTGTTTTACAAGTCCTCCCAAGGAGTTTCTTTCTCTTTTTGTTTGCCCCAACTTGGTCTGCGAAGGCCCATAGTGTGTTATTTAACAGCAGTGAACATGTTTTGACTAGTTTTTGTGAGGCACTTGGTGTGTTCTCGAGTACTCAGTAAAAAGTAATAATCGGAGAATGCGCAGGCTCCATTTTCTTAATGAATGCGTTCTTTTCCATGGATTAACCTGCGAGCCGAGTATGTTGCATAATGGCTTTTCTGTCATGTGGCCCTTTCAAATAGTAAACACGGTGGCCACAGGCTTTGGGAATGCAACTTAAATACTACCCAGGTAGCAATCCAGAGGAAGTGGTGTTCATTTTGGTCCTTCTTTTGCTAAATAAATAAAGAAAGGGCCCGGCGACCCCTGAGGTTGGGCTTTTGTTGCTGGCAAGTCTGGTACAGAAAGGGTTGTTAGTACAGGCTTGGATTTCTGAGTCAGGCTCCTGTGCTGACGAAGCAGAAATAGTCTGAGGTCTGAAAATACTGCCGGAGTATTTGAAAATAGTTCGTGTGGACACAAAGCTGTTTACAGATCACTCGCTGGCCACGTGCCAGTTCCTCAAGGACAAGGTGGTTTTTTTCTCTTCTTTTTTTTTTTTTTTTGCTTTAGAAGCACAGATGTACTTGGCAAGGTATCAGAAGATAAAAATGCTGGAAAGAGTCTTCTGGTGTGAGTCCTTGTTTAATTAAAATACATATAACTTTAGGCTAAATGTGTGTTTTGCATCTTGCAAACAAGCTGGGAAAATATTTCTTAATTTGCTCTTACGTACAGGGTCACAGTATATAAAACACCGTCCCCATTCGTCTGGCTCCTACACTGGCTGCTGTGATGCTTCTTAAGAATGCCTCCTCTTGTAACTCCCCCAGCATATCTAGAAGATGCATTTTGGTTTCAGTTGTTGCTGCCTAGCAAATTACGACTCCCTAGCCCATAGTGGCTAGGAGATGTGAATAACTGCACGTTGTCCCTACCTGCCAGATGCCACCCGGTGAGGGATGCTGTACCCTCACTGCCCGGGGTGGCCATCGCCCGTTTCTCAGTTGGTGTTGGTTATGGAGCCACATGCAGCTCTGCAGCACTTGCCGATGCTGTTTTTGGCAGCAGACTGAAAGCAACAAGGCTGGTGGGGTGTGCGTGGGCTTGGTTTTCCTTCTCTCGTGGCTTATGACCTCTGACAATGTCCCCCAGGAGAGTGCAGGGTGCATGACGGCGAAGGGACTATCTTCCCTCCCCAAAGAAAAGTGTATCTTTTGTGGCATCTGGAATCATAGAATGTGTTGGGTTGGAAGTGACCTTTAAAGTTCATCTAGTCAAACCCCCCTGCAGTAAACAGGGATATCTTTAACTAGATCAGATTGCTCAGAGCCTCAAGCCTGACCTTGAATGTCTCCAGGGATGGGACTTCCACCACCTCTCTGGGCAATGTGTTCCAGCGTCTCACCACCCTCACTGTAAAGAACTTCTTCCTAATGTCTAATCTAAACCTTACCCTGCTCTAGTGTAAAACCATTGCCGCTCATCCTATCGCTACATGCCATTGCAAACAGTCCCTCCCTGGCTTTTTCTAGGTACCTAATGTTTAAATACATTTCTATATACCTAATGTTTAACTACTTAAATGCGTTGGGGGCATCTTGCCTCGCGTTTCAGAAAGCGTGTGCCCAGCACTGAGGTGGTTTCTCAGCAGCTTCTTGGCGGTGAGCAGAGCGAAATGGGCCCAGGCTTGCCTGGGTTTGCAGAGGGCCTTGGTCACAAGATGTAAATTGCTCCATTTGGTTGGAAAGCTCAGATGTGCATGTCCAGGGGTGGTGAGTTAAATGCCAATATGAATTCATTTAAAAAGCAAACAAACAAAGAGAAGCAGCCCCAGGCTTTTTTCATCCAGGCTTATTTCGATGTCACTCTGGAGAAGCGATGGGGGGAGACTGCCCTTTATCTGCTGTCTCTCTCAGCTGAGGAGACACCTGCGTTGTTTCAAAGCCCCCGTCTGCCCACATGGGGACCTTGGTGGGTCAGTTTGGGCTGCCCTTGGTGTGAGGTAGAAGCAGTACATGGTGCACCATGTCTCTCTGAAGTGGCACCTGGTGGTTGTGACAGTGGGGTGGCACCTGATGAGCACAGGGCTTGCTCTGGTGACCTGTGGTGGTCCCCTTCAACCTGATCAATGCTAGCCCTGTTGCAAGGACCTGCTATGGCCACATGACCAAAACAGGCCTGTCTCTCCTTCTGTTGGTGACTGAGATCCACCAGAGGGTGTTTGGTGAGGAAAGGGGCTGCTGAGGTATGAGATGAGAAGTCATCTGTATCTGTAGCCCATGCCATTTTGTATCTGCAAGCACATGTTTTATCATTTTGGTCTTTATTCTTCTCTTGATGTTCTCCATCTGGCTTGTTTTTAATTATAGTTGCCAGAAAGAAATTGTTCTGCATAAAAGAGACCATTGCAAGAGGTCCGAAGAGACAAATCAGTGTTAGGAGGGGTGGATTTGGTGACTGGTAAAGCCGTTAAGGTAGGGGGAAGAACTGATTTGAATGAGAGCCGGACACAGCAGATTTTAGCTGATGTTTCCAGAGGAAGCCAAATGTGCTCTGAGCCAACCGTGTCCATGTGGGAGGTATGCCTCTACTCTGGTTTCATTGTTTTGTTTTAGTTTAAGGGGTTTTTTTTGGTGTGTCTTTCAGTAGTGTCCCAACTAAATTAAAGGTATGTTTAAAACTAGAAAAAAAGTACAGGCAATAATAGGGTGTCGTGGTTTGGGGCGGAGCAGAGCCAGCTTTCTGTTCAGTGAGAGAGGCTCTTGTCCTTCCTTGTTGCTGTGGCAATTGGTCAGCTGAGCTGGCTGGTTACCCAGTGGAGGGGTTGAACTGTGGGGAGGAGGGGACGGGTCAGGTGACCCAAACTGACCAGTAGAGTCTTCCTTCCCATCTGCCATGATCAGTGTAAAAGCTGAGGGGTCAAAGGGGTCAGGTTGGCTCCTCTTCTTTGGGTTCTTCTTCGATGACTGATGTCCAAGAAGGACCCTGTCAGTTCATCTACCTTTGATCCCCATCAGTGAGTTCTGGAATTCAGTTCCCATTTGTCACTGAGTCCAGTCTGGAACTTCCCCAGTGCCTGCCAGTGACATCTTCCTGGGAACTTGATATGGTTTTATATATATTGATATATACTGTATCTATTTCATCATCTCCTTTTTATTTTAATATTTCATTAAAGCAGTTCAGTTTTTTCTAAACTCATAAATCTCTTTATCTTTCTTCTTCCTCTCCTTGGAGTGAGAGGTAGGGGAGAGCATCTGTTGTCTTGTCATTAGCCAACCTGGCCTAAACCATGACATAAGGTTAGAGGCACCTTTTCTCTTGTTGGAGAGGGCTGAGGATGGGGACTCCGGTATAAAAGAAAATGGGTGATGGCGTGTTTAGTGAAGGTCACTAGATCAGAGCATAGTGTGGTGGTGGCTGGAAGTATGGGATGATGACTTTGAGGATGGTCTCTTGAAGAGGATGTTTTCCAGGCTGGGGACTCAAGCCACTAAGCTCAAGAGTCCCTGCAGAATAATCATTGAATCTCAGGCAGGAAGTCCTGGTTGGCCTCCTAGAGAGCAGCAAAGCTTGATCCAGCAGCCAGCTGATGGCTGGAGTGTCTGCTGGTGGGGCAGCACTCAGAAAGGCATATATCTTTCAAAAACTTACCAGTGGCCTCAAGTTGAGGCTTGAGAAAAAAGCATTGCAGCCTTGCTGCCTATGTTGCCAGTAGACAGCCTTCATTAGCCTTTCCTGCTCAATATTTGGGAGGGAGGAAGAAGACGAAAATCTGTAAGCTCCACATGATAAGGGAATGTGGATGGGGGGGATAAGGGATGGGGAACCCATCTGGCTGAATGGACTGGGATTGGCATGACTGGGTAATGAAGGGCCAGCCATAGTCCTAAACTGCACCGCTGCTAGACTTTTTACCCTCCCCTTCCCCTGCAACATCCCCTTCTTTTGACAGCTTTTCTTCATCTGTTGCCCAGTCACATGTCTCAGTGGCTCCAAACTGAAATGGTCATAATCTTCAGGCCTCACTTAGGCAAATCTGTCAAAGTTGCTACGGGGCAATTGGTAGCTCCTGCTGACGGGTGGGGTGAGGTGGAGTGCTGGGCAGGGTGCTGGGAGTCGGCAGAGACGCCTTCTAACTCTGAGCTCTGCTGTTGACCTGTTGCGGTCCTGGGAAAGTTTGATTGTGGCTTTCTGCCATGGTTTTCCCACCATCCTTTTTTTTTCGTTTTGTTTTCTTTTCTTTTCTTTCCTTTTTCCTATTTGGGCAATGAGCTGTTTGGGAGAAGGAAATGCCTCTGGTAATGTATATCCAGCATCTTTCAGAGTGGGAAAGCTACCACAAAACTAACAATTGAAGTAAAAAATCAGTGCAAAGAACTCTCTTTTTCCTTACTAGAGGATAACATCTTTTCTCTCTATCCTTGGAAGTACTGGACTGATAATAACTGTGCATCTTTCATACTTCACAGAATGCAGTACTATGCATGAGTAAATTGTCATTATTATTTCTTCAATAGACACCTAGTGAGCCTGTGGATATCCAAAGCAGGATAGAGACTATGTTGTTTTCTGTTTTGCTTTCCAGACATTTGATGTCAAAGAGTTAGATAGAGGCAAAACACAGAAACCTGTCCTGTCTTTGACTTAAACAGTAGGAGTCTTTAATAGCTTCTGGTTGGTTTGGGTTTAGAAATTGTCTAACAGGAAGAAAGAACATTGATATTGGCCTTTTTCCTTCTTGTATGCTACTGCGGTGATTTGCCAGGCTTTTGTACTGAGGTTGTGTGCTGATTTTTATTCTAGAAGGAGCTTCCATGTAAGATAAATACTATCCCCTTTTTACAAATTTATCTCCATTGCTGGAGCCTATGATTTTTAGATTATTTAGCTGATACAGAACACTGTATCAGCAGGAACAGCATTATTTTGACTACAAATGCAACTAGGTAGACGTTTTAGACTCATAGAATCATTTGGGTTGGAAAAGAAATTTAAGATCATCAAGTCCAACTGTAAACCTAACACTGCAAAGTCTCACTAAACTGTGTCTTTAAATGCCACGTTACCCATCTTTTAAATATGTCTAGGAATGGTGACTCAATCGCTTCCCTGGGCAGCTTGTTCCAATGCTTGACAACCCTTTTGGTGAAGAAATTTTTCCTAATATCCAACCCAAATCTCCCCTTGAGCAACTTAAGGCCATTTCCTGTTGTCCTATCGCCTGTTACTTGGGAGAAAAGATTGACCCCCACCTCCCTACAGTCTCCTTTCAGGTAGTTGTAGAGAGTGATAAGGTCTCCCCTCAGCCTCCTTTTTTCCAGGCTAAGTAACCCCAGTTCCCTCAGGCTCAGACTTGTTTTCCAGACCCCTCACCAGCTCCATTGCCCTTCTCTGAACCTGCTGCAGCACCTCAATGTCTTTTTTGTGGTAAGGGGCCCAAAACTGGACACAGTACTCAAGGTGAGGCCTCACCAGTGCCGAGTACAGGGGGACAATCACCTCTCAGGTCCTACTCACCACACTGTTCCTGGTACAGGCCAGGATGGCGTTGGCCTTCTTGGCCACCTGGGCACACTGCTGGCTCAT
>KZ505871.1:78158-94792 GCA_002844005.1 Limosa lapponica baueri | reverse complement strand
CATCGATCCAGCCTGTCCAGATCCCTCTGCAAAGCCTTCTTACCCTCCAGCAGGTCAACACTCCCACCCAACTTTTTGCTTAAGAACATTTTCTATTTTATTATTTGTTTTTAACTGGGGAGATTGCTTTCACTTTCTGCCATTCTGTTTTTTGCCTGTCAAAAATGTATATTGTGTTTCGTCCACAAGCATTACTCCCGTCGCTTTTCACAGGGTAGACTTAGTCTTTCCAGGGAGTGGGAAGAAACATCTTGTAGAGTCCAAGTATTCATAATGCGAAGTTGGTTGGTCTGCAACTTTCTGTGTCGGCAAATGACAAAAATTGCTGATGGTAAACATGGATTCGAATAATAAGTTACCATTTATTGCACTGGCGTGTGCAACCTAATAGCAGATTATTGCTCCGTGGCCTATTGCCTCAGGCTGGTAGGAGTTTAGAGTGAACTAAATGAGAAGCAAATTGAAAAGTTAATTTTGTCATGGGGACGTTGTACAGCGCTACTAAGAGGTGGTACCGTGGTGAATTTTCACTTGATAGCATGTTTAAATGTGGCCTACTGCTTCTCTGTATGTTGGAGTAACCAAAATGTGAATTAGTAGATTATTTTTTTTTTTTTTAACTTAGTTACTCTTCTTTCCACAACTGGCAGTGCAGGGAGGTTAGAGAAATTTTCCAAAGACTTAATGGTGTACAGTACACAGGACAATCCAAACTTGTAAGTCATGAGTCACGCATGCTGCCTTCCTTCCTTAATGGGGGACGTTGCCCCATATTCTACTTTCATGCCATTTAGGTGAGGAGCAGGTTTCCAGGAACAGTCCCCCAAAAGGCACGTTGATACACAGGCCAGAAACTGTGTTAGTATGAGAATTACATTATTGTGGAATACATATCTTGGATAATTGGGGGGGAGGGTAGGGTAAATGAGCTGATAGGATTTCTTTTGCATTTAATTTGCATAGTTCTTTGATAACATTAAGGCATCCTAGGGGAAAAAAAAAGCACTATGAAAACCAGCACATAACACCACTTTCCTTTGAACCTTTCCCAAACAAAATTTTTACGGTAATAATGTGGGCAGAGGAAGAAAGAGGCAAGAAGTAGGTGTATTAAGTGACTTGGAGAGTGTGGGTAGGCTTGAAATTTATGATGTTCTGCAGATCTTGGCGGTCTACCAAGGATTCCCCTTGTCCCCTCTGCTTTTCAATATGCAGAAAGCCCACTGAGATGAGAAATAAACAGTATATTGCTATCAGATATGACTGGGAACATGCTTAAGTAGTGGATTCAGTTTAAGATTGAGTTAAATGCTACAGTGTTGCTATGTTGGTGAGAAGAGCTGTATTTTAAAACTCTCCATATGTAAATCAACTTTTCGCAGGAGAAGAAACAGGGCAAGACTTGGGGTCACCAGGCTCAACTCCGCTGACTTGCTCATCCCAACAGGCCATTTAAAAATAGAATGGTGCAGTAGTGGTCTTATAAATATTCTTACATGTCTTCCTTGGGAGGATAAACAAGTGCTTGAATATGAATAGATTCATGAAAAGAGGGAAAGAAAGGAGGGGAGGATGGTTAAGAAATGACAAGCAGTTTGGGAATTAAGGTCAATAAAATCTTAACATAGTAACAATGAAGGGAGGGTGTTGGTGGGCTCTTCTCCATTGGGGTGGGAGCCAGACTCATCTGACAGTGCCAAAGATTTTTTTTGTGGCCCCTACCTCAATACCTGGTAAGGGGCAAACTCTTGCTGGTGGGGTGATGTAGCCTCCGCTACCTGTTGCTGCTACACAGGGCAACCTCTGCAGCTTCCTCCGTCCTTTGGCTCTAGAGACAGTCATCTTATGCTTAACAAGATGCATCTAGGTTGCTGTCATCTTCATTGCGTATTTCATATCTGTATTTAACTTTCTGGCCGGGGGAGAGTTATCCTGTGATCCCCAGCCTCTGACATTTGGTATCTAGCAATATTCTAAGAAACTGCTGTTTTCAGTTAGTGTGGGTCGTGTTTTGCAATCTCGCGACGTTTTTCAGATACTCAGATGGTAATTGCTGGCAATTTGCTGGGAGAAACAAAGCTGCAAGAACCTCTGGAGCCCTGGGGATGTGGGAGCCCGGGATGCCCAAAGGGGCCATGGCTCCAGACAGCACTAAAAAAGGGGCCTCTTTGTGCAAGAAAAATGCTGTCCTGCCAGACTGTTAGCTGGTGGTGTTGCTGAGATGGTGTCTGCATGGGGCCTTAATGGTTACTGCATTTATGAAGTGCCCCGGGAGTTGTATTTGAATAAATTTAAATCCCGGGAGATTGAGTTCAGAGCATTTCTCCCATCTATGACTTCTGCAGTTCTTTTGTTGCATTCAACGACTTTGTGATTTTATTATTATTTTTCATACGGTCAGTTTTTTCCAAAGCTGGCTATGAAAATCTGAAGATCAGTTTCCGAAACAGGAACGCTTAGCCATTTCATGTTGCAAGGAAAATTATACCAGCGTGCTAATAATTTGACAAGTCTGTTCTTGAGCAGAGCTGTTAAGCAGATAAACAAACAAACAAAAACTCTGCTCATGCTTATATGTTGTGCTTGTGATGTTTGCTTTTTCCCTCCCTCTAAAAATGTTTTTAATGAAAAGAATGTGACTTTAAAATGTCCTTTTCGTTGTCTCACATAAATCAGTGTCATGCAACCCCCCCTCATATATGTTGTAGATACTTAGAATATGAACACTGCGTACATTATAAAAAGGGTATTTGGAGTAATTTTAAACAATATTCTGAAATGACCAGGGTTTAGATTTGGCCTGGGATATTGAGCAGCCCGCACTTCCCACAGTCTGCAGTTCCCTTGCTTTCCAGTCCCTTAGGAGGGTTGTGGAGAAGCTTTTCTCATCCCTTGCTGCAGAAACAGCAGAGCGAACCACGAGTAATCTCTGCGCTCTGCTGTAGCTGTTGGGGCCCAGGTTTTGATCGGGATGAGCGGAGGCACCAGTAGGATCCTGTAAAGCTGCAAAAGAGGGACGGCTGGGCTGGTGCACGTTAGTCATCCCGAGTGGGCCAGTCTCACAGGGAGGAACATCATCGTCTTGAGAAAAGCTGTGAAACCGAGCCCTGGGAAGTTTCAGGCTTCTGGTGGGCTTGCTATTTCCAGAGAGTAGTTCGTTAAAAAGACAAAATAGAGGAAACTTTCCATAAAATACGTGGCATCCCATGACGCCACAGCAAGAGCGATGTCTTGCTACTTCGCTCTTCTGTGTGCCGCTTTTTCTGCTTGGAGTATGTTCTGCCACCATTTTAGCATCCCCATTTTGCTGCAGCATGAATCATGAACCGTATTTCACCGTTTTTTTAAAGGGTTTCTTCTTTCTCAGTCCTCCTTAGTGTTTTCAGCTTTTTTCTTCTGAGATGCTCTTTGTTCCTCTCTTAACATATTCTTTTTGTACCTCAAACTGTGCTTCCCCACGTCCTTGGGCCTTTTAGTTCCTTCCATGGAGCCATGGAAAATAGAGGCAGAGCTGAGAGGACACATTTTTCCACCTCAGTGTAAAACATTTTCCCCTCCTCCTTTGGTGGGATGGTAAGTCTTTAGGAGAAGACCGCAGGCTTTTGTCATTAGGCAGAAGTCCAGAGTGGGAAATGGGAGTTGCGTCTCTCCAGGGCTTGCTGAAAGGCTTTGGTTCAAGAAGTAGTAAGGTCAAGGTGAGGTCAGTCTTGGCCACTGCACGCATGTTACGACCCTAACTTTGTTTCAAAATCCAAACCAGCTTGCGACCAAGCTATAAAAAGAAATGCATGTAATAAAGAGAGTTTACAGAGCCGGCAGAAGCCTGAGTACAGTAATTTATTTATAGAAAGCATGTGGATTGGTTAATAAGGGGAGTGCGAAGCACAACACAAGTTGTAAAAGAAAGTAGAGGTCGTGCATTCTGCAGTATTTCATCAGAGTCCTTTGTAATGCACCAGCAGTACCTGACCATTACCTCTGTGGAGGGCACCCTAAGGTGTGAAGGGGTCAAGATTTCTCCAAAGAGATTAGTGTTTTTTGGGGTGCTTCAGTTCTGGAGTGCCAGTCTTGAAGGAATCTGTAAAGGGATTAAGGATTTAGTCCAGGAAAAACCCCACATATTGATGTCCATCAGCGATAGCGGATGCGACGTATAAGTTTCTGTGTGGGAAGCTTAGAAATTGTTGAGGAGCAAGGTAAAGGAAATGTGACTTTAGTGAAATGTTTTGTTGCGTTTTTTTATCATTAATTGGGGGGTGAAGAAGAGGTTTCAGAAGTGTAGTGGGCATACCTCTATGAACTAGTCAGACTGGTTCAGAGAAGAGCCTTTGAGGATAATGTTTGGGAAGGGCGTTGGGAGACCAGGCTGTTTGACTGGAAGTCTTGGGGCAGACTGCTGGGTATTAAGGGGAGAGCTGGAAAACACTTAATACTGTAACCATTTCTTAAGTGCCTGTTTAGGAAAAAACCAAACCAAAACCAACAACAACAGAAAAAACCAACAAAAAACCACAGAACTACTAATTGCTATGGCTCCACCTACTGTAAAAATATACTGAAGAAAAAAAGGGTTTTTTGTCAGAAGTCAGCTGAGGCGAGTTATAGCCCACCGGGGCTGGAGGCTGGTCGTGCTGCCTCCCTCCCCAGCCCTGTGATCCGCCTCCTGCCAGCTCCGGCTCTGCTCTGGCTGCAGAGCAAACCAGTTTTAATTTCCTGATCCGCAGTCCCCCACCCCACCCCGCAGTTTGCTTTTCCCGTGTTAACTTTCTGCCATTTTTGTGATCTCAATCAGCTTATCATATGATCCGATGAGTGCCAGAACGAGCGCAGTGCTCCTGGGAGAAATATGTGACAGGAGGCTGGAGGGAGGCAGGGTAGGAGCTCCCCGCCGCAGGAGCTGGGATCTATTAATTCAGCTCCAGCTGTACTGAGAAACTGTACCCTTATGGTGGCGTAGCTGAAGGGAGACGATGTCTTGTTCTTGTCTAGCTGTCGTGAGACAGGCGGAGAGAGCTGTTGCAGGTCTGATGCATCACTTGGAGAAACCTCACTTTTTTACAAGTGAAGACCAAAACAAAGAGAAATAGCCTTTTGCAACCCCCCTAAGCATACTTGCATTTACCTAGTAAAGTATCACCCAGGTACCAGGCACTGGTGCATAGAAATAAAATATGCAATACGTGCATAACTATTCTGGCATGTTAATAAACTGTCATTACTGACTATGAACTTTGCTAAAGTAAACAGAAGGGAAGCCGTGAATGTAATCTGTCTGTGCTTAATCTTGATAATCGTCCTCTTTAATGCAGAGAAAAACGCATGGGTTCTAAGATTTGTGTAAGAATATTTTAAAAAGAAACATTTCTTTTTTGCCACCTAAAGTATTTGTTGATTTTCATATGAAGTCTCAGAAGAGAAGGAAGGGTCCAGCACAGTTGGGTAAAGCCCAGTGTCTGGAGCTCTTGTCCAAATGTTTTGCTCTGTGTATGCTGAAGGGATGGGTGAGATGCTGGTGCTGACAGTTCTCTCTCTTCTTCAGGGTCGGCATGTCAAAACGGGTCAGCTGGCAGCCATCAAAGTCATGGACGTTACCGAGGTGAGTAGAGGAACATTCTGCTTTATTAGAAATATGGGCAAAATTTAATAATGAGAGATGGCATATGGCTTACCTTGTATTTATGTTGAAGGGCATGGATGCTCTTTGCATGTGAATGTTGACCTGACCTCTCAAGCACATGTGCCCTTTATGAGGTTTCTGTGTGCTTGTGTGCAGGGATCTCTGGCCTTCACAAATTGCTTTGGCTGGTCCCAGGACCTATGAGTAGAGATTTCCCAGGAGAGGGGAAAAAAGCCAAATTCCCCGCTTCCCACTTTCTTCTCTTAAATCTAGCATCTTGCTTTTGCCGAAAAAGAAGGCGAGGCGGCTGCTTGACATAGAGGACAGTAGTTTCCCTGGTACATTTGCAGCCTAAAAAGGGTATGCATTTATTCAAAGGAAATGGGTCCAATAAAGTTCCCAGAAGCCTGAAAGCAGAAACATCTGCAGGAACGATGAGCAGATTGCTGGCAGAATTCAGCAGTGTAAAGTAGTAGTTGTAACTGACCCAGGGGGATTTACTGTGGAGCTTTAGATGGGAAAGACGGGAAATTAACCCAGCCAAAGAAATAAAAAATATATGCCCATATTTGAATCCTTAGATGTCTTGCAGTTTATGCTGTTCAAAAAGCAATCAGTTTAAATTAAGTCTTCAAAACAGATTGGGAAAAGCATGGGTTTTTTCTCTGTTGATGCCATTCGTGTTTATTATAGAGTTATATCCGCAAATTAACACAACAGCTTCAGATTTAAAATTGAATGAGATCCTTGACCAGTATTGCACTTCTGAAGAGAGGTTGTGCCTCTTCAAACCAAGCATCTTATTTTTCTGAACTTCTCAATCCCATATAGGTATTAGGGGGGAAATGATGTTAACGCGTGTGCGTTGTACAAAATAGGGGGTCTTTGGCAAGCTGGTTCTATTAAGAAAAACTCCTACAAGGGTGTTGCTGCAAAATGTTTTATATTTTCATGTGTATATAGGCGCCAACAAGTGAAAATGGTCTTGGACACAAACTCCTAGGCGAGTGGCTGGGGTGTGATGGGTAAACAGGCAAGAGAGGGAGAAAGGCAAGAAGGCAGGGTTAGGTCAACTGATAGGACTTCAGTCGTATCTCTAAATCTCCTTGTGATTGATGGGCAGTGTGACTGCCGCTCTCTAACTTAAGCTGTTGTGTCTGCCAAGAGCTAGACATTCTTGCTTTGGAAGATGGCCTGATAAAAATCAATTTTCAGCTGGAGATTTTCAAAGGCTGCCTTCATGAGGAGGCAGTGCTATTTTGCTGCAGTTAACAAGCAGACAAACCAGAGAAGAACAAAGGTGCGTTGACACACAGTGAATGTTCTTTGCACAGCAAACGTTTCCATTTGTGCAGCGGTTTTACACAGGGCAGCTTGCTGGCCTGTGTGCACGACAAAGGCTTCTTCATAACATTAAGATTGGCTGTACCGCACACTCCCTCTGTTTTTAATAGCATATGTTAATCACAAACAGTTGTAATAGAGAGGTTGCACAGCAAAAGGAAAACAATTGAAAACTGCTGTCTATAGTATGGCTGAGCTCATGTTGTGGGAGATGGCTTGTACTATTCAAACTTTCTGTAATTTTTGGCTAGTTTTGAAAGGCTAGTTGTATATTGGCACTGTCTATCTTTTATCTCACAAGCTCATGCTTTTTTAGGGGGTGAAGGGCAGTCAGAGGGAGGAGTTTGGAGATGTTAGCCCCATGCAGCTTTAGAAGTGTTGTCGTTCCTACCAGTGGAGCTCATGTGTTTTTGCTTCAAAGTAATGAGCCTGCGGAGGCTAAAAATGTGGTGCAAATTCTTCCAAGTCGTGCTAAGTCAGCTCCACTTTTTAACACCATGCATGGCTGATACTGTTGCTAACACCAAGCATGGGTGATAGATACCATTGCACGTACCATTTTCTCAGTGGCAGATGTGGCTGTAGGATATTCCCGTCCACTCTTGTTTGCTGGTCCCTCACCTGTCTCCCAACACTCGTGCCGGCACAACTGCCCTGGGGCTAGATGGTGACCTGGATCAGCAAACAGGACCCCGTTCCAGGGTAAAAATACCCTCACTCCTCTCTTTCCCCCAGTTATTTATAACCTGGATTGGTTCGTTGATCTAGTTTAGCACATGACATTACAAACAGTTGTGCTGTTGCTATGAAGAAGGTGGCTTGAGATTGGAAAAGAGCTGCTGATGGCCATGGGGGAGAAGGGGCAGTAGCTCAAATTGGCATTGCTGCCAGAGATGGCCATATCATGAAGCCATAGCTTCAGTTTGTCAAGGGATGGTTTCATGAACGCCTCCTTTTGGTGATGGGCCACGCAGCTCCATCCTGGTTTTAGTTCACCGCAGTTTATGGGTTCGGTGGGAGGAGAGACATGGGGGCAAAGGGGGCTGTGACTGCTGCCCCCAGCTCTGCCCCAAAAGAAATGCTGAAGGAACCACAGCTTCAAATTTAGCTTCAAGACCTACAGTTAGATGAACTGCTGTTGTAGGTTAATGGTAACTAACTGTGTCCATGCCCGTGAGGAAAGAGACTTGAGTGGAAACTTCTACAAAATTGTGATTTTTTTGATGAGTGGCTACTGAAGCTCTAGGTGGTCAGTGCCTCTGTGCATGTTTTACTGGCAGTGTTATGCCTTTCTGCTTAAATCCAAGTGGTACTGTGGAGGATATCTGGTTGTTTTGCCTAACCTGCCTTGAGAACAGACACAAGATAAATTGGGAGAGGATTGGCTGGAGAGCAGCCCTGCAGAAAGGGATCTGGAGGTGTTGGTGGCGAGCAGGCTCAACAGGAGTCAGCAGTGTGCCCTGGCAGCCAAGAGGGCAAACTGCATCCTGGGGTGCATCAAACCCAGCATAACCAGCTGCTCAAAAGAGGTGATTATCCCTCTGTATTCAGCATTGGTGCACCCTCACCGTGAGTATTGTGTGCAGTTCTGGGCCCCATGATTTAAGAAGGATGTTAAAGGTCCTTGAATGTGTCCAGAGGAGGTCAAAAAAGCTGGTAAAAGGGCTGGAAGGCAAGTCCTGTGAGGAGTGGCTAAGGACTTTGGACTGAGAAGGACCTCATTGGTCTCTACAGCTTCCTGAGGAGGGGAAGTGGAGAGGAAGGTGCTGAGCTCTTCTCCCTGGTACCCAGTGACAGGATGTGTGGGAATGGTTTGCGGGTGTGCCAGGGTAGGTTTAGACTGGACATTTGGAAGCATTTCTTTACCGAGATGGTGGTCAAACACTGGAACAGGCTTCCTAGAGAGGTGATGGATGCCCCAAGCCTCTCAGCGTTTAAGAGGCATTTGAACAATGTTCTTAATAACATGCTTTACCTTTTGTTCAGCCCTGAAGTGGTCTGGCAGTTAGGCTAGATGATCATTGTAGGTCCTTTCCAACTGTAATATTCTATTCCTATTCTATTCCTATTCCTGTTTATATTCTATTTGCTTTCTTTCTTCTGGGATACCTCTGATCTAGTGCTTGCTTTGCCAAATGCTTAACAAATTAGAAAGCCTATAGGGTTGGCACGCTCTGTGGGCACGCCCCAGATTTCCAGTTTTCAAGGCCTCGATTCTGCTTTTCACACGTTGCTCAGGACCAGTGAGGTTACATCAGTTCTAGGCTGTAAAGCTTTGATCACCTGAACAGGAGGAATGTCAAAATCAGAGTGAAGGCTTTCCTTAAAAAGTTTTGGTTGGCATGAAGAAAACAAGGTAGCATAACCTCTGACTAGGGACGTTGGAAGAAATGTTACAGCTCTGTAATGTACATGGTGCTGTGGAAATGCTCTTTATCCTTCTCAGCTTTTCTTGTGGTTTTCTCTTCAGATTTTAATTTTGAAAAGAATGGTGGTAAGGATGAGAAAAGAGGAGGTGGGCTGAAGATATCAGCTTGATCTTTGAATATATTATGACTAGTTAGTACTTCTGCCTGAAATGTTGGGGGGGTGTTGATGTGAATAAAACTCTCCTCTCTCTTCCACTTTCCTCCTCTCTAAACAAATTAAGAAAAGATCTAGAAGATTGTGTGGATCTTTATAGATCTTTAGATGTACAGCACTAAAGTGAGCTCTTAAAGGATCTAAAGATCTGTGAGGCTTCCTACAGAACAGTGTGTATGTAGGTCCTATTTTCACTTTGTGAGGGAGAAGCCAGAGAGCATGTAGGGTGAAAAAATTTCACTGGCGTGTAGAACAAATAAAAGCAAAAATACCCACCAGTCCTCATCAATTGAAAGCTATTCTGTTGTTGGAGTGCGCCCAATGACCGTAAAAGGGGAACAATATGAACTATCAGCCTATACGTGCTTTAAAAATTATTTTCCAAAATGTACATGTGTAGGATGAATCTCGTGCTGCACGCGTGATGTGGAGGGAGGCGTTACTTGAGAGATTCCTGTAGTCTGTCTTCTTATTGCGGGTTCTCTGTTCCTTTTGGGGCATTGTTTTGGGGAAGGCGGTGTTCAGCCCGCGTTGACCCCCTTCAGCTCACTGACCGTGCTGTTAGGTTTCCACGGGCTCCTTGCCGCACAGCACCAGAGCATACCCAGCGAGCCGTGACTGATGTTATCAGATGCAACACAAGTACGCTGCAAGCTTTGGCAGTCGCTGTTTAGTTAGAAGAACCCCATTTTCTTGTGAAGCAAGTAACATTTAAAACCTTAGCAAAGCTTACTTGGCAAATCTGCCTGCATCTAAGCTGTTAACTTGCATTACACTCTAAACAGGCGGCTTGACTCTGCTTAACTCTTTTGGAGGCTTTCTTTGCAGCTGCACAGTTGTTTCCAGTGTCACTCCTGTGTTCCCCTTCCAGCGATGCTTTTCTCTTTCAAAGATTCAGTAACTGATTTTGAGGGAAAAATACAATCGCTTCTTTACTGTTTGTTACAACCCCTGACGCTGCTGCTTCTTCCTCCTACCTCTTCCCACACACACTCTTGGCATCCCTTGGGAAAGTTTTCCGCATGCCTTTTTAATAGCAGCATTTCTCAGCTCTTGTGCCCAGTGTTTCATGACTTGTCCAGTCTAGTCTGTGTAAAATTATGCTAAGTAAACAACTGGATACTGTATCCTGCTGATTTATGAAAGAGGCTGGATTGCTTTTAGTGCTTGCCTGTCTTGCCCTTTCTGTACGTGCTCTGCAGAAAAATTAACCACCTCATACCAAAACCTCCCAGCCTGCAGAGAAACGTGGCACATCTCCTGTACCTAGACAGGAAAGGTTACCCGAATTATTCATTGCCATCTTCCCGACTCTGCTGACTTCTTTTTCCTCTTACAGTAAGCAAGTCACTTGGATTCTTGTGGGTCTATACCTCATGGCCTACGTGGTGTTATAAACTGTGATGATGTGGATGATCTATCCATCGTCCATAAGACATCCCAAAAGCAGTCAGCAGAAAGACCGCAGATAAATAACAATATGTGTGTGTGTGTGTTCCCACACAATGCAGGCGGACAAAATGAGGAGAAAACAAAAATAATAAACACCAAAAGTTTGCCCTGACTTTTATGTGTGGGGTTCTTTTCATGAAAGCCCTAAGACAGTCTGTGGATTTTGATCTGTTTGGAGGGGGAAAAAAAAATTAAAAAGTTGATGCCTCACTCTAGGAGACTGGGAAATGCAGATCCTCAGAGCACTGTGCAACAGAACTGGGTAAAGCCAGTCTGGAGAAGCTGAACATGGGCTGGCTTTTTAGCGTGGAGACATGAATGCACTGCTTTACCTGGCTTAGTGCAGCTGCCTGATAAAGTACTTATATACCAGTCCGTGGCTGTCCTTACTGAGAAGTTAGCCAAAGCAAACCTGAAGCCAGTAGAGTTACTAAAAGCCTTTCCCATGTCTCTTCCTCTTGATATGAATTGGGGAAAATGGATCAGGGACCTAAAAATTCAGATTGTTCCCATGGGGAGTACTGGCACCCTGCTTGCTTGTCGCTCAACTGTACGGTTGCTTACTACTAGCCTCTACAAAATTTTGTAGTCTTTGGTTAAACAGTTACCTGGCAAAACAAAGAATCGTTCTGTGGAAAAGGAATAAATAGGAAAGGTATTTACAGTGTGGACAGCCCTGCTGTCCAGTCTCTCCTGAAGCTGATTAACCTCTGATCTCTTCCAGGGATTAGGTCAAAAAAAAAAAAAAAAAAAAAAAAAAATAGGCTGCTGGGAACTTTCTGTTACGTTTTAGAGGAAAACAGGGCTGGACAGAGCAGTCCCTTGAGCTGTGAAGTCCGGTTTGGGAGGGGGTCGAAAAGAGCTAGGGTAGTCCTGCAGCCAGCGGGGCAGCCTTTTTTTTGAGCTGCAGACTATTTGTATAATTGACTGTTTCCCGCCTTAATTTGAGATCCCACACCTACCTCTGCTGCATGCCCTCCCTCGGCAGCTTGGCACACTTCTTCCCCTGATGCCAGGGGGCTCAGCCCTGTGGTACGGGCCAAGGTCTGCGTGGGACTGGGCTCTGCTGCAGCCCCCTGTCAACTCCGTGCTGCCTATTTCACTGCGGGACCCCCGCTTGGGTCGGGCAGAGGAAGTCCTGTCCATCTTCATGGTGTCAGACGTGTCGCAACACCCCTGTCCCTGGGTGGCCGAGCAGTGCTTAGCCTTCCAGCTCGCAGTTCCTAACGCAGCAGAGCGACATTTAACTCTGGAGAGCCTTTTGTCCTTACTGTGCTACAGGGAGCAGTGACTGTATCTCCCAGCAAGGCAAATACATCTGACACCCGGCTCGAGTCAGAGCTGCAATTTTTTTGGATGTGATCCAAAAAACTTTCGTGGAACAGTGCTGGCACCAATTTGTATAAAGGGCAAACTTTCTCATTCTCTTCATCTGAGTCCTGGGGGGATGTTAGCAAGGCTGTTGGGCTGGAGAAGCTTATTGGGGAAGAAGGGGGTGTCAGGTTTGATGTGGCTGCAAGGGGGAGGTTGAATAGGGAGCTCCACAGGCAGTTTGAGGTTGGGGCAGAAAGCCGTGGCTGTTATCAAGGAGCTTGGGAAATGATAAGGAATGTGGATTGACTAGAGAGACCTGGTGTCGAGCACCAAGGCTCTGCGTTGCTGTGTCCCGGCAAAGAACTTCACACTGATCCTGTGTAGTTGAGGGAAAAAATGGCAATGGGGAGAGAAAAAAAGAGATGTAAAACATTCATATGTGCTTGTTGCTCTATCTGCCTTTTTCAGTGTATGGTTTCTTCATAGAGTGAGATTTCCACCCGAGTGGAACTGTTTGCATGCACAGCCTTTTGTCAGTTGTCCTTGTGGGTATCCCCCTCTCTGTATTTTAACATGCTTGTTTTGGAACCTGACTGTTTCAAGGCTGGAAGAAACAGATGTTTTCCTTTTGCTATGAAGATCCTTGAGGGCACCATTGCTGCCTCACCAGCATCTATTATCTGTCAACAGCAAAAGAGCTTTGACTGTGAAGGCTTCATGATGCTCGTTTAGTACTGTTCCTGTTGCCTGGCTTTTTAGCTGAGGCCAGGAGATGGCTTCATGCTCAAGGTTGATCGTAGATCACTGTGTCAGAAATTGCAAGCAAAGCTGTGTTGCCTCTGCCTTCTCCTCATCTGTGGGCTCATGCCAGGTCTGATGTGCAAGGTTTTTGTCCTATCTAGCAGAAAATGTTTTGCCAGTGCTCTGTAAACTGTAATGTAGTTTAGATTACACAAACGGAATTTATGGCCACATAAAGGGAACTTTGCTGTAGTTTCGAGTGCAGAAGAATCTCCTTGTTTTAGGGAAGCAGCTTTAAAATTTTGCCTACCTGGCTGTAGGAGAGCCAGGTAACACTCTGCTGTAGCACAACAGATGATGCTCAGGATGCTGTGGCTCTGAGATCTGTTATTGCTCATCAGTATGTGAGAGCACATGTTTAGTACTGAAGCATAATGGAAAATAGAAGGCTGTGTAGGCTACAGCTGACTTCCCTTGGCAGAGGGGCAGGATTGCATATTAAGATTTCTCTGCAAGTCTTGAGCTCTTTGGACAAGTCTGGACTTTTTTCTTAATTGTTTTTTTTTTTTTCCTTTGGTCTGATGGTGCAAGGATACACTCAGAAGGAAAGGATAAGTCATCTAGGTGAGCTACTGACGTCTGTTACTGTTGTTGTAATGAGTAGGGACAAGTGCTTGAATTCCAACTTTTGGGCACTGTTTATCAGTCCGAGTGCCCAATGCTCGTGCGTTTAGCTGTAATCCTGTGCCTGTTTTTCTTTAGTCCTTAGGCTTGGTACCTGCAGTCCTCTGGAGACCTGCTGTTAGCATTGATGCGGAAGTCACTAATGACAATGTGATTTCATAGGTATATAAACGATTGCTAGCATCTGTGTTAGGGAAATCTGCACCCTCACACTGGCAGTGGTGGAGGCTCAGTGTGGGTAGCGTGCAGATGCTTTCACAATCATGATGTTTAACCTACCGGTCATACCTGCAATAGTGTTCGTTTGAGCAATAATAGCCTGTGAAGTTCTAGTGATGGAGCATTTCGTCCGAGCTGAAGGGAGTGTTCATGGAGGTGGCCTTCATGCAGGCGTTTCACCGCTGCCTTCCCGAGCGCTGGGCTCTGTTTGGTCGAGCTGTCTGAGGAGATTCGAGTTCTGATGGCAAACAGAAATGTTTTGTGTGCAGATAATAGCAAAAGGTACGGGGCTGCATTTTGTATCATTTCTGTCAGACACGCGGCACAGCTCCATTTACCCCCAGTGAATCAGACATATTGTCTGCTCAAGGGAAACAAGGCAACCCTGTCAATACGGTGCTAGAGCATGTGTGCTCTTGCCAGTTTGGGCAGAGTAAAACCAATGAGGATTGTGACAAAGCATCATGCTTTTGTTTTAGCAAGTATCTAGGGCTGAAGCCGGGTGTGTGGTGTAGTCCTCCTGCCTGAATAGAAAAGCAAGAGATCCCAGGTCCAGTGTGAGCTGCTGTTTTTCGGAGGCGCACTTTAAGATCTGGCTTGGGCATTAGGATCAAAGACAGGAGAATTAATTTGCTGTTTATGTTAAAGTGGATATATCTCCTTGAAATGTAATCTTCCTTGGCTGTGTTTAATTGTAGTTTCATAAACCGCACCTGCCTGTGGGCTCCTCCTGTTTTTACTGTGACATTCCATATTTTTATCTTGACTTCCTAAGGAAATGAGGCTTCTTGGCGATAGTGCATGTGTCCTTGCCTTCTTTTCCACCAAATACCGTTTGGATCCGCTGGCCAACTTCGGCCAAGTTTAATGAGGAGGAGAAATTCCAAAGATACAAAGTCCTGACAAGTTATGTGAAAACTGGCAGGCTGTGCGGAGAAGAGAGAGGCTGAAATTTATAGCCTCTGCTTTGGGAATGGTAGGCAGACCTTAGCCACTGTCCGTTATCAGCCAGCTGGCCACTGTTTTGCAGTAAATCAGGAGGAGGAGGAGGTAGATTATGTTTTGTTTTTTTTTTTTTTTTAAAAAGAAAAAGTTCTGATGCTTGGCTTTCAAGTGAGTGTGCTGCAGCCATAGGAATGTGTGCAGGGTAGCACAAGCAAGCTACTTTTAAGCATTTTAAAGTCTCCCTCTGGTTCTTTCTTTAGTTTACAGGTCCACAAATGGTATTGTACAATTGAGATTATCCTGCACATGATCTCTCCCCTCTCTTTCTTAACATGTGCATGTGTATATATAAATATAAAATAGCAATGTTATTCTCCAGCATTTAACGAGACAAAAATGTTTCCTCTAAGTCCCTCGACAGTGCTCCTTTTGCAAGGCACGGTTTGAGTGATTGTGTTGGGAGTTGTTGGCTAAAATACAGTCTTAAAGCCCAGCTCCTAAAACTAGAGATTATGGCAGCAAGTGCTAATGCTTAAGGACCTGGGAATTCATTGTACTCTAAGCTGACTTGTAACCATGATGAACGCTCCCCTTGTGCCTAACGGGAAAGGGCTCTTCTCCCCCTATGCTCTCTTATATGGGAAGCACACGGCTGAGCTAAGTGTTAAAAGAGCCTTGAAGATGCTGTGCAAACTAGTTCAGTTGATCAATTCAGGAGAAGATGCTTTTTGTCTCCTGAGCCTAGAAATGTCTCAAGTCCTTTCCAACAAGGAGCCTGTGTACATTCCTCTAGCTAGGTTTAATCCAAAAGGGATTAAAGCCCGTTGAGTGTGCTTCATGTAGCCTCTCTGCCAGAGAACATTTTCTATTGCTAAATAAAAGTGCAAAAATGTTGTCATTAAATTGCAAAGATTGGCGCTTCATAATAAGCACATGGTTTAGTTTTGCTCTCCTGTCCTTGCCATCTCTCTTAGTAAGACCCTGCTTCAAGCACGATTAGACCGATGGGAGTCTAGCCAAGGTGGCATCTTTTTGTTCTGATGATTCCCTGTTGATTTTTTTCATGCCAGGCTTTATTTCTCAAATGTTTTGATCTGAAAGAGGTGTCTGTGAGAAGTGAGCTAGTTAGCTGCAGAAGCAGCTGCTGTGCCTGTGTGGAGAGCACATTGCTGTTGTGTTTTGTCCCACGTTCACCAGGTCAAATGGTAGGTTCTTTACCCAGCACATCACTGGTGCAAAAGTCTGGTGAGAGCTCAACAGCCTACTCTCTTTTGCACCTAGTTCTGCAGGATGAGGGGGGCCTTCACAAATATCCCTTTCTCTGCCTAGTGGAGAGGTCAGTTCCAGAAATGAACTTTCAGGTTTTTTGCAGATCGGTTGATGTATGAGGTGTTTCTGCAGTGTTTCAGTAGAGATGGGATATTTTCCGCTGTAGCTCCTTCTTCCTGAACTGAGTTTTAGCGTTTGCTTCTAGAGTTGGTGGAAAAGTAAGTGGAAATCCTAGTGTAAATGCAGCAGCCCACAGACCTTCAGATAACTGTTACCGGCCTGGCAAAGCACCTTGGCTCTGCGTGCGAGAGCAAGAGAGGAGAGTGTCCGTGATTCCTGAAAATTGGTTTCTTATGTGGAATATTTTACCGAATGGAAATGTAATTGGGCAGGGAGACCACAGGCAGCAGGGAGAGCGAGCATCCCGGTGGCTGCTGGCTGCTTGGGCTCCCCCTGTGCTAACCTG
>KZ505871.1:14375-61431 GCA_002844005.1 Limosa lapponica baueri | reverse complement strand
CGTTTAAATAGAATTTCAATTTTCAAAACTAAAGGAAAAAAATAATGAGGAAGATGGAAATAATACTTCTGTATCGTAAATTCACAGATTTTTCCGGTTTTCTAGTTCTCTGGGTTACGTAGAATAAAAGCCTGCTAGCTATGTATTTGCTTGAGGTATTACAAACACAGGGTTTTTAAACAGATCCTGTCCTGCTCCATCATTGGATGAAGTCCAGTCATCCTCCATTTGCTTTTTTGCACTACTGAAAACTTGGGAAAGTAAGGATCTGGTTTAGACAATCTCAATAAACAGTATTTTGATGGCATGAACGTAGGATGTCTTTACTGAGCGTGACGCTGGTATAAATTGAACTTTTAAAAAATCTACTTGTGTGAAAGAGGAGAGGAAATAAATAATGCACGTGGTGTATTAAACATATGTTTTTTGTTTTTTTCCCAAAGGACGAAGAAGAAGAAATCAAACTGGAGATTAATATGCTAAAGAAATATTCTCATCATAGAAATATTGCAACTTATTATGGTGCTTTCATTAAGAAAAGTCCTCCAGGACATGATGACCAACTGTGGGTAAGCAGATCTTTCTCAAGCATGTTCATAAGTCTTTCCTTTTTGGATACAGTTTGAGGATGACAGAAATATCACATTATGGAAAGACAAACTAATAGAATTTGATGCTTGCCTGAACAGATAGATAAGTGAATCACATAGGCTCATTGTGCATCCTTAAGAGGATGGCTGAACCAAGATTTGCTGTTAGCAATGGATTTGCTCTTTAAGTAACTTTTTTTCCCCCCCCATTTCCCAGATGGATAGTAACATATTTCATGGGAACAAGGCAGATGAGCTGAGCAGTAAGAATGTGTGGCTGAAAAAAGAAAGCTGCATTTGAGAATTGTACCCATTACATTTCTCATCCCACCTCATCTACACCCTCTAGAGGATTGAAGTTTGGATTTGAAATGGCAGGGTACAGACATCAGTGCATGTTCTTCCATAAATAAATGGGAGTTAAAAGAATAAAATTTGTTGCAATGATGTGATCAATTTGATTCCTTCAGCATTGGATGTGCTCTTACTCCTGTTGCTGCTAATGCATTTTGCATAGCTGAGCAAATCCAGATTCCCAGCATTAAATTACAGTGATTAAATCAGTCCTTGAAAATGTGGTAACTAATGTGAGACATATTCCATATATGTCTGACACACATTGGAGACATTTGGTTTGAATCCATTTTCCAGGCAGAGATGTAAAAGAAATTATATTCTCTGCTTCACGAGGGTTTCCCAAATCAATGCTGCAACCTGATTATTTTGCTTCGCTAGACAGCTGGGAACTGTGTTTAATGTTGGTTGTATGCTGATATCTGTTTTTCAGCTTGTTATGGAGTTTTGTGGAGCAGGCTCTATCACAGACCTTGTGAAGAACACAAAAGGGAATACTCTGAAAGAAGACTGGATAGCATATATCTCCAGAGAGATTCTCCGGGTAAGGAAAATAGTCTGCTCCACTTGAAAACACAGAAACAGTCTTATAGAGATGTAGCCTAGCTTGAGGTTCTGCAAGAAGCTGTTTCTGATCAATCCCGTTAGCCATGTCATCACTTGGAGAGCGCGTAGGAGCAGATAGATGTCTGCTTCACATCATTAAGCTCGGTGTGAGTTGTACTGTATTGTAACAGCAGCCTTGCAGAAAACAGCAATTTTTAGTCAGGAGAAGCCAGCAGAAGAGCCAGTGACCTTACCTATTGAAGAAGCTGTGAAACAGCCCTAAGACACTGTTTTTGCAAAGCCTGAGGTTCTAACAGTGTCATAACGCAGTAGGGTGTGGAATGGTCGTTTCCGAATGTGCTTGCAGCCGTCCTCCTCTGCTCCTAATCAAGTCTGTGGAGGCAGGGAGTTGTTGGCTCAGGCCGGCAGTCAGGACTCCTGTGCTGCGATGTCCTTGCATACTGTATATTCCTGCAGCCCATCTACAGCAAGCCGCTACGTCCTGTGCGGCTGTACGCCGTGGGGTGTGAGCAGACGGCGCCGCAAAAGTTTCGCAGGAAGAAGGATGCCACTTACCAGTTTTTTTGTAAAACTGAAGCTTTAACTAATTACTCTTCAGATTTAATTTCCAGTTGGTACAGTTTTAAGTGCTTTTTGAATTGGCATTTGTTTGCTGCGCTAAGTAAATCTGGTATGGTTTTCCTTCTGCTTCTTTGTAAAACAAATTGCCTCCTACCCATACCACTACACAGTGTGTTTGTTCAATTGCCTCATCATAAATGAAGTTCTGAAGGACTTTATGTTAAAGGAAACCACCACTGGCTCTTGCATAAATCAATGTTGCTGTTGTCTGTGTTACACATTTGCTCTTCTTTGGCGATTTTTAAGATGGTGAGGGAGGGAGACGTAGGATTCTGATCTCTTGCTTTAATTCCAAATGCTAGGAGAGAGTCTGGCTGCTGGCATTTGGGCTGGCACATTTTAAGTTGTTTACAAGGGAGAAGAAAAAAAGTTGAATACCTACTTATGGTTTTATTTCAAACCAAATGGATAGCATGCTTTAATATGAGGGAAGCTAACTTCTGCAGGACTGATCTTATGCTTGATTGAGAACTGTGTGACCTTGGAGGTATTGTGTGCTATGTTGCATTCGTCCTAGGTTCTCCTTAGGTAAAGCAGCCATGCTCGCTGAGAAGAGGGAAAAGTGATTTACCTCAGAAAAGAGTTAGGTGAAAGCTATTTTCTCATTCCTGTGAGAGATTTGCAAAAGGAGCCTTAATTGCTTGCTAGCAGGAACTGGAATATCTGGAAAAAAGGAATGCTAAACTCACATTGGTATGAAATATTGCAAAACCTGATTCGACACCAAGTTTGTCAGAGATGGAGGAGAGGGGTTGTGTAACAGAAAGTTAAAATGAGCTGAAGTGCCAAAGATTCGTGCAGGTGGAGACAGAGGCGAGGGTTGTCCTAGAGGATCCCTGTGTGGCTGGAGTGGTCCGGGGACTGCAGGAGAATGGAGGAGTGGCCCTCTTGTCTCCTCCCAGCCCTTCGCAAACCCTAATGTGTTTTTTCAGTAAGGTTAGATGGCTCTCTGGAGAGAACAGACCATTATCTCTCTGGCTGGTTCGGCGTAGCAGAAGGCTTTAAAAAGTATCCTGTGTGAAGCTGTGGAAAAGCCTTTATTCCTGTGAAAAATAAGACCACGCTTAGCGTTAGCAGCCAGCAAAGGGTCTTGGGGACATCAGCCGCTCACTTGCTTTGCTTGTGACATGTGTGGGGAGGAGCTGGGGATGGTGGTTTTTTTGTCACGCTCATTAACTGTTTTAAAAAAAGAAAATGGCCCAATGGTTATGTAGGCAAACTGGTAAATGATCATTTAATGAAGAACATGTGTTAGGAAATATTTCTCTACAGCAACCACTACTCTCTTAACCTCTTGCAGCTGTAAAGGTTCTATTTCTTTATTTTTCATAAAACATTAAAAGCCTATGAGGGCAACACGAACAGGCAAGGCGATCCCACCGGAGACTACAATTTTCCGAGCAGAGAGCTGAGGAGAAACCAAAATACAGGCAGTTGCTAAGAGGGTTGCCTGTTGTTCTCCCAATTACATTAGAGAGTAAAATGCAACATATGTCTTCCTCAGCCCTCCCTCCACATGGCTAACGCTTTGGGGCATGCATCCAGGTGCTGTCTCAACAAAAAGCACCGTATGCCAGGAGGTTTTGTTTCCTTTGGAAAGTATAATGCTCGTGCTTTTTTTTTTTTTAGTTCTTTTGCATTTTATTTTTTTTCCTGAGGAACAATTATCTGGCTTCATATTTATGGAGGCTAGAGAAGAGAACTGCAGCTTTGCAGCAGAGCTTTTGTCTGTCATCAGTCGTCCCTCGCCCTCAAATATAGCTGCCAGTCCATCACCCTCCCACCCACTTCTCGGGGGTGCATATATACATGCTGGTGCTGCCTCCTTTCTCTCTTCACTCCTCTTCCCTGGACTAAATTCTGGGTGACCATGTGTGTGTGTGTTGGGTGTCAGTGACGTACACTGACACTGATGTCATTTACGGTGTCATTGCACGGAGACTGTCTGGGAGCTGAACTTTCTTCACGTGACAGCCGAGAGGTGTTTGCACAGCGCAGATGTTGGGCTGTATTTAGCTGCATGACCAGGGGCCCATGTCTCTGCTCCATTCCCAAAAGCTGTGCAGGGGGTGTGCTGCTACAAGGCTCCCGCGGGTGATGGGACCAAGAGCTCAAGACCCGGTGCTCTGGGCTTTGCAGAGGTCCTGGGTTTGGGTAGTCTGTTGCTAAGCCAAGAATCTTAACTCTGAATGTCTTCTCCTTATTCTCCTTAACGCAGGGGTTGGCACATCTTCATGCCCATCATGTGATTCACAGGGATATCAAAGGGCAAAACGTGTTGTTAACAGAGAACGCAGAAGTGAAACTCGGTAAGTAGGCGTGCATGTCCACTTCCTCATTCATTCAGCCTTTGTTTTCTGATGTTCCCAAACTGATTTTTATCCTCTAAGAGCCCTGTGACATGTTCTGGAGCATGTGTGCTCTGTCACTGCTCCTGTGTGAATCAAGGTCCTGCACGTATTTCCTCTTGCATTGGGAGGATGGCATGCATTCCATTAGAAGATGTTGGCTTTCATGCCGGAATTGGTGAGGGGACCGTTTTGTGACCCCCACTGAGCCGTGCATGACTTGGGTTGTTTCTGATTCCCTTTATTCTGGGCTCAGGAAGTGACGGGAGTCACTTCTTTATTTGGCTTTAATTAAAATGGCACCTGCTGTGCAGGTTCTGGACACAAAAATACGGTCTGGATAGCACACTCAAGGGAGCTGTGGCATCAAGTTCAAAACGCACTGGCATGCCTGCTGAAAACCGCGCTCATCCCTGGCCTCCTCTTTCACTTCCAAGTGGACAAACTCTTTTTCCTTCTCTCTAATCTGTCTCTTCCACTTACTGCACACTTTAACCTTCTGTGTTTGTATCATGCTACATTCGCCACCTTTTTTTGGTTAAATATAGAGCCATACTGAAGCCCTCCCACCCAGCCCACATCCCTTCTGTTTTGCATTACACCTTCCTGCAGCACGAGGCATGGGAAGACGTCCCGGCTGCTGGAGGAGGGAGCTCTCGGGAGAGCTTTCCTCCTTTTTGTCCAAAGTGGAGCACGGTAGCTCCCAAACCATTGCTCCCACCGAGCTCGTCTACACCAGTTTGTCAGTGTTGCTCAGATGATGGATGTGGTGAAGCTGTCACAGCCCTCCTAGAGCAGATGCCGTGGCTGGTATAGAAAGGCATATATCACTGTTGTCGTGAGTGGGAGAACTGAAGGGAGGACAACACCCCTGTAATGTAATTGCCCTGTGATGAAACGGGCATCTCTTTTGCAACCGGCGTGTGTATGTGCTTAAAGTTGGCACCTCTGGAGGAATCCACATCTTTTGCTCTTTATGGATGTATCTGCTCGGTGTATTAGAGCAGAGAGCAATTCGCTGAGCAACGGATGATTTTTACTGTCCCATTTTAGCGCAGAAAAGGTGGAGAGCTGAAAAGGAGACATGTTCACACGTGTGGTTTTCCCTGTAGCGTGAGAGGTACCGTTGGGGAGCAGCTCCCTCTCTACAGGCAAAGGTGTTTGGCTTCTCCAGTTGGGAAGGGAATATCCCTTCCTCAGCCTCCCAGACAGTGTTTTTGCAGCTGTACACTCCCTTCTGTCCAGGCAGGCCAGTGAGAGGTGCAGGAGAGGTGGTCGTATGCGGTTGTGTCTCTTGACGCTTGTGGCCCAGGCACATTGCGTGTGAACCACAAGGGCTCGGCTGCCTCAGTATTAATCATCATACTTCTCCTCAGCATGGTTCTCCCACGTGGAACATCCACAGGGTTTTATTTCCAAATCACCTTGCAGAAGTAATCACGGCATTATTTTTTCGCTCTTATTTATTTTACTTTTTTCCCCACCCGCAGTTGATTTCGGTGTGAGCGCTCAGCTGGACAGGACAGTTGGCAGGAGAAACACTTTTATTGGAACTCCGTACTGGATGGCTCCAGAAGTTATTGCCTGTGATGAAAATCCAGATGCTACGTATGATTACAGAGTAAGAGAGTCCTGTTCACAGAAAAAAAACCCACCCCAACATACAAAAACCCTACACTTGCAGTATGAATGTCTGTGAACGATGGCAGTTTTTGAGACTTCTTACGCTTTGTAGGAATAATATTATTTTGTGTAGGTATATTCTTATTACAGGAGTACAACATATGGGTCACTGCCAAATTGTGACCTTTAACAATTGCCATTACTTGTATTATTATAGCTTCAAGACGTAAGGAGTAGGACTTGAGTCTGCTGTAGGTGCTCAGAGAAGGTGAAAAGAGTTTAACTGGAAACGCTCGTGTTCTTAATTTGTATAATGATTGTACTTTAAATTGTGTTAGACTATGTCCCACTTATTGTAGTAACCCAGAACAATGCATTTTAGGTGTTGCCTTAAATAGAACCACCGTCTGGAGAGCCAGTGAAGTACAGAACGAGCTCTTTAAATTGTTCCTATTCCTGATTTCAAGATACATGTATATGTTGATAAAAATTTTTCCATCGCAACATTTGTCAACAAAGATCACTTGTGACATAGTTTGCTGCAAGCCAAAGATTTAATTATTGCAAAACTGTAATTGGCTTGATGATATTTGCACTACCCTTAAGAATATTATGTATGCGTATTTAAAGTTAAATTCCTCGATTGAAAGCATCCTGTAATCTTAAAAGTTCTTCTCAGGTTCCTTTAATGAAAGTACAAAGAAAGAAAAAAAATGTGAAAATACGCTTTAAAAAAAATCCTCACTTAGACTAATGCAGTTGTTCTAACTTTTAACCAAGAAGGGCAACAAAGATATCAGAAAGCCTGTGATTAAAGCCTTACAATGAATTTTAGGGTTGAATATCAACTATATCAATTTGCTGAGATTGATGGTGGTGTTAAGCTATCACCATGTTTGTTTATGTCTAATTCTATGTAAAAAAACCCCAGGTTATTTGAATTGGTGGTTTTGTACCTTTTGACTAAGTAAGATTGATCAGATTGATCCTGTTTCTCTTGTTTTAATTGCTTTTTACATCTTGGTAGTGGCTTTTAACATACATCTCATTGTACCAAAGATAATGCTTTATATCTTTGCAGATGGAGTTATTAGGAAGGAAGGGTGGCTATTAAATGATCTAATAAAGGAGAAAAACTTTCTGCAATATCTGCTAATGCAGTAGTGATGTGAAAAATCACTCCTTCTGGCTCTGAAAACACCTGTTTATTGTTCCTGGTGGGGTCTGTAGGGTTTTCTCCCCCCAAAAATTAATAGTTGAAAGATTTTGTAAGATCATGAGGCTGAGCAGTTTAGCTTAAATGGCTGGATTTTGCCCCTTAAGCTGCAGCAGTCTCTGGAGTTGGTTCCTCGCCAGGACTTTTCCAGATCTTGCCTGTGTCTGACCCTCCTGGCTCTCGTCCAGGCTCTCCCTGGTCAGGGGCACTGGCCAGAGGTGGCACCTCAGAAGGCTTCCACTGAAGGACTGTTGTTCTATAATGTTTCAAGCAAAGCTGAGGTGATAGGGAAGGAACGTTTCCTTTGGCTCCAAGCAACATGTCCAAAAGAGACTTTTTGCAAGTTCAGCAGTGATGGCTATTCCCCTAGATAAAACTATTAGTTGACTCTTGCGAATAGAAAAAAGTCCAGGACTGGGTGTATTCCACTTATCTGTATTTGTTTGCTTTCTTGTTTAGCCACTGAAAAAGGCCTGCCAGTGTTTGGTTTTTTTTTTTTACCCTGCAGTCTTCAGATCTCCATCTTTTGCTTAGGCGAATGTGTACAGTGTTGTCTGTGAACCTACTATAGGGAAATGTTCAGAACTTTGTAAACAAGGATTAAAAATTCTATTGTTTCATAGACTTAGCTGTGGGGCCAATGTATTTTTCATTGTCCTAATGTGAATATATTTTTATGTGTTATTAGGAAGGGTTGTTTGCATGCTCTGTATGAATACCTGTGTGCATTTGTGTATATATATGTATTATATGACAAGGAGGATTTTATGATACTGTTACCAAAAAAAAAGTAGCTTATATTATTTAAATAGCCTTGGTATTTGGTTTCAGTCTCACCTACAGGGCCTCTGTAAATAGTACTGTCTTACTGTCTGAATGGGTAAATCCACCTACTAACATATGGTCTCTCTCTTTTTATGCAGAGTGACCTTTGGTCATGCGGCATTACAGCCATAGAGATGGCAGAAGGAGCTCCCCGTAAGTGATACGTGTGCTTCTCCAGTGGGCTGATTAAGACTGAAATGTATACTTGGGAGATGCTGGTTGTAATCCAAGCCTAGTTTTTGAGGTTTCTGAAAGTATCCTCATGTTATTTCTGTTCTCTTTGGTTTTGCCTGCCCTATAAATATAGAATCCCATAAATAGCAATGCTTTTGATAAAGATAGGATTGTGTTTAAGGGCTACAGTGCAGACTGCAGTAATTTAATTTCTATAGCAGGAATATTTGGAAGCTAATTGAGTGTCAGACTTCCTTCCTATGGGTAGTATATTGTGTTTTGGAGTTGTGTCCCAATTTGTGTATTGCCTGGCCTGGGATGCTGAAACCTCAGCTGGGGAGAGGGGCAGTGGGGCCTCAAGAAAACCGACCTTAATGGAAAAAGCATCTGTAGCAGTTGTTTCTGTGTTGGCTTTCGGTCCGCCTGGGTAATGCTAACATTGCTTCTCCTTTTGTTTCCGCTCATCAATGGGTGGCGTTGATCTTCCTTAGCAGTGAGGTGACTTAAACTGTAAATCCATCTTCAACACAAAGTATTGAACTTAATGTTCCCTGCTTGAGATTACTTATCAGTCGACATGGGTATTTTTGAGAAACCTGGAAACCAAAACCAAACAACTTTTTATAGGTTATTTTCCCCTCACATAGTCATTCTTTCTGAATATCAGAGCAGATGTGTGTGAGGAGAACAGAAGAATTTAAAAAGAAAAGAAATTAGGCATGATGTTTTGGCTTTTAATGGTAATTTTTATGAAAGTCCATATTAAACTAACAAAGATGTTTAGTCACACCCCCAACTGGAGCTCTGCATTTAAAAAATAACAGCCTAAGGTACCTAAGAGTGAGGTAATTACATTTTTAAACACATAAACACCCCCCACACCACAGCCCAGCTTGAAACCTCTGGTTTTGAAATAATCATGTTGAAATAAAGTATTGATATTTTCCTAGCTAAAATATGGTCATTTCATTATAGCCACTGCCTGATTTGTGTTTGTTGTTGTTGTTAATGTAAAATTTATAAATCAAATCACAACACTCTTGTTTTGATTCATGTTTTGGGAGGTCTGATGGTTTGGCTGGTTTTTTGGTTTTTTTTCCTTCTTAATTGCACGTTTGCATGCATGCCATGTGAGAGCTGCTCCCAGGACACCTCAGCCAACGCTGTATTAACAGCGTTTGAGCTGCCACTTGACCTCCTTTTTGCCATACCTTTTTGTTCAGTGCATTGAGTTGCCCGGATGGCTTTCAATTAAAAGCTGTGTCTGTGTATTTTGTAAGCCTGCAATTGGGCAATAATATTTTTTCATTTCCAAACTGAAGTGGAGCTTGGCCTCTCTTTGTGTAAAAGCATAGGATGGGCACTTGAGAAGTTAGCAAAGATCCACTGTAAATGCTGAACAGCTCTTGCCTTGGTCTGTCCTCTGGCATGTGGGTTCTACCTCTGCCTCCGGTTGCAGCTGAAGAGTCCATCTCTAAGCTTGGTGGTCTGATGGGATCCAAGCAGCTTCTCTGCCAAGGTTGTGGTCCCTTATTTCTGAATCCAGAATCCTCTTCACATCAGTCTGTTTCTCCTGAATTTCTGCTGTGTGGAAAATGTTACTTCTTCCTGCAGTGATCATTCAGGCTGAGTCTGGTTGTGCAGGAGGAACATGGTAAAAAGAGAGGGTTTGCTTCTAGTGACCTTTCTTGGGCAACCTTTCTCCCTGCTCCCTTGTTTCCCTGCATTGGCTCTGCCGTGGTGCTTTCCTATGGAACAACAAGAAAGGCTGTCCGGCAGAGATCCCAGACTCCCACTAAGTGTCCATTGAAACCAACGGGACTTTTTTTGACAAGAGTCATGGATTTGCATTTCAGTTCTGCAAGGAATCCTTCTTTTGATACAGACCCTACCATGTTTCAAAACTGTCAGGCCTTGGAGTAGAGAAAATCTCCACGTCTCTCCTAAAATGGGAGAGAAGGGCAGGTGGAAGGATGCTTGTATGAAACAGTAACTGTGTCATTCTTCCCTTCTGCCATCATAATCTCCCAATATTTTATTGACTGGAACATACGTTAGATGATTTGAGGCTGGAAGAGGGCCATGCACAGATGTTCCCATCATGGTTAATTCTGAAGGTTAATCTGTGCCTCGATCTCTTTCTTTTTTTGGGGTCACCCTTGGCACATCGAGCTGTGGAATTGTTGTCATTTCAGGCTAATGCCATTTAGCTGTGTTGCTGTCTGCATCTGCTGCGTGTGGGGTCGGGATGGTGGGAATGGTTGTGGAAGCTGAAGCCGTGGTATTGCCAAAGAGCAATGAAGCTAACGTCTATATATTTCTGTTCGGTTTTGTTTTCTTTCCTTCAGCGCTTTGTGACATGCATCCCATGAGGGCACTCTTTCTGATACCCAGGAACCCACCCCCACGGTTAAAATCCAAGAAGTGGTATGTATTAGTTGTATCTTGTTTGTAGCCCTTTTATAGTAGCGTGATGTTTTCTTGTGTCTCATTGTGTGCTGTTTTGTTATCACTCCTACAGAACTGTAAAGCAATTTAAGTTAGCAAAAATCACTCAATTGTTATCTTCTGTGCCACTGAATCAAAGCATGAAATAAAAAGCGCACATTGTTTATTTAGTTCTGTTTGTCCCAGAGAAATCTTATCTCGAATTGTGTGAAAATAAAAACCAAACTTCTTTTTTTGACAGAGCAGCATCTGTACTAAGGTGACAAATGGATCCATATTTTAAAAAATAAACTCCCGCAGCACTCTTAATATGCAGTATGTTTTCTCAAATGTATCGTAACACAGAAACAGAACAGTACTGTAGTGTTCTAGTTGCTAAGTTGAAAGGAGCTATTAAAACTAATGAAGGCTTTTACTATAATTATTGTAAACGATTGGAATTGAGTGTGCACTTCTTGCCAGCTGAGAAGAATCCATTAGTATCGGAGGATTTCCTCCCAGTTACTGGTTACAACTGGCACATATGAAACAAAAATACTCCCTAGGAAGAGGTTTCATATAGATTGAATGTGATCATAGGATGCTGTGATCCTGTCAAAATAATGAAGTGATTTGAGTGCCTATTCAGTATCAACACAATATAAACTTGGCTTGCTTGCTGGGCTTTGTCTTTGCCTGGATTGACTTATTTATACACTTGTACTGTCAAGGCATCCCTCTCTCATACTTGCTTTCTGCATAAGTTAAAGGAATAGAGATGCATATACAGCATTTGCATAAGCCTTTCACGAACCTTTTTATTTAGAATAATAACACTTAAGGCGTGAGGAATGAAAAAAAGGCCAGCAAAGTTATCTTGAACTCAGCCTCTTAGATTACAATGGGAAAGTGAAGTGATGGATGGAAACCGATGTTGTTTTTACGCTTAACCATGTAGTGGAGGTATTTGCTGCCCAAGCACAGGAGCAGGTTGAGAACACCTCGCAATCAAAAAGTGGCTCTGGCCAAAGGCAGTGCTGCTGTGACTCAACTGTTTGGATGGTGTGCTCAGTGGCAGGTTATGAGAAAATAAGCCAAATGATGAAAAACGCAGTTTTAAATATTTCCATTATTGACATTTTGCAAGGCAGCTTGCTTGGTCACCTCCACGTGGAGAGGTTGTCTTTCAAGAGTTCAAATGAAGTGCAAATTTAGGAAGGCGGTGCTCCAGTTTAGCTAACTTCCATACCCAGTCACTTTATGCGATGTGCAGGAGGAGCTCAGTTCAGTTCACGGCCTTAAATTGCGTTGGTGAGAATCTGCCCCCAAGTGCCTGTGTTAAACAGACAACACTGTTCAACTCCATGTATTGTTCTACGAGGATTTTTGTGTGTGTGTGTCTCTTCAGGTAAAAATTAAAATAGTCTTAAATTCTTGCAGACCTATCTCAGTGAGCCCAGGTGCGTACAAAAGCAGCGCAGTGCTGCTCATGTCAGGGGAATGTTGGCCGCAGTTCTTGCGGCTTTCGGTACGGCTCTTCTGAAGCAGACGTGCCCTTAGATAGCATGGGCAGGTGGAGACACACCAGAGCTGCCCTGCCTGTGCTCCAAGCAAGCTGGATGCTACCCAGCTCTGGTCCAGAAGTAGCAGAGCTGGGTTTGCTTGATTTGCCTTCACTAATAGATCCTGCCTTTCAGGGCAATTATGCCTGTGAAAGAGGGCACATTAACTGTGAGGCTGTGCCTGAGCACTGCAGGTATGTTGGTATCGCCCTCTGTCCCTCCAGCCCACTCAGCTCTGTTTAGGAGGCACACTTGTAGACAGCACTTGTTACCATCCTCAGGGATGTGATGCTCTTTGAGGAAAGGAATTAGGCTTTGAGGAAGAGCAGAAAAAACGTTTGAGCCAAGTTTTACCTGTAATCTTGTTTGGTTTGGGTTTTTTTTCCCTTCTTGCTTTCTCAGGTCAAAAAAGTTTTTCAGCTTTATAGAAGGTTGTCTAGTGAAGAATTACATGCAGCGACCTTCTACAGAGCAACTCTTGAAACATCCCTTTATACGTGACCAACCAAATGAAAGGCAAGTCCGAATCCAGCTTAAGGACCATATAGACAGGACCAGGAAGAAGAGAGGAGAGAAAGGTATGTGGCTTCTAAAAATCAAGTATCACAGCTTATTAAAAATACATATTTTTGTCCTGCTCTGCGTTCTAAATCCCCACCCTTAGGAAAGCTCTAAACAACCCAAACTCTTGAAAGGTTCTTTTTGAATTCATATTTTGACTATCAGCAGGCTTTTACGTCTTATTCTGTCCTCTACAGAGAAAGTATCAATTAAGTGTCTTATTTTCAGATAAGTTAAATTTACTCACTTCTGGGCCGCTGCCTCTTCTATACGAGCATTAAACAGTATTTAGGAGGATATTGGCATATATGCCTTTCCCTTTTTTAGTCTGTGGTATGTTCATTTCTGGAATGGTGCCATAAATCAGACCTGCAGGAAACGACCCATCACAAGAGCTATGAAGCAAATGTCTTGGGCAGCCTGTTCTCTTTATTCAGGTGGTGCCGAGGTTCTCCAGGTGTCTTGTCTTACATATAAAACCTGGTGGTGTTCAGGGAATTTGCTGAACGTCTGCTGCAAAGCACTGTAACACTTTACAAATGTGGGAAGGTGGACTTGTATATGTGGAATGAGTTCTAGCATCTGTGATAGATCTTCTCACTGAAGGGAATAGGAACCGGTTTGCTGAGATGCTACTGCAACTCCCCACTGTCCTAAAATTAAAGATAAGCGCTATCTAAGCCTTTGTTTCTTTCCTGTTAGATGAGACAGAGTATGAATATAGTGGAAGTGAGGAAGAAGAGGAGGAAGTGCCTGAACAAGAAGGAGAGCCAAGGTAATAATTGCTTTTGGGAGGGCTCTGGGAAGTCCATGCCAAATAAGTCTGAAGGCCTGTGACTATAAATCAGGAGCAGGCTAAATTTCTGTCTCTTATTAAGTGCACGCACAAGCCACACAAACCACCCAAAGGGTTTGAATACCTATTCTGTGACTGCTAAAGGTTTTAAAGCTCCCCCTCATATGGCTTAAAGCCAGCGAGCTCTGGATGGAGGGAGATTTGTGGCAAATATGATTGGTCAGGGGTTCCACAAGGCCAGAGTTGGTCCTTATTTTGCTTGGCCTCATTTCACGCCTTCTACTGAGAGCGTGCATTTGACATGCATCCAGTGTCTTCGCTCTGAAAGAAATGAGATTAAAATTTAACATTATGCTATATTTTATTAATGTTGCCCTGCTTTGGAAATGGCCCATCAGGCTTTATTGTACGGGAGGCTTTAACTTCCTCTTGTTGCAGTTCCATTGTCAATGTGCCTGGAGAATCAACCCTCCGACGTGATTTCCTGAGACTGCAGCAGGAAAACAAGGAACGGTCCGAGGCCCTTCGGAGGCAGCAGCTGCTGCAGGAGCAGCAGCTCCGGGAGCAGGAGGAGTACAAGAGGCAGCTGCTGGCAGAGAGGCAGAAGCGCATCGAGCAGCAGAAGGAGCAAAGGAGGCGGCTAGAAGAGGTAGAGACAGGAGGCTGGAACACGGGGTGCAAAAAAAGCCCCTTTTCCACTTGTGTTTCCCATTCCCACGCCCATTTCAAAAGAGTTCCCTTCAGCCCCAGCATATCTGAGGAAAGAAAACAACATGTTCAAATCCACTGGCAAACGCAGAGCAAAGCACTTAAATCCATGTCTGGCTACTTACGAGCCGTCTTCCAAAGCATTTGAATATCCAGCAGCTCCTATGGAGGCAACAGGAGCCAAAGCTGGGTTGTTTGAAGGTATCTGGGGGGAGGCTGTGTCTTGGTCTCTGTTCCAAAGAAGAGGCAACATGTCTAGACTTTAGATAGCTGTAGAGAAGGGGAGACATTAATTATTCCCAGATGGATTTTTTTTTAACATGGGCAGTGCCTCAAGATTACTTTTTTGGGGGCCATGACATGCTTCAAATTTCCCTTCAAAGCTTTCTGAGACATCTTTGCTTGGCATTCATTCATGACAGGTAGAAGCCTATTTTTTTATTTATTACTCTGTCATGCGTAGTAGCATGATGACTAAAAGCCACCTAGATTTATAAATATGATTTATAAATCAGTGTTAAAATTATAATTCTGCAAAAATTACAAATATGTAAATTGTACCTTTGTGATATGGTAAGTATGCAATTTGCATACACTACCTGAAGGTAAAAGAAAATGAATGTATATGTACGATATTGTTCTGCCATACTTTTCACCTCCTTAAGAGCTTGTGTGCGTTTATATATATGTAGATGGAATATGCAGTGTGAGCTTCAGAGGTGGGAGGATTTCAGAACAGTTCTTCAGGCCAGAGCTGGGTATGACACAGGGCTGAAGTGAAACCAATTCTCTGGCTCCTCAGGAAGTGCAGGGTCAAATTCCAGTTGTCCTTAAATGACCTCTTGCTTGAGTCGCTGTTTCAACTGTTCACTTAGCAGTGATGGAAAAACTACACCCTGTCTGGTTTTCCAAATCCTGGTAATGTTTAACGAGGACACAACCAGGACCAAATGTTGACTTGCATCCCGTGACGTGTTTACATAACAAATAATACAAAATTTCAAATAGCTTTCCAGGTCACATTATGCTCCTTATCCCTCTTTTTCAATGTGTGAGTGAGCTTAGTGCTGCTATAAGGAGGGATTGGTAGCAAAGACTCAGCCACACAGGAGGAGGGACAAAGGGGAGGCATATAAACTCCATTTCTCTTCTGTTGCTTCCCCACCCTTCTAGAATCGCCAAGATAAACATAGCTCTTCCAACTGTTTTTAGACTCTGGCTCTGTAGCGATTTTTCAGGGGGAGCAGATAATGAAAAGAGGCTAGGAAAAAAAGAGCATGGGACAATAGGAAAATAGAATATTTTATTGATACTGTCAAAGGTGGGGAAAAGTTGAGTTACTGCTTAGCCTTTAAAATATTGCTTAGTATGGGAATCAATTAGTTCTTTTAAATGCCTCTTTAATCTCTCCAAGGTTCTGCAGGCGGTACTTTTTTGGCGAGGAAAGGGGTTACAATTAAATTATCTAGGTCATTTAACTTTAGTAATCAGTGCAGCCCTTTAAATCTGGAATTTCTTTTTAAAACAAAGGAGATGCTGCTACTTGTAGTGGAAACAAGGCAACTCACCTCTTTGCTGCGCAGAGTTGAACCTTTTGGGGACATTGCAGAAATCACAATCTAATGAGCAATTAAAAAGAAAAGACATTTACCTGGAAGTTATTTTTAATCAGTCCTGCTTTTTGAAATACAAAACAGAAATTACAACTTCAGCAACCACAAGACGGCATGTAATGTAAGTTGCTGTATTACTGAGTAAGGTTACTCAGCTCAGTTTATAAGAGAAAAGCCTTTAACTTTTATTGAGTCTGTAACCTTAGCCTGGTTCCCTTAGAGACGTAAATGTGAATGATGAGCTTAAAGGCTTCCTTTTGCAGGTGATGGGGCAGGCATATTGTTCTTGAAGTGAATTAAAAAAAAAGACTCACATTGAGCTTTCAGAAAAATCCACTTAGTTCGTTGGATCTTGTGGTGGAAAAATGTATGATCCCAAGTGATTTTTAACAAAACAACAGCCAAAACAAGCTCTTTAAGATGGGGGAAGGGCAGCAGACACATATTTAGATAAACATCAGTGTTGTGACACAATTGAAGGCCAAAATATTGAAATGTTGTCACTTTGTCCTTAACTCACCCCCCCTGTTTTGATGAAGCCAGTAAACAATGAAGAGCTTAGTAATGTGAGTTAAGATTAGACTCGGGCATTGAATCTCTGGGCTTCCATCACTTTGTTGATATTTTTACCAAGCCTTGCTTTCTTGTAATTTTTGCTTGTGTAGGGTAATCGTGTGCTTGGATATACCTGTTTAACTTTGGGAAGAATTTTATGCATTAGATAATCTCCTTGGACAAGTTGCTTATACTTCCCCCCCTCCTCTCCCCAGCCCCCCCACCCCAGCTTCCTAAATTAAAATTGAGGGCTTGTTCTTACAATGCTGGCACGGAGCCTAGACAGTTTTGACCGAGACTGCAACAGGAACGGTGTTTAGGACATCTGCCAAAAACTGTAATTCTCAGCAGCATTAGAAAAAAAGATTACTTTTTAAAAGGCATATAGGTGACTTCTAAAACTCATTGTTGCAGGAACCTTATAATCTGTGCAGCAGGAACATTACAATCTGTGCGTTTCTTAGGAGGTGGAAACAATGCATGGTCAAAGTGCAGAAAAATGCCTGAAACGTTTCAGGAAGGGGATTGCTTGTCCTCCCTTTTACCCCCTCCCTTTAAAAAAATCATATAAAGCTTAATTGCATAAATATCAGCTGTATGTCATATAAGTGTTTAGATGGTTAAAACAAGAAGTCTGAGCTCTTCCAGGCTATTCTAGCATGGGTCTATGTTTCTGTTCAGCAACATGGAGACACCAGTGCTCAGTGTGATAGGTATGGAAAGGCATTTGAATTCATGCTTTGCAAAACTGAGTCTGGTTTGGGAAATTCAAAATTAGCCATGGTGGAATCCCATTCTGTGTGGACCTCCACAGTTCACATTAAATGATGTCTCTGTCTCTGATACGAGTACCTAAGATGGATGTTTTTGAAGTGGTGGGTTATAGCTCCATTGGCAAGTAGTACAGTCCAGTAGAAGCAGATTTGTGGAGCACAGTAATTAAAGTGGTGAGGACCCAAAGACTTCACTCCATCTGTTTGAAGACAGGAGGAGTTCCTTTGGATTAGCTGAGGTCTAGACTGCATGCTTGCTTGTGGTTGGAGTGCATCTGCCTTTTTAATTTCATCCAAAAGGAGTGGCTGGCACTGCAAGACATCTTCAAAATATGAAACAAAACCTGGTAAGTGGAGACGATTGGATGATTCACTTCAAAAGAGCACTCCTGATCTGAAACAAGATGCTAATGTAGATGTACCTGCAGGCAGTTTTTGCCAGGGCTTTGTTTCTTTTGCAGAGGGGGAGATTATTCGTATCTACTTAATTTGAATTGCTTGCACTTTGGGTTGGTACTGGGTAAGAAGTTCTACTTCTGATTTATCTCTAGTGTGGGCAAAGCAGAAGTCTGTTTATTAATCTTTCCAATCCTCTTCCTAAGCTGATACCACGCTACCTAATTCTTGGTGAAATAAATCATTAATACATGTGTTTGTCAGCCTTCATCTGAATATAAGACTGAGTAATAATATTTTATGAATATAAAATTAGAGGGTCTATATTTATCTTCAGCAATTCACTATGTGAAAGAGGTCCTGAATTCGTTGGTGTACACCAACTGCCTGTGTAGTTGCAATGCCCCCTCCTGGTAAATCATGCTCTACTGCATGGTCTTCCAATTTGGAGGTGTCGGGTACCATTATGAGATCATGATTAGTGCACCCTAAACCTGGATAAGGATCCAAAGTACTGACAATGTATTTTCTGTATTTTTTTTTTTTTTTTTTTTTTTTTTACTGTTGGCTTAGTAAATGATGGTTTTGTGAAATGCAGTAATTTGAGGCTGCATGGGTTATGTCAAAATTCTGTTTTGGCATCTCTGAAATTTCTTTAAAGAGTTCCTGCCCTTACCTTCTGGTTAACAGTTAGCTCCCTGAAAATAAGCTTTTCATCTCACATGTACAAGAGAGATGGTAATACCGTATCCAACTAAAGAAGATCCGGATATGCAACCATAATTTCAGTGAATCCAGATCTATAGCTGCTCTCTATTGGGCAACAGTGTTTTACCTCAGGTGTTTTTTGTAGTGCATGATAAGAATTATAATATCTAACAATCACCCTTACTGAATTCAGAAGCCCAAGTTTTATAAACAGAACTGACACTGGTTTTAACTAATGGTTTTCCCTGTCCCTCTCCCCTCCTTTGGGCAAGCCTGGGCAACCTGGTGACCAGGGTTTTGGTGTGTCCTCGTGGAAGAGTTGCTAGAGGCAGTCAGGAAGGTGACCTTGTGCCAGCAGATAGATGGTAGGAAGTCAACTAAAGGCTGCTTCTGAAGCCAGCTTGGGTCAGCAACAGCTTGCCACCAGCCAGCTTTGCTATGGCTTTGACAAGATGTAGACTAGAACCGGGGAGATGCTTGTCACTGTAAGTTTCCTTTCCCTGGGCTTGTTAAAAGTAAATTCCACTTTGATAGCGGCCAGTAGTTCAATGCTCAGGTTTCAAAGGCCACGTGCAGAGGAGGTGAAACTTCTCTCTTACTGCCAGGGTTGGGAATAAGCGGATCATGCTGGGTGCTTGTGTGAGCTCCAGCAGTGCCGGGTGCCTCCCTTCCCACCCGGCTGGTGAGGGTTTGAGGCGGTGTCTGACGGAAAGGCGGAAGCGATGCTGAGAAACCCCATCTCTCTGTGTGCTTTGGCACATAGACAATAGCACATTTGTGCTTTGGAGACTTGACTTAAACCCAGACTGGTGGCAGAGAATCCTCCTTTTTCTTTTGCTGGGTAATAAATACCTACTGTCCATCCTGAGCTAGCAAACTGGCTCAAGATTTGCTTAAAGATCTCAACTTTTAACAGCTGATGTTGTTTATTTCATGAAATTAGCTCTGCTAGTCAATTTGTAACCTATTTTTCTCATATTAAGTTCAGTTATTTATAAATATTGCTGAATACTTCTGCATTGATTTAAGAAGCGATTAATTTGTTTTATCCTAAAGGCCTAAGCTCTGCCCATCTTCCTTGTAGAAGGAATGCCACCCCAAGATCTGCAATATATCCGCTTAACAATGTCAACACAATATCGTTAGACAGACGGGCTTCATATGTTTAAGAAGTGTTTGCGTTGATAAATGTGCACATTAACCAGTCAGCAGTGTGCTGTGTTTCTCATCCTGAGGGCAACAGAATTATTGTACTTCACATCTTAGTTTTCTTAAACAAAGAGCCTGTCAGACTTGATTAGCCAAGAGGCACCTGAATATATTGACTTAAATATAGAAATTGTTTGACACAGATGCGTATACTCAGAAATAAAAGTGCTTACTTAATCCTTTTACAGTGCTTAAAAAATGAAGGAGGGGAAGCAGTGAAACCTATGAAATGCTACCGCGTGCCGTAGCTGCCTTGCAGCACTTCTGCTATTTTTGTATCTACATTCATTGAAGAGAGCTTGCTTAAGCAAGAGAGAAAAGGCTGGTAGATGCATTTAGTTAGGAGAGGAGATGCAAGAGTAAGGAAGCTGTGTTTCTGAAAAGATACAGAAAATGTGGGAGGGAAAAAGAGCTTATGTCTTGTGGCACAGCAAGGTGGTAGTGAACCCAGGATGATGCTATAGGCCAGGAAGGAAGGCATCGTAGTTACAAATAACGTACAAATAAGAGTGTATTTGAACTGTGGTCTTCAAGAAATCTGCTTCTTTCCCAAACCTGCAGCTAGTTAAAGAGAATCAGGAAGCAACCCGTTTCATTTAAGTACTGCTAATTCTTAACCATCTTTTTTTGTCCCAATGTTTCTTCTCGACTGTCATGTCAGTATCGATTCCAGAAGATGGAAAAGGTTTTCAATTACTTCGTAGTCATGCAGGGTAACGAGCCGAGCAGAGAAAGCTCAACCCGTGAAGTAACACAGGGAGCGTAGCTTGGCCTTTGCTTGCTCAGTTGAGCACAACTATGAAATGCACACCTGTAACTGGATTTGTGAACCCAAATAAAAGCTTAGTCTGAGTGTTCTTGCAAGACTACTTGGAGTGTCTTAAGGCTGACAAATCTGTGGCAGCATTGCTTCAACGGAAATCAGTGATAGCATTAACCTTAACCTAAATGTGAAAAGGAATAACATATGTAGGTTTTCATTTTGTTCTTGGGATTAAACTTGAGTGTGCTTTTTTTGGTTTAAATTTCTTCTATATCTATTTTTTAGCATATTATAGAAATCTATAATGGAAGTAAATGTTGTAGAGATGTTCCCAGTTGATGGTTGAACAGGAGACAGCTGGGTCTTTTGACACTTAGGCAGTTGTGGGAGGCTGCCTGGGATTTCAAGGTAGGTGGAGTAACTGGATGCTTCTGTAGAAGTGCAGGAAGAGTTGGTCACGACTGTATGGGCATTTAAAATGTCTCCTCTGAAGTCATACGTGGTGCTCTGTAGACATAAATGAGTCAGTTCGTGCTTTCTAGAGCTGTTTTCCAGGTTCTTTTCAGATTTGAGCAGACTTATCAGCATCAGTTTGTACTTGGGTCTTGTGTGAAAGCTTATCTGTGTAAGAGTAAAAGCTTAGCTCAGCTGTTTTTCCTCTTTTACATACAGGTGCTTTTGATGTTCTGGGAGGGGCTGAGGTGCTGTTGGTCAGCCTTCCTTCTCTCTTAGTCAAAGTTTTGGGCAGTGCATTAAATCAAGCTTGGTTGTTGGGCCAACACCACCGAATTCTTAGCAGATCATGAACTGTGTTAAGAGAGAGGCTGCTTACCAAAAGCTCAGATACTTGTCATTTGAGTTTTAGCTGATTCAGTGTGGCTGATAATTCCCTTTCGGCAACATTTAGATAATGTTTTGAAGTCAAGAAAATTTGTCACTCTGATTAAGATTGGAGTTCAACAGTTGTTCAAAGATTGAGATTTCAGTGTGACCCACTATTGAGGAGCAGCAGTGAGCTTCCACACCTCAGTTGTCAGGAATATGGTATGTGACTTTGTGTGTGTGCATGAAGAAACCAGAGAGAGTAAGCAAGAGTGCTTTTAGGGATATTTGTGTGCTGGGGATGAGTTAGTTTCCTGGTAGAACACTTGCATAAAATGTTTTGTCACTCAGTTGCAGAGCTTGCCAGTCCTGGTAAATCCCTCTCTTCACAGTAGAAAACAACTCCACCTCTTTCTTTGATAACAACAAAAGTAAAACTTTGTGGTTTCTTTTCCCTTTTTGTAGCAACAAAGAAGAGAACGGGAAGCTCGAAGGCAACAAGAGCGTGAGCAAAGGCGGAGAGAACAGGAAGAAAAGAGACGTCTGGAAGAAATGGAGAGGAGGCGTAAGGAAGAGGAAGAGAGAAGAAGAGCAGAGGAGGAAAAGAGGAGAGTAGAAAGGGAGCAGGTGAGTCCATGATACAGATATATGCACAATAGGTTTGTTTCTTCTAAATTCTAATTTAATTTTTTAAAAATTAGTAAGCCTAAAGCGGCTTAGAGGCAACCTAACGCTGATCCTTTCATCTTTGTTGTCTCTGACAGCAAACGCACTAACATAGGTTGTAGGGCTTTATGGAAAATTCTGGCAGCCTCAATATTCCCTCAAAAAAAAAAGTCTCGTTGCAGTACTCATTCTAAATTCAGCTTGTGCTCCTGGGCTTGACTAAAAACCATCAGAATTGGTGAAATCATCACTGGGGCTGAAAATCGTTTCTAGGCTTGTCTTGCTGGATCAGCGGCTGTTGCAGGACATGCCCCTGTTCAGAAGGCCTCCCAGAGAAGGGCAGCTCTGTTGCGTGTCAGCTTTTGGACACCCAGAATTGGTCAGAGGCTCGTCGTAAACTTTGAATATTCTGAATTTGAGATGGAACCTTTGAGCTGCAGAGAGTTTTCCTTCCTAAAACTTAAATCAGCAATCTCTTCCTCTTACTCCATCTATTTAAAATCAGCTCTAATAGCGTATGCCAGTTCAGGCAGCAAGTATATCTTAAGTTGTGTTAGTGTGCCCATAATACGTTGAAAGCACAGGTGAGAAACCTTTTAGACCGTGAAATTCAGCTGCTGTATTTATGCATGAAATCTGCATGTTTTAAAATCCTTTAAAAACTTTAATCAGGGTGATAATCGGGGTAATAATTACTGTGCATGTACTGGAAAATAGTGATTCCCAAATAAAGGGCCAAAACTACTGTCCTAGAGGCTGATTGTAAATTTCCCATTAACTTCAGGAATGCTGGTTTTGGCCTGATATACCTTGATTTTTCCTTACGTAAAGTCACTGTATTTGAGATCATTGATGATTGTGTTACTGGGCAATTTTATTATGTTTGTGTATATTTTAAAGATTTTTTGAGTCAAAAGGAGAGAAGACTAACCAGTGGGAATAAATATATGGAAAATCTCTAATTACAGCACAGCAATTTGCTTTTGGGCAGACACCGGGTATTCCCCCAGCTGCTTTTTAAACTGTTGAAATGCTAATTACGCACAGTGCCAATAATGACAAATGGTTAATTGATGCGGCCAAGCTGAACCACTCTGAATTTCTTTTTTCTTTTCTGAAGAAAAGACATGCCCCCTCTTAGAATTTTTATTAACCCGAACTACGACTCAGGCAATGTGCGTAACAACAGCGTAGCGTATCTCATCAGTCTGTCACAAGACTTTCTATAGCTCCCATCACTGTATCACTGATCCATTAATTTCTTTATGCATACACTGTAAATGTGTGCGTGTGCTTGTGTGTGTGCGCATGCACATGTTACATACTTCCATTAATTGCATGGTAGGATGTTACCAGCTTGGGTTTGGTGCTTCAGAGTTGGAGTTCTTCCAGGGGGTCAGGCGAAGAAGCGGGGAAATGTCTCGACCTGTTGAGGCTGCAGGTGAAGAAGATGGGTAGATCGCAAGAGCAAGCGAGTTTGGTCTAATATCTGTTTCCTGGTGGATGTTTGTTTGTGTCATAACCATCGCATAATTCAGCAAGGCTGGTAGTGTCTGCTCAGGAGAAGCTTCTGGTGAGGGCGGCAGGGGAGATGGCAGGGCAGGTCCCAACTGGGCTTGGCAGAGCCCCTCTGGGGGAGCTTGCTCCAGGTCTGCCTACACTACGCCTGGCTCTAGCTGTTGCTAACAGTTCATCGCACCAGTGCAACAAACTAATGTTTAATACAACTTGCATGTGACTTTGTGTTGGCTGTGTTGAGTCAGACTTGCTGTGTTTTAACTTTCCAAAACCTTCAAGTGCATTTTGCTGCTTCTTGAAACCACTTCCCAAATACGTAAACGAGCTCTGGCCCGTGCTGGCAACATTTGCAGGAGTCCAAATTCCAGAATGGAAGGGGCCAAAATCCAATGCTCAGGAGGCAGGGCTTCCTAAATTGTTCTGCAGGCACTAATCCATCCTGAAGTGCGTTTCTCGTTAAAGCTGAACTGGGGAAGTAGCGTGTGGTGTTCCACCCAGGGGGTTCTGATGCATTCCTTTTGAATAAATTTATTGCTGGGTAATTTCTATGTGACAGGAGTATATCAGGCGACAGCTAGAAGAGGAGCAGCGGCACTTGGAAATTCTACAGCAGCAGCTGCTCCAGGAGCAGGCCATGTTACTGGTAAAGCACTGTATCTGTTTTGTTCAGTAGCTATAGGATCCATTTATCCGGCCAGTCCTGGGCTTCCCTCAGTCGGGCACAGCTGCACTGACAGTATGACAACAAAGGAGCTTGATTAAAAGGCCATTTATGCTAGCGTTGTGGGCTGACAGGCACATATGAGAAGTGCTGTATGGTCACACTGCTTTCTGGGCTGTACGAGGAGGCTTTATGTTAAAGTGGAACAGTTCTGGTGCGGTGGTCGAGTTTCTGAACAGACCTTGGCATTCAGTGAAGAACTAGAGTGCTTATGTTGCAGATCAAAAGCACACATGATATGTAAATCCACCCCGGGATACAATGGCCTAGTGGTCTAACTTAGCTCTTGGCTACACTTTAACAATGAAATAAATACAAAAAATTTAAAAAAGCAACAACAACCAGAAAGGTGCATTTTTAACGGGATGGATGGGGACACATCCACTATACAGTCAATGTCATGTCTTGAATTACTCACGCATTCTCTCAAAGGAATACAGATGGCGAGAGATGGAGGAACACCGACAGGCGGAGCGACTCCAGCGCCAGTTGCAGCAGGAGCAAGCCTACCTCCTGTCGCTGCAGCACGATCACAGGCGGCAGCAACAGCAGCAGCAGCAACAACAGCAGCAGCAGCAACAGCAGCAGCAAGAAAGAAATAAACAAAGCTATCACACCCCTGAGCCAAAATCCCACTATGAGCCTGCTGAAAGAGCGCGTGAGGTAAGTCCTGCTTGTGGCCGGGAGTCTGCTACCTGCTCCTCTGTCCCTGCATGTTGGCATCGTGGTCACTGTGGTTCTGCTGTAGTACAGTCAGAGGCCAAAGCATCATTTATAAGGGGCAGGACTACTTCTGAGTACTTCTGCTGCAGTCTTTGGAGTTCAGAGTTTTGAGGTATAAAAGGTGGAAAGAAATTGTGGAAGGCTGCAGACTGAGGACCTGGTTTTGAAGGCCTCATGACAGGAAGTTAATCTCACCTGCACTGCATCAGATGTGTTTTCATGGGAAGCATTGGCGCAGTTGGCAGTGTGTGTCACTGGCAGGTACTGGTGACTAGAAATCGGAAGGCAATTGGAAGGCGTGAACCTATGAGGGATGCTTGCACACAGCACCTGTTTACACATTTGGTGCCTTAGCCCATGCTCTTGGAAATTTCCTTCTCATGAACACAGACGTGAATTTCATTAGTTTCATTTTTGAAGTGTTAAGAATTCTCTTCTGAGATCACATCCTGCTCTTCTGAAACTCTGTGGTGCTGCCTTCTTGGACTTCAGGCAGGCACAAGTCGATCTGAAATCATCAGAGTGCTGTTTGTTTCAGTGAGTGGTCCCCTGTCTTCACTGGTCCACGGGTAACACTGCTAATCAAGTAATTGCTTCTTTGATGCATACTTGGCTCTCTTTCAGCAGTCTTATTCTTATGTTTCCCTTGAGCACCATACTGCCCACAAACCACTAGACTGGGCAATACTGGTCAAAGCTCTTAATAACATTCATCACCGGCATGTGGGAGCTAGGTAAATACATTTTGGAACAAGAACAAAAAAATCCTTGGGGCTGTTGAACATGATAAAATAGATTTCAGTCCACCTTTGTCCAGTAGTGCTTCATTGCCTTTGAAGTATTGCTGTTCGGGCTTGGTGAGCACAAACTCATTTTCTTGTAGGTGCTGTTGTCCGAGTTCTTCATAAACTATGTGCTATCTCATCCATTCCTCCTGCAGGCTTAAGTATCTGATACGTCTCTCTCTCCTGGAAGAAGTTTAGACTTGTCTGGTATGTGGTGGTGCAGGCATGGTGCAGGCATGGAGCCAGCCCTGCTGTCCTTGCTCTTGGCCCGCCTCAGTGGAAGCACAGTGCCAGTCCAGCATTCCTGTCCAACCCAAAGGCTAGCTTTGGAGGGATAGAATCATAGAATGGTTTGGGTTGGAAGGGACCTTTAAGGGTCATCTTGTCCAACCCCCCTACAATAAGCAAGGGCATCTTCAACTAGATCAGGCTGTTCAGAGCCCCGTCCAACCTGACCTTGAATGTTTCCAGGGATAGACATCTACCACCTCTCTGGGAAACCTGCTCCAGGGTTTCACCACCCTTACCATAAAAAATTTCTTCTTTCTATCTAGTAGAAATCTACTCTCTTTCAGTTTAAAACCATTACACCTTGTCCAACAGACCCTGCTGAAATATGTGTCCCGATCTTTCTTCTAAGTCCCCTTTAAGTACTGAAAGACCACTATAAGGTCTCCCTGGAACTTTCTCTTCTCCAGGCTGAACAACTCAAACTCTCTGAGCCTGTCTTCATAGCAGTGGTGTTCCAGCCCTCTGATCATTTTTGTGGCCCTCCTCTGGATTTGTTCCAACAGGTCCATGCCTTTCCTGTGTTGAGGACTCCAGAGCTGGATGCAGTACTCCAGGTGGGGTCTCATGAGAGCAGGGTTAGAGGGGCAGAATCACCTCCCTCAACCTGCTAGCAAAGTTTCTTTTGATGCAGCACAGGATACAGTTAGCTTTCTGGGCTGCGAGCACCCATTGTCAGCTCATGTCCAGCTTTTCACGCACCAGTACCCCCAAGTCTTTCTCAGCAGGGCTGCTCTCAATTCCTTCATCCCTCAGCCTGTTGCATGCAGAATCATCTCTGTTCCTCATCTCCCATTTTCCTTTCAGAGTTGAAAAGGAGAGAAACTCCTGAAGATTCAACGTGTTACATCCTTTAGCAGAACCACTGACTCAGTTATTTTTCTGTTGTGGTCTTTTTCTTTTGTAATTACTCTAGCTTGAAAGAGTAAAGTGAAGGCACAGAAAAATTGTGTTAGTAGTCAGATCTTCCCAGAGATTGCTGTGTACATGTGGTAGAAGTATAGCCATGATATCTTGGAGCCTGGCAGTAGGAGCAACACCAGTTAATCCTAAAAGCAGACATTAGCTCTAATATCGTTTTTGACATTGGAGTTGGACCAAGTATTCTGTGCCTCATACTTTCAGGTATACTGCTCTCCAGAGAAATTTTCCATCTACGTTGATGCTGACCATCAGGATGATAAGCTAAAGTGGGCTAACTTTCCTGTTCTGGCAAAGTAATGGGGATTAGAGTGGGTTTTTTTTTTTCCCGTTCCAGTGGCAATGGGCGATATAAGGAAAATTACTTCTAAGATTGGCTCTGGGAAACAGGGGAGATTAGAGCATGAAATGAGGCTTAATACTGCTTTCTCATCCAGATAGTCGAATGACTGGGCCTGTTCCTATCCAGGGATGCATTGGTGTTCTCCTTCCCACCTGTTGCCTACTTTTAAGGACTTAGGGCTTGTGCAGTTTGTGTGCTTTGTGGAGAAAACGTCCTATCATCTACAGCTAGAGACATGAAAGCCTTTTCCTTCAGACAGAAAGACTTGGGGCTTTTCCTTGTTCTATTCATAACAAGGAGCCTGGCCTGTTTTTTAAACTTTAAAGGGATAGCTCTGAGGTTGAACATGGTGGTGAAAACGATTGTATGGTGAAGATGCTTGCCTCCATTATTGTTGTGTTACCCCAGACGTGATGTATTTTGTGTAGAACTGGCAGAAGCTTGTCTGCTTGTTCCCATAGGCAAACTGTTACTGCCCTCAAATTTTGGAAAGCAGAGGCAGGTTGGGTTTGTAAACCATCCCCGCTAAGGAGTCCTGGAAACTTGCCTCTGTCTTCTGACATGGGTGTATGAACAGCCCGTCTCTCCAGACCGTCAGTGCTAGGGAACAATTAGGAAACCACCTGAATCCTGGTTTTGTGTTCCAGGGGAAAGGGTTAAAGCAAATCTTGTGAGCAGCATCTCAACAAGTGAAATCAGCCCAAGCTCCCAGTTTGATCTTCCTTTGACTTTTGATAAAGTGCTGGGAGCTCAGCGTTCCGCAGCAGCAGCTCCCCTGGCAGAAGCACATGCTGCCCTGATTCCAGCAAGAGACTGTCTTAGGAAACGGGATGGTATTTCCTTTCTGCCTCTCTTCTTACCTCTCACTTTGTTGACAATGCTGTGGCCTTGGAAGAGGTGACGTTTCTGTGTGGGGACCTCGCTTTGATGTTCTTTTGAGGACTGAGCACTTTCTGATTTAGTCTTCCCCTCAAAAAGCTGTCTAGGTTAGCGTATGATTACTTCTACACATCCCTGAGAACCAGAAATAAGCTGCTGGGGCTGTTCTCTGCAGTCTGTGAGGTTGTTTTGGGACTATCTGATAAGAGAGAGGATGACCAGTCCTACAGTTTCGTACCTAAAGCTGAACAGCCTCCGGTATTACCAGGTAGAGAAGCCTATCTCTTCTTGCACTGCCAAAGAGACAAGCACAGGAGAGGAGATAATTAAATAACTTTGGTAGAGTAAGGTGAGTAACTACAGTAAGGGAGGGCAATGAGAAATGTACTTCTACATTGTAAAGTTGTTTCTGTTTTCATATTATATCCTTTTGTCTCTGAGGAAAGTACTGTAAATAGTCTAGGCAGAAAGAAGCCTCATAATGGTCTTTCATCATATCACTTCACATCTTACTGCCTGCTGTAACCTCTTTCCTAGTATGGATTTTCCATATTGGCAGTGGAGTTCACTCTGTGTTTTACATCGCCGGTAAAAGCGGTAGGGAAAAAATCCTGCCAAGCCCCAAGTGTATTTGGTTTCTTTATGGTAAAGGAAAGGTGGTAGTATTTCTACTGTAATTGCTTTTACTGACTCTAGGCTTAACCTCCATTTATTTTGGTTTAGGTGGAGGAAAGATTTAGAAAAACTAATCAGGGCTCCCCTGAAGCACAGTCTAAACAGATGGGCAAAGTGTTGGAGCCACCAGTGCCTTCAAGATCAGAGTCCTTTTCCAATGGAAACTCAGAACCTGCTCAGCCTGCCCTGCAGAGGCCGATGGAGCCCCAGGTAAGTGCCCAGGAAAATCTCAGTGAGCCTGGAGGAAATGAAGTCCCAACATGTTTCATTCAGATTTGCAGATCTTGGCGCATACAAAGTCTTATGTAAAGGGTAGCACTGTTGTGCAAAGCAGTTTATTCAGTAGATTTGCTCTTTATCTATTTTTGCTTATTTTATGGATAAACTGATAAATTTGTGGCTTTGGTATGGTTTTTTTAAATATTACAATTAGATTAGAGCTGCTACATTACTGTTACTGTCTGTGCAACAGAGGAATCGTGGGCTAAACACTGGTGACAGTTGCAGTACACTTTTACAGTTCAGAACTTCATCTGTGCAAGATACTTACTACCAAAGAGGATGCACAGGAAAGAAGTGACCTGGCTTAGTTTTTTAAATTCTTGCGGAAAAAGCTAAGTAAACAAGTGGTTTTTAATAGTATGAGCTCTGCTTCAAAGAGATTTACAAAACATGGCTAAGAAAAGCAAGTTTGTTGTCAGTAGGCTTATAGTTGCTACATAGAGCTCTGTACCACCCCTGGAAAATCAAAAAGAGGTTGAAACCATTGAGCTGTGTGGCTGACATCATTCTGTTGTTTTCTGAAGAAGAGCCTCCAGATCTTGGTATCCGTATCTCATAGGAATTACACCATGAATTTGAAAAGCAACCTTTGTCTAAAACTTAGACATAGCCAATAAATTCTGAGTGATTTAGATATGCTAAATTAAACAGTATAGTTCTGCATTCAATTCCTCTGTTTCCATGCAGAATTTTCTTTTCCCAAATTAAATCTGTTGATGACAGTGCAAGCTAAAATGGTCCCTGATTGTGACTGGGTATTGGAGCCCTTTTGGGCAACAGGAGAATTTGAGCAGACGGGAGAGTGGGAGAAATCAGGACAGAACTTCATCTCTTACTCATTAATTCCTGGCTTTTATTCAAACCTCTATGACTATTTCAAAATATTGGACTTGTATCTTCATGCTCTCTGTGCCAGTTACTTTTAAAGTCTGGGTCTTCCACTCATATTAAGGATAATCAGGCTCTTCAACAGCTGTGTGTATTAAAATTGAGGAAATAATAATCATATGAAAACAAATACGACCAGCCTACTGAAACTGGGGTTGAAAGCGAAGCTTTGCTTAATTATTAGGTGTGAAAACAGTGTGCTCCTCGATTATGACCTTTCCTCCTCCTTAGTTTCAGAAATTAACTCTGAAATGCAGGTTTATGCACAAGGAAGGAGAAGGCTGAAGGGCCAATGTGAATTTCAGTGGAAATCCCAACAGAGTTGTAACTCTGCAGTCACTGTTGTGCCTTCTTAGTATGTGTAATTGAATATGTGTGTGTGTACATGTGTGCTTAGTTTGTGTATAAATATATATATGTACAGAATATGGTACATATATGGTGTAAGTATAATATGCATTGTACATATGTATACTATATACAATATATATTTTGGGGTTTTTATATATATTGCAATGACTGTAAAGGAATAAAGGCTTTTGTGTTATGGTCTTTCTCCAAAAGTTTGGAACTGTATCTAGTTCCTAAATGTATTAGGTAACGTAAATGTCTGTCAGTTTGCACATTTTACAGCATTCTTTAATTTTGTACATTTCTTCAATTGGTTATCCACTTCAAATTTCCCAGCCCACCAGTGCTGCCATGAGACCTGACCAAAGCCCACTGAAGACCGGGGAACAGCAGGCATCTTCTGTCTTGAGTGGCCTTTGGACTCAGGCTCACAGTGCAGATATTAGGTCGCCTTTTCTTCTGGGCACCAGTGTATGTGTACGTGGAGAGCATATCTCACAAAGAAATGCATATGTGCTGTATTTTCAGTCTGTTACGTTCTTTGGGCGCTTGCCTTGCTTTTAAGTGCATTGATTCCACCCCACGCTTACCTAATGCCATAACCAATTTGTCTTGCCCACCCCACCTGCCTTTATTCTGTGTTAATTGGAAAGCCAGTTATACTGAGCGCATTGAATGTTTTATGTTTTGTTTTCTTGTAAGGTACAGTGGTCCCATCTGGCATCTCTCAAGAACAATGTTTCCCCTGTCTCGCGATCCCATTCCTTCAGTGACCCTTCTCCCAAATTTGCTCATCACCATCTTCGTTCCCAGGACCCATATCCACCTTCACGCAGTGAAGTGCTAAATCAGAGTTCTGACTCTAAGTCGGAGGTACCCGACCCCACCCAAAAGGCTTGGGCTAGATCAGACAGTGACGAGGTGCCTCCAAGGGTAAGGAGTAGAAAGACAGATGTGTGCTATTTTTTTTTATTATTAATTATTTTTTTAAGGATGTGATACCCTGGGCACTGGGAAGACCGTGCCCTTGTGCCAGCATTGGTAAAAGTATTTTGGAAGGCAGATCATAATGTAGGTGTTCAGTCAATGGGTTAATGGTGACCAACCTTAAGTACAATATTGAAGCTTCATATAAAATTGGCAATGATTTACAGAACGCAGCTATTTCAGAGAGACAATTTATTATGCAAAGTTAACAAATCATTACTATATTCAGGAAAGAATTAAAAATATCCCTGAGGTTATTGTTCAGAGTTAATTTTCTTCTTCATCTGGTATCAACCCAAACTATGAATCATACACATATTTAAAATTGAGATGGAACTGAACAAAAAGGAAACATTCAATATATTTCCTCCTCCTCTCTCCCTCCCACCCCCCCTTCCCATCCACTGGGATTTGCTTCTTCTGAGTATATTCTTGCTCCCCCACCAGTCTTTGCCTTCTGCTGATCCATTCCCGGGCATTTGTTTGGTTCCCCTGAGCTTATTCCCCTAATTCTCATGCTGTTTCAGCAAATTGCTTTGTGCCTCCCCTGCTTCAGTCAGAATGCCATATTCTTTTTAAATGTCTCAGTAGTTGGAGGGTAGCGGGGTGTGTATGTGTTCGTGTGGTAACTATTCAACACTACTTAATGTTAAGACTAAACTTCGAGTTCTCTTCAAAATCTGAACAGCATCCCAACTAAGGCTCTTGATTTTGTGGGTGTTTGTTTATTGCTTTTGGTCATTGATGCTAGAATAAGTGTTGTTAAAATCTTAAGAATATATTCTGTAGCAGAAGAGGTTTGATCATCCTCTTCATGGTTTTAACACAACCTTTTTTCTCCCAAGGTACCTGTGAGAACAACGTCCCGATCGCCAGTCCTGTCCCGCCGTGATTCTCCACTGCAGGGCAGTGGGCAGCAAAATAACCAAGCAGGTCAAAGAAACTCCACGAGGTTTGTAAACCCTACATGTCCTTGGCTTTCCTGCATTGGAAGGAAAAGGCTCATGGAAAGCCAGGCGTTTTCAGAGAGCTTTTGGCATTGTCTGTCGGATATGAAAGGAAGATGAATTTGGATCCCTTTTCAGTAATGATTAATGTTAATTTCCCTTGGTGTATCACATATGCCAACAGACAATGGCAAAATTTCCTCTTCCCTCTTCTTTGAGTTGCCTGCCCTGTAGCTTTTGCAATGAGTTCAAAATATACCTAACTGAAAAAATGTGGCCATTCATGAACATCTTGCCTTTTGGTGCAGAAGGTTATCTTGGGCGTACTTGTGGGGATTACTGGCAGCAGAAGTGTTTGTAACATCTGAAGCAAACTCATCTCAGAAACTTTCTGGCCTCTCAGCCAGAACCAGATTTTAGGAGGGGGAGAAACATCCATGAGCTGTGACACAGAGCACCTGAGGTCAGGAGCCGGGAGAGGAAAGGGCTGGCTCCAAAGCAGGGGTGGACAGGCCACCCCTGAATTGGCTCACTGGATGGGGTAAGGATATTTTAGAAGGACAGGCAGTGGTGGCTTTTTTGGCTAGTGCTTGGGTGGCAAGGGTACTTCTGAGCCAATTTCAAACCTGCTGCGTGCAGGATGAGAGAACTGTCCACTTTAGATTAGATATGTAAGAATGGCAGGTAGCCAGTTCCAAGTAAAAATAATAGCTTACACCCACCTAAAGTTTTGGGTTCTTTTACCGTCCTAAATAAGGTATTGGGTATTTCAGAGGGAGCCACTGCTTGGGTTCTGCAGCATCACTAATGCCTTCAGCTCAGCGTTTGAGGGCTCTTTCAAATGAGTTACTAACAAAACACTGAGGAAGAGTGATGTCTGAGTTTAGAAACGGGAATCTGAAACTGAAGTGTTTTGACAAAGATTTTCCTCTCTCCCCTGATACAGCAATATAGAGCCTCGTCTGCTGTGGGAGAGGGTGGAGAAGCTCGTACCAAGGCCAGGCAGCGGCAGTTCTTCGGGTTCAAGCAACTCCGGCTCACAGCCTGGCTCCCACCCCGGCTCTCAGAGTGGGTCTGGAGAGCGGTTCCGGATGAGATGTAAGTCCTTCCTCCACCCTTTGTAGCATTGTGTTTCTAAATTTAAGTCATGCAACACTCAGTAATGAAGGATGATAACCCTCACTGGGTAAGACCTTTGAGTATGCAGTGTCAAAGATGGGTTGGCTTCTAATACTCACCTTGGCTGTATGTCCTTGCTTGGGAAAGACAGTGGGTGCAGAAGTTGATGTGAAAGTGTTTCAGTGTTCTCTGATTCATGTTCAGTCACTGCTGCATTTTCCCATGCACAAACAGCCCCATCTCCATGCTTTCATGGCTCCCTTAGTCCTATGTGCAAGGGCACCTTTTGATGTTTGTTGCCTCTCACCGTGGTGGTTGCTGAAGCGGTGCAGACTGCTACAGATAGGTCTCAGCTGATGTACGTTGGATGATGATGCAGGTTTTCTAGCTTGTGGCCACACTCAAGTTACCCTCTTTGATTTACCACTGTGTGACAGTTTACTTCAGCTTCAGTTGTAGGTCAGCTGTACAGATCACGGTTTATGACGGTTTTTGTATAGTCCTTCAGGGACTATGTAATAACAAACCAGTAAAACTTATGTCTTGCAGTCAGGCAGTGCCTGCTGGCCTTCTCACCTCTCTTCCCCACTCCAAAGTGAAGTAAGAGAACATATTTTAGCTCCCTGCTTAATCTGTTTTGTTCTCTGTTCCTTTCGGGGTCACACATGCAGCATCATCCAAATCAGAGGGTTCGCCATCGCAGCGTCATGAAAGTGCACCTAAAAAGCCTGAAGAGAAAAAGGAAGTCTTCAGACCTATCAAGCCTGCTGTAAGTTGCATCCGCTTTCCCTTGTCACCCACCCTCTTTCAGGTAGGCCCACCAAAATACAGTGTGAGCTTCCGTTCATGATACCTTTGGGGGTGAACTTCAGCTTGAGTTGGAGTTTGTATCTGTGTGCACAGCAGCGTTTCCTGGGCTCTGCAATTGCCTGCACACATCACAGTACTTCAAACATTAGAATTTGCTCTGCTTCTGGAATTGGTTTCTGCTCTCTGGTCTTCTTCCTTCCTAACCTTTGCCTTTCTCTCTTTCAATCCTGTGCTTCCTTCCTGGGGCTGGACCAATGATCATGCATTTGACCTGAATGTGCCAATGCTGGGCTGAATGGTGCAGGGAGAAGTGGTAAGACCTTAACTTGTTGCTATTTTCTGTGAAAGATTTCTGACATTTTCTTTATCTGACTGCTGTTACCGTTGATTACAGCTCTATGTCCAGTTGTATCTGGGGGTTCACAGTGGGTTTTCACAGTATTTCCAGCCTTCCTTAAAACTTTTTTCTCTTGCCAGTGTGATACTGCACTAGCACCCAAATCTGTCAGTTAAAGCTGCTTTCTTAAAGAAACGTAGAGGTTGATTCTTCACTTCTGATAGTATAATATGTGAAGTATTTGCCATAAACTGTATTCAGCTAAATAAAGCATAGCTAGACAATTAAGAGCAGATTGCACTGACTGCAAGCTTGGTTTGCCCACACTCCAAGCTGCAGACCGAAAAGCAGCTTATGGCCCATACTGTCTGACAGTTGTGTGCAACTGAGCTGGTGCTCATGAATCTGACCTCTCAGGTCAGCTCCTTAGTGCGGATCCAGGCAACTGGAAATGGATCAGAAGGTTTCAAGGAGATCACCTCTCTGCAGCTGCGCCTTGGCTGGCTTAATAAGTCTTAGGATCTTTCTGCTGCCTTCCTACCTAGATTTCTTGTGGTGGATGGTATTAACCCGCAACATTTAGGAAAATGAACTGTGACAGTCAGCCACTGTGTGAGAGTGGGTCCAGGTGCTTGTATATGTTCTTCAGATGATATAGTGAGATAAACTGAAGTCATAATCAGGATAGCTGGGATTCAGAGTATGCGTATTTTTCTATAATATGGCAAGACCTCCTTAGGTTGACTCTTTTGGTGCTTTAATTTATCAAAAAGTGAGTTAGGTGACTATCAGGAATTAATAAATCGAAGGAAACAATACTGCTGGGGCTATGGAAACACAACAGTGGACAAGTGAGCAAACTCGGACACTAATCCAGGGCGTTGTCTTGCAAATTCTTCTCCCCTCTTCATTGCAACATCAGTTTTTTCCTCCCTCTCCCATCAGGATTTAACTGCACTGGCAAAGGAATTGCGAGCAGTAGAGGATGTGCGACCTCCACATAAAGTAACGGATTATTCATCCTCAAGTGAGGAGTCAGGGACGACAGATGAGGAAGACGATGATATGGAACAGGAAGGAGCAGACGAATCTACTTCTGGACCTGATGATGTTCGAGCAGTGTTAGTTCTTCTAACAGTATTTTGCTTCTGTTTTCCCTCTTGCGGGCTTGAAGGAAAAGGACGTTGGGTATTGTGGCTTGTATGTTAGTTCTTTCAGCTTGCAACAATCTATGAGCAAGACATAGCAGCCTTGTTATGTTCACATTTTCAAACACTGAGGGTAATCTTTTCAAAAAGTAGGCTTCTATAAATTATGTCCTTTCCCTCCTCTCCCTTGATTTGTTGTAAAACAAGAAGGGATGTTTAACAAACTCCTGACTTGGTTCTTTTAATAGAGAAGCTTTTCTAATATTCTCTAATATTATGTAAATATTCCACTCCAGTCATGATATAAATTAATACTGAGTGTGCCTTGATGCGGGACAGCGAAAGCTGGGGCACGAGTGCTGTTGTCTCACTCCAGTTCTTTCTTGTTTGGCAAATAGGTCAACATTGAACTTGAGCAATGGTGAAACAGAGTCAGTGAAAACCATGATTGTCCACGATGATGTGGAGAGTGAACCTGCCTTGACTCCTTCTAAGGAGGGCACCTTAATTGTCCGACAGGTATTGCTTTTCCTTCCCTGTGCAGTGCTGCACCTTTTCTGTGCTCATTAACCCACTCGCTCATTCACCCATGCTGTTTCTACATTATATTTGTTGTTCGTATTATCAAGACACAGCTGTAGTGAATTTCAGATGAGCAAGATGTTTGATGCATGCAAAGAGGAGAGTAGCCCTTCACCCCTTGCTACTGTTTTGCATGCTTTCCAGTGACACCCATGGCAGCACCATGCAGGGTACCTCAAAGTCTGTGGGATAGAAGGGTAGAAAAGCTGCAGGTGTGTGGAGCGAGTACCTGGAGCAAGAACTTAGTTTAGTTGTACCATAGAACCAAACGTAGCTCTCAGGAGTGGGGCTGGGAGGGAGGCTTGGGGGGAGCATTCAGGGTTTTTGTAAATTGTTTTGAACCTGTAGTTGAGGGCATACAGACCACCAAGGTAACACACACACACACACACACACAAGTTCACGTAGCAGTTAGTGTGGGGGAATGGAGAAGCAAAGTAGGTGGCGAGGGAGAGAATGTGGACAGAGCTAGAGCGCTGTGTTGTTGCCTTTGATTCTGAAAATACTGCATTCTTGTGCCTCTGAAAGATAATGATTCCCTGCTTTTAAATAAGCTCGTGTGTTAATGAGCGTGCTAGCTTATAGGAGTTTCCTCAGTAATCGCATTTCTGAATTTCACAACTGAATGCCAATTTCTTAATTGAGCACTCTAGTTTGAAAATTAACATTTCATGCTTATTGTTTTAAATAGTTAGCTGAAGGCATTCACCAGACAGTCCAAGCTTGTATCTCTATAGGATTTAAGTTAGTTTTAAACAAAACAATAAGGGAAGAAGTTCCTCCCCCCACCCCCAAAAATGTACTTGTCCGCCTTGCGGTGGAAGACTTACCGGTGCAGTTACTCCCTTGTTAATTAGTGGAACTGGCTGTGCAAGTCAACCACATGAACTTTTGCCTGCCAGAATAGGTGGGAATTTGCTGAATTCTAGTAGCTCTGCCCACTTTCCCTTTCCATCCAGGCATCAAGGCATGGATTATTAGCTTAGTTTAAAAAAAACAAACAAACAAACAAAAAAAAAACAACCAACCAAATAAATAAATGTGAAAAGATAGGAAGAAAGAGAGGGAGAGAAGGAGAGAGGTTGTTAGGGATATAGACCTTTAAGCAGCACTTGAGCAAGACAAGTGTGCCTGTTTTTTCTACAGAGTACAGTTGACAAAAAGCGTGCCAGCCATCATGAGAGCAATGGCTTTGCCGGTCGCATTCACCTCTTGCCAGATCTCTTACAGCAAAGCCATTCCTCCTCCACTTCCTCCACCTCCTCCTCCCCATCCTCCAGCCAGCCGACACCCACCATGTCCCCACAGACACCCCAGGACAAGCTAACTACTAATGAGGTATGTCTTACACCACAGCTGGCTGCTTTCGTAGGGTTATAGCAGCATTGCCTAGTAGCTAGTGTGCAAAGGAACTCCAGCCAATCTCCCCTGCTTTTTTTTTTTTTTTCTGTCACCTTTATTCCCACCCCCCAAATAACACATTTCAGTTCTGTGTAAGAAGCCCTTAACTCTAGAGCAGTCCCACGCCAAACTTGCCAGTTTACTATTTTTGCTTCCTCTTAGTGAGTCATTAATTGCATGGCATTCGTTTTAAACTAAACTCGACTACCGCATTTTTCAAGCCAATACTCTTTTATTTTTTAATTCTTTTTTTATTCCGGGAGCAGGCTAATTGCAAGCAGTGCACCTCTTAAAAATTAGCGGTTAATTTTGGCTTTGTCAGTAAAGCCTGGGCTAGTGACTCCGCACGTATGAGGAGCTGCTTGAGGAAACTCACCCTGTGGGAGAGGAAGTGGCCGTGGAGGGATTTTGCTCTTTAAAGCTTGCCACATGGGCTGGGTGAACAAATCCGGTGTTGCCCGGGAGGGTTGTAAAAGCCTGGGGTATCATTGTTTTGGAATAATGAACAGGAGGAGAATCTTTGGGTTTCTTCCAAGTATGTGTGTACTCTGAAAAGCAGCTGTGTAAAGATGACTCTTCTCCACCAGCACGGGTTGTGTCCAGGTGGAGAAGCAAGGCTTTGCCGTGGCTGGGGGGAGCTCCCTCTTGGTGTCCTGGGCTGATGCCAGGACGGTACCTTCCTTTACCAAGTGCTGGTGGGCAAGCCCAGTCCTTCACTCGTGTGTCACCCTTCACCTCAGAGGACGTGCACACGTGTGAACGAGGGACGTCATTTTCCCCCTTACCAGCCCTAGCAGTAGGCGAGGAGCCCATCTTGGTGGCTCCACTCCTGGCTGGGTGGCCAGCTGGGCTTTCTGTATGAGAGCCCCTTTCTGTATGCAAGCAGGAGTGGTATGGGGGGGCAAAACTCGGTGAAAATAAGCTGCTGCTTCTCAGGGTAGAGCCCTCCCGCCATGTAGACGTGCAAGTGCTGTGACGAAGGTTGCGGTGAGCTGGGTAGGCTGATGGCAATGCACGTGTTTACCACAGGATCAAAAATGCTTCTCAGCCACATAGCAGGAGGGTGGGTGGGAGGGTTTCCTCCTGGAAATTCAGTTGGCATAGTACTTAATTTTCAGCTATGCTTCATTGGTCTTTGATCTTTCTAAATGCACACTCTTGTAGGTTATAGAGATCAGTTGATTGATCCAGAGATACGCTTGCTCATTACTTTGATCTAAGCAATAAATAAGCAGGGTTCAGTTAACTGAGCTTGGGAAGTGGAGGATGTGGCAGTGGCTGGTGGTGAAAGGAGCCTTTCGGCATTGAGCTGTGTAGAGGAGTGATACACTCCTAAGACCCATTGCTATTGTTTTCTGGAGAGAGTAGAGGCTTAGAAAGATCAGAGGTTGAAGATTAGTTGATGGTAAAGAAGTGTCTTTTAACTATGTCTGCATAAAGCTGAGCAAAAACCCAGTACTGCTTGGTATAACTTACCCACATGCACGCCCTGTATATATATACTTTTTTTTTTCACTTGTCCCATTCTGCTTCAGTACGCAATGTTGTCACTATAATACTAAACTGGCAAGGGTTTTTAAGTCGTTCCATTTCCACTTTTAACAGTTCATTGTTTCACTTGTCGTCTTCCTTTCTTTATGTTTTTTCATGTTTAGACCACATAACTCAGCAAGCACCAGTGATTTTATCCACTACATATTCATAGCTTCATATCACCATTTGCTACACCTTCCACACTAATGAGCCCCTTTGTTCGATACAGGTTTAATATGTTGCTTTGTCAAATAAAGGTGGAAGAACCTGCTGCAGCTTTCTGGCAAGAGGCTCAGGTTAAACAAAATAGGGAGAATGAAAAGTAGTAGACATTGAAACGTAATCTATTGTAGAAGTAAACGCTTGATCCCAGATGATTCTCATTTTGTTGCACAAGCCAAAAGATCAAACTTCGTAATTTATTAAACTAGCTCACTTTAGGAGATGCTTCAGAAATTCAAAAGTTGTAGGTAGTGGACAGCTTGCAGATAAGACAGTATACATACATTTAAGCAGATTTTTTTAAAAAAACAGACATTCCCTCGCTTTGTGCCTGATTGTAGTGGCCAGCCCTAAAAATCTTTGCTAGCAAATGAGGTGACAGGGATGACGATTTAGCTAATTACATTCCGCTGTAACGCGTGCATACGTATCTAGTTCAGGTGTGCTGCCTGCAGTGCATTGTGTATCTATAAAGGAAGTATAAAAGCTTGGGGAGGCTCTGTAGCATAATTCTGTAGTGACTGAAAAATGTTGGTTGTTGTTATCCATGCTTTTTATTGTCATTAATATTAATAAAGTTGAAATTTACATTGCAGACTCAGTCCGCTAGTAACACACTCCAGAAACACAAATCTTCCTCCTCCTTTACACCTTTTATAGACCCCAGATTACTACAGATTTCTCCATCTAGCGGGACAACTGTGACTTCTGTGGGTAAGTAAAGTAGCTGAAGACGACAATTGAAAAAAGGGTTCAGTGACTTCGGTGGCTCTTAAAAGTACTTATGAATTTTACCATCATGCTTTTTACTTAATTTGCAATGGATTGCATAGTTTATTTCTTTTTCCATTTACATTTCTTACAAAAAGAAAGACTTGCTCAGTATTCTCAGTTACTGATTTGGGTTGTATGGTGTAAAGAATATATAGCCAGAATTTAGCACTTGAGGGATATTACATGCATTTTACTTTTCTTTTTTTCAGTAGGCTTTTCTAGTGAAGCAATGAGATCAGAGGCAATAAGGCAAGACCCTACGCGGAAAGGATCAGTTGTCAATGTGAATCCCACGAATACACGGCCACAGAGCGATACCCCAGAGATTCGCAAATACAAGAAGAGATTCAATTCTGAGATACTGTGTGCTGCCTTATGGGGTAATGCAAACCTGTTCCTCCCTTGCCTCCTGCACTTCTGAAGTGCAGACGTGCCAGTATGAGCTTATGGTCTTCAAGAATGTACCTCTGAAACCTGAGTTGTTTCTCTGCATTTCTTCAATGCTTCTTTACATCTTTTTGTTGCAAGAGCTGATGATTATTATTATTATTATGCTTCTGCTTTGATATAATTTCCCACTGCTGTATATACGCTTCTGATGGCACAGTTCAGGCTTCATTCAGCTGATCGGGGTGTCCTTTTCTCTCTCTAGCCCCTGTTAGTACATCTCTTGCAACGTTCAGGAACTTGTGGTCATCTTTGCATGGTACACCTGGTGCACATAGGGCATTCCATCTGAAAAATAATCATCTTCTTGAGCCTTTTGCTAATGTATTGTTGCAGAGCTTGATTAAGATACGTTTTGTAAGATGACTTTCCACCTCAGTCATCAGTTTATGTAGGAAGGAAGAGGGAAACGAGAAGGGTAGGAGTGGCATTTTCCAGGGTGAGATTGTGGCTTGGTTTCGTTAAGAGTTGTTAGTGCAGGGAGAAGCTGGGTATGGGGTGTCAGCTGACCAAGTGTGTCTGGCCGCCTTGTCACAAGGGATAATTTATGTCAGTGTCAGACAATTAGTCAGGATCCTATACTGGTGAAAGGGCTTGTTGCCTACTACAATGTGGAATCACTGCTGCAACACTCAGTGAAAGCTTTTCTCTGCTGTGTCACTTCTTTCTTGGCCAGAATCTATTGGGCCACCTGATTTTTTTCCTTATCTAGATGTTAATCCATGATGCTTGTGTATATTACGAACATATTTATCTAGTATCCCTAATATTAACAGATTGTAAATGCACACACATGTCATTTTAAAAACTAAGAAGAGTATTAGCCATTCCCTCGAGTCACATGATGATTGTATAGGTAGTACATTGCACTTTTCTTACATTTCCAGAGCTCTTTCCAAGGCTTTAGTTCTCTTTTGGGGTTATTTCCAGCATATTTCTTGTTTCTCAGAACAGCACTGTTGTCCTATCCTTCTTGCCTGCAAAGCCATGTCAATTAAATAGCTCTCCGACACCTTACCTTCCTATCTGTTCTTCTGATGTTTTCTTTATTTCCAGAATTGACCAGTAAGAATTTTTACCCCAATGCTATTTCTGCATGTATTCATAGGAATAATTCTTTGACAAAATGAAGACTTGTGTGGATGAAAACTTTCAGGCTGTGAGAGGGTGAAGGCAGAGAGAAATTGTATGGGATCAGTAAAGATGACTCATAATTTCTCTCATCTGCCTTGTTTTGCCAGTAGCAATTTGTGTTAATGGTTTTATATTTCTTTGATCTATGTATCTGACTGTTATGGTGATTTAAAGTATAGGTGTAAAATCCTAGAGGAGTTTTACAGCTGTAACAAAGCACTTCCTTGTTGAACATTTAGGGCCAAATCGATGGTGATGCAAGCTGGTACATATGCTTGTTTCTTGATAAGGTTAAGCTTCCTTTACCCTTAAGCAAATTAAGCCATTTCATGGTGAAATTTCTTATTCAAAAAGAGCGGGGCTTGCTTTGCTTTGCCTTGCCTTTACCAGTGGTAATGCCATAGTATCTGGCAGGTTGCTGATCGCATTAGGTCGACGATGCTCTTTCTTCTGATTCTGAGTGGTGAAAATCAGTGTTAATGACGTGGATGCACAAGCATAGATTTTCACACCCAGCCTGTACTTTTTCAGGAGGCATTTCCATTTGTTTGAAAAGCCAGAACTGCTTAATTGTAGGGTGGTGGGAGAAGAGCTTGGCTGGCTGTGAATAAAGACAGCGCCTGCATTTTAAAATACAGACACTGCTCGCCACCAGCGTACTGCCTCATTAGCTTCATCTCAAAATGCACATAGCTAAGGGAAGGGGATGGACGTGCCAGTAAACCGCTCCACAAGGGCGGCAGAGGAGGCGGCGAGGGTGGAGGCAGGAGCCATGGGGCCCTGGTGCGCAGAGGTGAAGGGACTGTGAGGCAGCAGTTTGCATGTGGCTTTGTTTGAGCTGTAGTCCATGCTGGGAAAAAAAAAAATAATAGAAAACCACGTGTCGCAGCTGGATCACTGACAGCCAATGGGTCCTGGGGCTGCAGGCAGGAGACCGAGCGCCAGGCGCTTCCTCGGCTGGTTTGGTGCTGCTGCGGCCTGCGCCGAGCCCTGCCTCAGTGCCTGCCTCGCTCTCCCTGCTTCCTTCCACCCCTTCCCAGTCTGAGGATGCCTCCCAGCATGGGAGATGGGTGGATTTGAAATGCCCCCAGGGACTGTGGGACAGAAGGCAGACCCAGGTGGGGGATGCAGCGGCAGGAGGAGGTCAGGAAGGAGGTGGAGGAGGTGTCAGCAGCTGAAGGAGAGCCCAGGAGGGCTGCAGGTCCTCTCCCAAGGCAGGCTTTGTGCCTGCTGGCGCGCAGGAGGCAGAGGAGTGGCAGAGCAGCAAATCTCAGCAAAGAGACGTGATGGTTTATGGGAACTGCTGGTTTCCTGACTGAAAAGACAAGGAGGAAAATGGGGATGCGTGATGGTTTCTGAGTTCTCCATGGGCTATGTCAGTTTTTCCCATCCAGCTGGAGGCTTTTCACAGTGCCCCCCAGCACCAGCAGCTCAGGTCCCTTCCTCATCATTACCTCCTCCTGGCTGCCACCCTGGTCCCCCCCCTAACACCCAGTCCCCTTCAGGAGACACCTCCTGTCCCCTGGGTCAGGGTGAATGTGCCCTCTGTTTTGTAAACTACTCCCATGGCTGGTAGCCAGGGTGGTGTTTAGGTAGCGTTCCTCAACCTTGTGAGTAATGCCCGTTTTCAGTACTGGGAGAAGGCATGTTACTGCTATAGATGCAGACCACAGCGAGGTGTACACTCCTGTGCACTGGGCCCCCATGCTGTATTAACAAAGGTTCATTATGGGATCAGCCCAGCTGAGCATCCACTGGCACCAGTATAGTTATATCTGGGGATTAATTGTCTGTCTAGGGATTAAGGCCGTTAAGCAATATAACTATGATCATCTTGTGTCAGTTTGGCTTTTCTTATTTCATTATTTTACTGTGCTTAAGGATGACAAGTTTTACATTGGGATTGCAACATGGAAGTCTAATAAAGCAAGTCATGCATTTGGTTTGGTTTCCGTTCCCTGTACTGTATCTGACCTGTCTCTGCACAATTTGTGGGATCCTAGACTGAAACACTGTTGCAAATAAATAGTCATGAAATTTAAGAGTGATAATATATTAATAGAGTTGTGAAACCTGGCCTCATATATACATATTTATTACTAAAAAATGTAATTTATTTTATATACTAAGGTTTTGTGGACCCTTGGAAAGCGTTCCAGTGGATGTGTGGACCTTTGTAGAAGGAAACCGGCCTACTGACTTCTCTCATCTGTATTTGCTTGATCTTTAGGAGAAATCTGTGGATACACAAATTTATTGTAATTCCTCTAGTTTTAACATTCAGATGGAAAAGATTGCTGGGAAGCTGAGGACCAACCCTGTGCCTATCCTTTTTCGGGAGGGCTGCACCACAATCTGTTTCTCCCAGTGGAGCCCAAGCCCTTACCACTGCTTTTTTGCAATGTCCTTGTCAAGAGCATCCTGTTACCAGCCCCTATGCCAATAACTAATATATCTTCAGAATACATAAGCTTGGATACCACTTTGTGCATCATCCCTCCTCCAACATTAGCATCCCCTTTTGTTTGGAAATTGGTGCACTAGAAAGCTCTCCATGGTCTACCAGTCTCTTGCTCTCTTTAACACTGCAGTTTGGTGTCACTAGTCACTGCGGGCAGATAATGTAGACAGCCTCTATATCTCAAGACCTTTTAGGCTGCAGGCAGCTGAGACCCAACCAGCAGTGGTTAGACCTGCTTGAAACAAGACAGTTGCTATATTAAGTGTCAGTTCATTAGAATATGTGGAAAATCTGCCTACTAACTTGGATCTCTGTTGTTCTTTCTTCTAGGAGTGAACTTGTTAGTGGGCACTGAAAGTGGTCTGATGCTGCTAGACAGAAGTGGTCAGGGGAAGGTTTATCCGCTCATCAATCGAAGACGATTCCAGCAAATGGATGTACTTGAAGGGCTGAATGTCTTGGTGACAATTTCTGGTAAAGTTAATTTTTCAACTTGATATATTCCCCCTTTTGGCAGAACGCTTTTCTTGGCAGCGTGTGTGATGAGGGGGAAGTCCTGACTTGACTGTAGTCAGTGGGTTTTCCATCATTTCGCCTCCCTGAGTCTACAGTTTGTTTCTGCAAGTGAATCATTTTCCACACAACACCCTGTGCCTGCTTTCCCCTCTGTCCTTCCTCCTGTGGGGTGACCTTTAAAAATGCTGCACGGGTTTGGGGGAAATGGCTGGCTTTGTTCGGTGTTTGGGAGCTGTAAGTTAATGTTTCGTGAAGTTTGTAAAAATGCCACTCTTCCCCTCTGTCATGATTACTTTCAACCTGGCCTCTTTCGAACCCAAACATGGATTTGCTGCTCGGCTTTAAAGACATCTTGTGTGTTAAAATCTGTAGAGTGGGAAATGTTTTTGCGGAGTAGGGAAATAACAGTGATGTGGAGTGAGTGTTTGCGCGAGTGAGGGGGGAGTACGTGATGTGGAAATTAGCCGTGTGAGAAGGCACATTGGTGCAGCTTTTGGCCCTTTGTCTCTCACTGAGTGCAACTGCAAAGCCGTGGGAGATGAAGGCTGGTGGTGATTGTTGTGTTTGTTTTGTGTGCACCGATGAAAAATGCGTTTTACGAAGCTTGAGGTTCCATACTCTTTGGCTTCAGAGAGTTATTGCATAAAGTTATCCTGCTGTTAAGCAACTTGATGTGGTGCACTGTTAATCTTTCTTCACAGGTGTCGTTCAGCCATTTACCTTTCCTTTTGTTTTAGTTAATTTGTGAAATCAGCCTTTGCTATGCTGCTCATATGTGACGGGGAGGACGTTAAATGAGGTTTCTCACAGTGGCCCCTGTGTCATTGTTCAGAGCCACCCAAAATTTTGTTGAGACTCCGGAGCCCCTCTGATTCCAGCGGAGGAGCTCTCTGGCTCTCCAAACACTTGTGCAAAAGGACAGACGCCTAGACAATTTAATGCATTAGTGTTGTTATGCTACTCCAGGTCCAAAGAACTGTGCCCGTGCTGTTGTCGTCAACATGGGACTTCATTTCTGTCTAGAACAACTGTATTTTATCGGCTTGTTGCTTGCTGCATTCTCAGCTAGAACTATGCTGTGAAATCTTTAAAAAGAAAAGATGAGTCAAGGAAGGTTTAAAAAAGCACAACCTGGTGTGTGTTCTTCTGATGTCTAATGCTGTATGTTAAAATGTAAGCTTTTTGAGAAGCACAATTTGATAGAGTTTATTTTATAATAGACCTTATAAACAAAAATACTGTTTAATCCAGCTTGTGTAAAATCTGTTGGTTTGAAGCGTACCCTACACAGACGACAATTGTCTTTGATGCAGTCTTGTGTGTAATTGTTTTAGGTTTATTTACGTTTGAGTCAGTCACCATCGGAGTACCCTGACACATCCGTTTTCTTTGTTTCCTTCAAAACTATTGCTTCCTCTGTGGAGACACGCTACATTAACCCTTAAGAAATCAGCTCATCTTTGACTGGTTTATGCCTTCGTCTCTGTCCCATCTGCTGTGTTCTATGGGAGGTGACTGGGGTACAAAGCAGGAAAGAGCCATCCCTGCCCGCCGAGAGGCAGGGCGGGGGGAGCAGCCACGGTGACACCATGATGCTTTTATGCTCAGGCTCCCCCTTACCTTCCTGTTCTGGCTTCTGCGCTGCAGTGCTCAACTTAAGCTACCCTCATGCTGGACCTCTGTCCGTGTCTTTTTGTTTGTAGTGAGTTGCTCCACCTCTCCAGGCAAACTGGGAACACTGGCACGGGGATGTGCTGCTGCAAATGGTGCGTTTTGGCAGCATGGTTATGGTGCTGCCCCCAGGCTTTGTCCCAGGACTGCTACTGCTCTGCTGGGGGCATTCTTCAGCTCCCTGCAGTGCTCTCAGCCATGTGTTCCCTCCACTTTTTCGGGAAGTGATGTGCTGTGAGATTGTGAGCTTCTACAGCTGGTACAAGAAAGCTTTGCAGGTCAAAGCAGAGTGGTTAATCGGTTCTCCAGTTCATACTGTTGGGAGGCACAAACAGTTTCGGCTGTTCAAGTAATACAGTGCTGAGAGTCATAAAAATGCTGGAGGAGAGAGAGCAGCGACGTGCATACAGAACACGCTCCACTTGTGGCTCCCTTGGGGATTTGCCAGCCCAACTGGCTGATGGTGTCACTCAGGAAGGTAGAGAGGGATGACAGAGTAGAAGAACTGGTTGGAATCTGCCTGCTTAATAATTAAAAACCACAGTGACAATAAAAACAAAAACTCAATATAGGAAAAGGAACTTTGCATTTGAAACTAGGTCTGTGGGAGAATCAGAGCCGGGAGTCCTCATGTAAGTTGCTGGCTGATCAGTTAATTTGATGGCTGGATCAGAGTTTTCTTTTTTATTTTGTGACCATAACGATTAGACCAAAAA
>KZ505870.1:671244-706310 GCA_002844005.1 Limosa lapponica baueri | reverse complement strand
ATTCTATGATTCTATGATTCTATGATTCATCTGTTAGTGTTGGTTCAGCAGTATCTTCCATTTTCATTAAATCCTTCAAGCCAAATAGAAAAGAAAGGACTGCACAGTAAAGTTGTATTCATATCCATGAGATCCTTGAGGAAACCACTTATCTTACCAGGAGGCGTAAGCATCCACTCACTGGATGTGGATCCCCAGAAGAAAGACTTCCCTAAACACATTTCTCTCCAGGTGAATTCAGAGTAGGTTTTTTTTATTGGTGCCTTATGTCTTGACCATGAACAAGAATGCATTAGGGCAGTTGTAAAGTGCAAGCAGAAAAGACACCCAGTGTTAGAGAAGCAAACTGGAAGTAGTTTAAAAGAGAAAGAGTAAGTTAATGATCAGAAAAAATGAAAGCCTTCATCCCTATGGGCACAACTATCCACTTATGAATGCATTCATAAAATTGTCTAGGTGTCCTAGACTATAAAAGCACCCAGTTGCTGCTAACAACAGGGGCTTTCCTTGTATTTTTTATTTCTGAAAACAATGTCTCCTCTCTCGTCTAGCTTCAGACTCACAGGTCAGAATTAAACCAACTCAGGGCATCAGCCAGAATATGAAAAAAAATATGGAAGCAAGTGAAAAAAAAAAAAAGCGCTATTACAGGTTGGTAGGTAATGGATGATATGTGCTTGTTCTGAGACGCTGTAGTAATACAATCTGGGGTGGGGACAAGCGGAGTAGGGAGGGCACCTGATAGGTACACCAGTGGTAAATGCAGTAGCACAGGTGTGAGCAGGGGTGGTACAGTTCTGCGTTGTAAAGGCAGGCTGCTTTCATCTCTTTAGTTTTTGTCCACCAGGTGTCACCTGAGAAGCACCTGATAGCTACTAAAGGCATAGCTTTTGTATTTTTTCTTTCTAGAAACCAACAGCAAGCTTTTACTGTCTATAGGTAACATAGCCTACACTCAGCCGTTTAGCTGTCTCTATCCCTCTTTACAGGATGATCTGACCTGGCCCTACACTGGCACCATCAGCTCCCCTTCATTTGATGAGAGTGGTCATTACTTCTCCCTGTAAGACCTACCCTGGAGTGCTAGCAGCCCTGACAGCCAGGACACACAAGGTTTGTCACACCTCAGTGTCAGTTTCCTGTCCCCCAGTACTTAGTCCTGCCAGTGCCTAACTTGCCCCACAAACTGAGGAGCTCCAGACCAGGCAGTGGCAGTACAGAAGATCCTTTTATGTTTCCCAGATGAGTGCCTGTTCCACTTACCCCCAAATCATTTTTGCATAAAGCTGTGCTTTAGGTAGAAGGGACTTTGTATCATGCATCCTTAGCATGATGGCAAGGAACAGTAGCTTGGCTTTCATGTTTCGTTCTGTATAGAAGGCATCTCCAAAGAAACTAAAAGCACAAGATACAGAAAAAGGCCTGGAGTCAGCAGCTTAGTTTTAGTAAATGTTTGTAGGAGAATGTAGAGGGTAGGGATAAAAAAAAAGCTGTATTCATAATGTCTCATAATGAGAAATATCTGCTCATCTAAACTACCATTTCCTTTCCTTTCTGTAAAACACAGCCTGTATCTTTCAAGAAAATAAGCCTTTATTTGAACTCTGATTGAATTCTAGATTTCGCAAGTGGAAGACCAAAAGGGAAATAGAAAAACCTGAACAAATCCATGTGACAAATCCAAAGGTCCCAAATGGATGGACTAGATGATCTTAAAGGTCCCTTCCAACCTAGACAATTCTAAATGAATGGGAGCACATCATCTTAGTGTTCTTTACTCTCTTCTGATTTATAACTGTGTGTCAACTGAACCTGATTACTTAATAATTCATCCTAATCCTTCCTTTTTACCTCCGATTCTTTCCTTCTGTTTTTCATTCTCTAGAATTTCCTCATGTATTTTCACATCATCTCCCATTCTTGGCTTTTCTGTAATTCTCTCCTTGTTCATCTCCCTTTCCTGTTATAAAAGGAAAAAGAAAATGTTTCCCGCAACTGTACTTGAAACAAACAAACAAAAAGATAGCAGGCCTGCCAGTAAAACACAAATGTTTCCTAATGTGTTGCTTAAGCCTCAGAGGTTTTCTTAAAATCATTCTGAATGTGATGACGGTGATAGTCCCAAGTTCAAGTCCCAGTCTTCCAAAATACCTTTCTTCTTAGATCTGGCAAGCAGAGGACAGAAATGTGCTCTGGCAAAATTACAGAAAGTTTTAGGCTTGGCCAAACCTCAACACAGCAAAAATTTGGATGCTCTCCCTAGTACACATTTGTATATTCAATCAACAACCTTAGCAGCTGCTTGTGTTTGAAACTGGCACACTGCATAGGTCACACTACTGACGGCATCAGTCGTGCTGGGGCTTCAAGACCTTACTCAGCAGCTGTCTCTGCCACTTCTTTATCATTGTGAGTTTTTAATTTATCAGCTCCTGTACTACTTTTCTGTAGCTGGTTATTAATGCAGCCAAGTGTGATTAACTTTTCTTACACATTCCCTTTCATTGGCCTTTTCTGTGGCTTCTGCAAAAAACTGGCTGCCTGCTTCATGCTGTCAGGAACTTTTCTTCCTCCTGTCACACAAAAGCCAAGAGTCTACTAACTCAAGCCACTCTCAGCAGTACTCCAAAAACCTCAAATAAGACAGAGGCAGATAAATGAGAATGCATTACCCACATAATGAAGGTTCCCTAGGGAAGTGTGCCCTGCAGAAAGGAGAGGGGCTCCTAGGTGTACGAGGAAAATGGCTGGCAAAGCTGACCTGTACTAGGAGCAAGCACAAGGACATTTGTGCGTGAAAACAAAACTGCCATACACAAATAAAGAGAATCACTTGGTCTGTCACAAGTGTATGGCCTGGCATTGCTACACTTAGAAGCGTTTAATGGTCTTGGCACTGACTTCATAATGGGCACATTCAAACTCCAAATTTTTGTGATTACTTTTATTTTTCTCAGTTCTAGTCCCTACAGCTCAGCTCTGAGAGTTAAGTGATTAAACTACCAATCAGAATTGAATTTTTAATCAGAATAAAAAAGCTACCTTTTCGAGTGTTCTACTTCTCCATTTTTTATTTGTAGATGCTGGGAGCCCTTATGCTTAAGCAGCTAACTGAGCATGTGTGTGACTTGGGACTGTGACTGCACAAACAAGTACAGCAACACATATGTCAGTCAATCACAGTCACAATTTTTGCCTCCATTATGCTGGATATACGGCTGAAACATGCAAGCCACTCGCTGCTAGTTAGCATGGAAGGAAGTCTTTGTAGTTTAAAAAGAGAAAACATTTAAAAGAAATGCCATTTACAGCAAAAAACTCATATAGTCCAAATCCAGGTTCAAAAATAAAGTTGAAATGGTGACAACAGCTACTACTTTCATGGTCACCATAAAGCTACCCCCGTTTCATAAATTATTCCACATTTCAGTGGCATGGAGTTAAACATTGTGGGTTTCACAGCTCTGCTTTTGCAATGAAAACTAGCAGTTGGCTAGCAGGTATTATTCACATTCACTGAATATTCTTTGACCCACACCCATTTATCAAAGGGAATCACCTTCCAGACCATATTTAACATTGCCTCTAATTTCACACCTGGCCTCAGAGCAGTTTACCGTAAAACATGACAGTATCTGTGCAAGAATATACCTGTCTGTGCCAATATTAGATCAAGTAAGTGTTTGGGCAAAGGATGCAGTAAATTTTTATGGGTGTAAGGTAGGATCTTGGTCCTATTTTAGAGGAAAAGATACGGGAAAGACCCTCAACACGTTGTCCTGTTCCCATGGCTTGCATAGTATCTCTCATGTGGAGTGTACAGCCTCAAAGTTGTGTGACGCTGGGATAAGTACTCCTGGTTTGTGTCCTGACCACACATTTGCCCCAGTGAAATCAGTAGAAATGTTGCCGTGTGAACCAGTTAACACAAACACCATTTGTGTCTAACATGATGCTTTTTGCAAAGGTTTTGGACAGGTTTTTCAGGCTTGTAACATTGCCTTCAGGTTTTAGGATTTCTTGTGGTCAGGTCTCAACCACAGATACTACAGAAGCAGCCTTCACAAGCAGCGTGAGAGAAAACAGACCTCACAAGGCTGTAAAGTCCTTCCTTTAACCTATTGTCTTCATTTTTTATTTTTCTGGATTTTAAAACAGTACTTAGAGCCAGAGGAGCCCCAGTATAAAAACTTTAGTAGCAGAAACAGAAGAGACAGCAGGGCAAGGAGGGACTACCCGTCACATATGCAGGGACTGATCTGGTAGCCTGCAAACCATCCCTACGAAACTGTGCCTGTAGCAGTACCTTTTGGCCTTCTATGACACTAGCCTTGTGGTTCCCAGCGTCGCTTCAGAAAGCTGATGGGCACCTAAAAAATACTCTGTGAGGATGATTTAGAGGTGCGTTTGAAGACACCGATTCCATATGTATTTAGCCAACAAGGGACATAACGTGACAAGGAATTATTTTTTTTTCTTGGATTTCTACTACTCCATAAATACCTTGGAAGGATCAGTGTGGCCATTATTGATTTCTGTCTGCAGTAGATAGAAATTAGAAAAGATTTTAAATGAGCCAAAAAGTGAAAGTGAATCCAGGGAACATTGGTAGTGCTCTTTTGTTGGAAACCTTCAGTGTCACGTGTTGTGCTAAGAGGGGTTAAAAATGCTATAATCGGTAAGCATCCCAGGGTCAAACTGGGATCAGTAATTAGATTATGTTCTTGTATTTTTTGTTCTTTCCTGTGTGGTTTTCTTCACTTCTCTTAGGATATCAGATTTTTGCCCCTTTCAAAGTAGAAAATGAAAGCAGAGCACTTTTGATTAGTCATATCAAGCTGTTATTTTCGGTGGAAGTGAATGGCCTATCAAGATGTATGAAACGCAGTCACTTGGATGTAGGTGCAGAATTTTTTTACATGCATAATGTGATATCAAACGTGCAAGAGGCTGGAGACGGCCGGAGTGGAACAGCTGGCGGTGGAGACCCGGCGATGCAGTGGGCCTGGAATGGCGGCAGGGATGCAGAGGATGTCGCTCCAGCCTCCAGCACAGCCCCTCGGGCGACCCGAGGCAGGTCGCAAAGGCACCACCCGTCCCTCCCTGGACCGGGCACGCTGGTGTGCGGTGCGTGGGGAGCTCGTGGGGATAGCGCTGTGGCACTGCCGCGCACCGCAGGAGTGACGCTGCTGAGAATTGCACCGCTGTTAGCCTGCCGTTAACCATTCGCTTTGCAGCACACAAGATCAAATAAATAGTCACCTTTGCACTTGTACCTGTCCTGCTGTTAGCCACACCTGTCAAATACATGATTTAGAAAAAAAAAAACCACAAACATGCAAACTTACGTAGAGTGTGTGTCTTGTATCCTGTCCTTGGTAGGTAATGTGGACTGCAGGCCTGCAGGTCACAGCAGCCCTTAGATCATCCACAGAAGTATGTTTGGATGAAAAATCTAACATTGTGGGGCACAACAGAGGAAATTAGGTACTCTTGCTTTCCCCTCACAAACAGGCACTTGTACCAGACCGAGCCATGCTTCAGACAATTGATAGGGAAATGCAGGAAGCCATAAAACAAGCTTTTTTTCCCCTAGTGAGGTGTGTAAGTAAGGGTAATGCTGCTGATCCCTCCCGTGAGAGGATATAGCTTACCATACGTTTGGAAGATGAGAGGTGTGAGGGACGTGAGAGGCCTCGCTGTATGTTACAGAGCTCTCTGGCAGGTTGGGGAAAAATATGTAGCACAGTATATTGCATGGTTCCAGAATAATACAAACAGGCGGGGCTGTTAGTAGGGGAATTTGCAAGGATAATTCATCAGCAGACAGCCCAAGATAATTTGATGGTTTTAGCTGTGTGTGAACATGGACCAAAAGCTAAAGGTCAAGGTGAGATTGCAAGTGTTTTAAATGCTGTTGAAAGTAGTATGCTCACAAAGCCAGTTGCCAAACAGGTGTGTGATGGTGTAGGCTGTTCTGTAGCACTGCTGATAATAACATTCACAGATTTCCACTTTTTCCTGTGCTTCCAGAGGGTACTAGCCACAGGCAGCATCCAATTCCCACGTAAATATTCAGAGGACACTTCTGAACTCCTCTCAGATAGGTAATCCCCAGAGCTGAAGCAGCACATAAGATTGCTTAAAGCCACTTTTTCCCCTGTCACTCTCCTCCTTCCCTGCTGGCTGAGTGGTCACTTCTGTACCCACAGGGCCGGGAATGCACAATATGCTGTAGGACACCAGGGCTTTTCTCTCGTCAAAAGGCACATGTCAGTAAAGCAAGGAACACACACTGTCAGTGCCCTATAAATAAAAAAGTGGTAGTTACTACCCAAGCAAACCAAAATACAGATTGGCACCCTTAACAGATATTTAGCTGAATCTATGTTGAGAGAGGTATTAAACCCGTGAGCATAACATAGTCCATTTGGTAGCATATTCTAGATTGTTACATGATAAAGCTGGAAAACATCCCTCAAGTTCAACATTCTCCTTGGAAACGATTTCACTGCACAACCACACCATTAAGCAAACTGTTATATGCTCTGACAGAACTTCTCAGGCAATTTTCTCCATTTCCAAGCTAAGTTCATATTTCTTTTTTTTTTTTTTTGTAATTTTTTTGTTTTATCTGAGAAATCCAATAGGACTGATACGGTCTCTTTCTTCCATCCTTCCCCCTTTGACATCTCTCAAAAGCGATTCCCATTAATTATGTTTTCTTTTAGAGAGAGCAAATCTGGATCCTGATCATTCTTGCAAATCAGATTAGGCTATCAGGGCATGCTACCCTATTGAGAACCTTTAGTATCCCAATAGTATCCTGCAGCACTGGGGATAATTAGTGGTTTTGACAGGGAACTATGACTTGTCTCATCCCTTCTATGCATAAAATGAATTGTCCTTTTTTTGACTAGACTCTGTCGACCTTTTGGGGTTTCTGTTTGTTTGTTTGCTGGTGTTTTTCTGTCACAGCAGTACACTGCGCACTCATTTGAGTGCCGTATTTGCAAGGGCCCAGGGAAAACTCATATGGCAAATGAGCTCATGATTAGGCACACTGACTCTCTGATGATGCTGATATAAGGTGATTTGAAAAGTTCCTCCACTCGGAGAACTCTACTGCAGAGAGATGCATGGCTTTATCATGATCTTTGGGTTGGAAGCATCTAAACACATCAGCATATACATATGAGCATTTCATACCTCTTCAAAACAGAAGTGATCCTTCTAACACTGCTTAGTGCCTGTGGCATTAGGTCCTGCCATGCATGCAGCTCACTTTGTATCTTCTCCCGAACCTGGCTAAAATGATCCAGAGGATTTTCCCAGTGCACCCATATCCCAGGTGGCAAAGAGCTGACATCGTGTTAAAGGAGAAGCCTCTGCCTGAGCATGCACACCCCACTCAGGGAGCAGCACACACAGCACCCGAGCTTTTCCCTGCTCGGACCAGGGTCCCTTCGCAGCGGGCGACCCCCGAGAGCCGATGTGTGCTCCTTCCCACTCCTCACACACACAGTCACGCTCGGGTGAGATCCCTCTGTCTTCAGGCTCCATCCTAGCAGAGTCTCAGGCATCAGATTTTATAAAAATAAGTAGTTCAATTGAAAGAAAGGTCCAGCAGCAGGGTCAGCCCGGGCTGGGTGCCTCCAGAGAGGGATCTCAAACAAAGAAATCCCTGGGCAATGACACCCTTGCAATCTCTACACCCACCCCTCAGGCACTCTTCGGCTCTTTCAGCCCAATGGTGATTCTTGGTCTGGGGTCTTCTAACACCTTCTGGGATTCTTTTTCTGTGTCCAGGCAGGCCGTTGACTGCTCTTACCCTGTTGATGTGCAGTCTCTGCTGGGGGTTGTCGCCTCCTTATCTTCTGGTTTATGCTCCTTGTGCACCTGCGCTCCCTGGCAGAACGTGGGGAACAGAAAAGTCCTAGGCTTAGGGAGAACACTACCTAAACATCAGTGTGGTATCAACATTTCTCTTACACTAAAAGACTAAGCACAGCACTGTACCAGCTGATGGGAAACTTACTGAAAAAATTAACTCTGTTGCAGCCTAAGGGCTTCAGCAAATCTAGCTACTCATGCTAAGTAAAGCTAAGCACACAGCATAAATCACACCATATTATGACCCAAAGTAATTTATTTTAATTAAAACTTACTCATTTGAACTAAACAACTAATATCTCTCAACAGTCGCATCTCTTCCATTCCCCAGGTATGGGCTCAGGACACATGGCTGGGGTGAAGCTTGTTGGAAGTGTAGGAGGCCACATACCTGGACACAGCAGAGTTTGATGGGGATCTGGCTTGATGAGTTACTCCCATGAGGACCGTGGTTTACTTACAGACCAGCGCTTGCACTTCTCCTTCCCATCCTGCCCTCAGTCTCTTTTTGGGTGCAATCAATGCAGTGTGAGCATCTGACTGCCAGGATATTTTTCACATCACAATTGCTCCTGTCAGGTTTGCAATAATACAGGTTCCTGCAAGGGTAAAGAGTCAGGCACAGCAGTGTATCCACAGCCATAAAGTCAAAAGGCAAAGTTGGGCCTTTCAAATCTGGCTCTAAGTGCCATGTCACAACTTAGTCTCAGAAATATCCAAATGAGAAGTGACCAAAATGTATTTTAACATTTTTATTTAATACAGCTTATACATAGCTTTGCTTTTATCAGATGAGGTCTTACTTGGGTAGATGAAGCAGCAGATGCTGACAGTGCCCTACCACTGCTGGACCACCTGTAGGAAACAGAAGCTGCTTGATGGCCGTGGAGACACCCACTGAGCCTATGCCTGTCTGCTGTGTCATGTCACGTGCAGTCTCCATCAGAATTAAACCCTAGTCCAAGTGCCAAATCCCACAACCAGGAACAGGCATAGATAACTTGACATGGTTGACAAATATTTGTGGGCTCAGATTCCAAGGTGCTGAGGAATATGTTACACAATCCCTGTCCCAGCACTGATTGCTAGCCTCAAGACACATTCTTGTGGGAACCTATTGATACATATATATGTTCTGGTTTTAAAACCTCTTGAAAATAAGCTTAGCTGTCGTTTCTTATCTAACACCCGTATCTTATCTCTCTTTATCGTACAATATCAAAGTGCTTCCCTTATATTGCTATGTCTGGTGTACCAGAAAGATTGGAATCCTCTCTACAAAGATCCCAGAGGAGCAAGGAGGAGAAAGAAAACTGCTTGGGTCACAGACAGCAACTAGAGGAAAGAACAGCAGCAAGGGAATCTACAGATGCTTGTGTAACCCCAGTGCAACAATTGAGACTTAATACACAGGAATTAATATTAATCCAAAGCGGAAACATCAAGTTCTTCCAAATGCTTTTTATTCATAACACCAAAATTTTGAAGGTTTCAATCATAGTGTGCTTTAGCGTGCTTGTTGTGAATCAGGCCATACTCTCAATACGCACTTCCTCTGAGTTAGCCGTCCAGCTGACCACAAAGATGTTGCATAAAAGGCAGTGCCCAAAATAAATGAGATTGATTCAAAATTGTACTGAATGGCCAAACCCCAGACCTATATTGTAGCTGCCTTACGTGACACTCGCAGCACAGACTGGTCTAAGCTTTCCTTCTCATGGGCCAAGCTTTCTGTGGGAAGCACCTGGGATGGCAGCTGCTGTCAGAGCTCACCAACAAGCATCAGACCTGCCTGTTTTGTGTCAGTAGATGCCATTTTCTCTCCTGCTGCTGTCCTGAGGACATTGTCGTTCTGACTGCCTGCACACCTGCACCGCTGAGCATTGACTGGGAGGCACGGGCACCGTCTGTGCGGTTCCCCCACGCTGCCCTGGCTCGGGGTAACCGTGCACCCAGCTGGTGCAGCCACGGGACGGCTGGGCGCCCAGAGACAGATGCCCTGAGTATTCAGGTGTGTTTCCTGTACCAGATTGCAAAAGTAGGCACAAAGCACTCAAAAAATGGACAGACAGTTAAACTGCCCTTTTTGTCAAGTGTTTGCACCCAACTCTCAGTATTTATGTAGAGTTTTAGGATGTGCCCTTCCCCGCAGTATCTGTGCATGCACCTGTATCATGGAAGTAACGTCTGTCTTTCTTTACAAACCTATGTGTGCATTATGCTTATATACAGTTCAGTATACTTATATACATTTCAGTGTGTCATATTATGGAACAGGCCTGCTACTGAAAGTAAGACATAATTAAATCCAAATGCCTTCTATTATAGTGATTAAGAGCTATTGGGAAGTAAAATTTTGGACTTGAAAAATAGGTATTCACCATTCACTTGCAAAATAGAGACAATGCCCACCAGTCTCAGTTATGCTCAGAGCATATGAGGATCAAAATTCTTTTTCTGAAACAATTAATAACCTTATGAAGTACAGAAATACAGTTTTTAAGTGGGTTTGGGCATATTGTCATGCACAAGCTTTTTGAAAGGCTACGTTAATCTAGGACTGAATCATAGATTTCATTTCTGCCTGAACCTGCACTGTAAGGGGTACAATGATCTTAGGCTCTTTTGTTCCAAAGCCAGATGCTCCCCAGTTAAACTAAAGTAGATGTTCCCCTAATTATAAAAACTAGTAATAGCAATACTGGTAAATATCCCTACATTTGCAGTGGTAGTCATAGTGGATATAATTGAAAAGCTGGTTTAAAGTGGTTAATGTTACATTTTCATTTGAAATGATTGAGCAAAAGCCAGCTGTCTAAAAGCCAGAGATGTATCAGTATTACAGATTTTATGTATTGCTTGCAGAACTGCTCCAGAACACTGTGCACTCCAAAATATTAATGACATAGCCATAAACCAGGCAGTAAACACTTTTGGTGCATATGGAATTAGGGGGCTTAACTGCTGTTATCTTCATAATTGCCTAAATTATTAGCAAACCAGAACTAACATAACGACGTTTATGTTTTGAATAAAATACAAACGCACATAAAGATTAACATAAAATATTAAAGCTGAAAAATATCTTAGCTCTCTTTTGGAAAATAAAAATTAGAAGTAACCTACTATTGATACAAAAATTAATCAAATAATCTAATGTTGAATTGAACCAATAGATTGCATTTTCACCTTATGAAAGTGTTTTTATGTACAATCCAGAAATGTACAGACCTCTAACTCTTGCTGATATTGGCAAACATTTGATTTCTAAATACATTTTAAAGTTCTGTCTGTATAAAAGAATACAACATCTGGACTAGTACAATGTGAATCAGGAAGAGGAATATTAAATTCTGCTGTTCAGGGCATCTGTTTCATTAGTCTTGAGGGCATTATCATTTTCTTGGCTTTTGTCAATATATTAAGTGTCTTCCAGAAACTTTTCTTAAAGAAGAATATTAGCACACTTAATTGTTCTTCCAAGGTATCTAGACAAAATTGATGTAGCGCTATAATGTCTGCTCTAAAATACGTCAAATATCACAATGCTTGAGCAGCAGCTCCAGTTATCTAAATACATACATGGACCTCTGTTTTCTAGTTTTCATTTGTGTTTACTGTTGCAGTTTAAAAATATACTAAAATAAATTAAAATATACACCAAAATGTTAAATGCATTAAACGAGTCAACAACAGAAGTTACTGTCCCAGGAGGACAATGATATTAGGGTCATGCAAGGTAGTTCATAGGAGAAGACAAGGCTTGCCCTCTGCTCTTGCATGTGGCAAATCCCTTAGGGGTAATGAATGAGCTTCTGAGGGGCTAGCAGAGAGGGAAATAGGAAAGGGAAAGGCTGCTGATAAAACACAGCCAAAGCTCCCAGGGAAGTGACCACCATGCAGCAGAGTACCCGTCGTCACCTGGAAGCTGGGACAAACCCAGAAGTTGCCCCCAGAGGTTGCTGAAGGGCTGCAGTGTGGTGGGAATCTGTGCTTGGGATGGTGACCACCTGGAGACACAGGGATGACCCCCTGCAAAATCCAAAATAGCTGCCAAGGTGATGAATGGACTGCAGACATGATAAGTACACATGCTTGCCAGGTATCTCCTTGCAACCCAATGCATCTAACAGATGTTTGCAGAAAAGGACTCCACTGTTGTCCTCTGCATCGTGTAACTTCTGCTATGAGTGACATCTTTGTAATTTGGCGTATTGTTCTCTTTAACAGAAAAATATTTAGCTTTTATTTTACCATCTGGAGCCTTTTAAACTTTGTGCTTCTGGGAGATAATGTTCTCCAAATGGGTAAGCTTGTCAGTGCCCTTGTATACTTCCAATACTTTATTTTGTGGGCATAAAATAATAAAAATAGCCAAACGTGCAGTTAGAGTAGAAATTCTTTAAACTGGACCCTATTTAAATTATCCTTGATTGTTCAAAGGATTTTTGCTGATAAGGTGTGAAATCTCTTCAGCTGGGCACACAAGGAGAAGCACAAATGCCATTAGTTCTAGCTCCATGCTGTTCCACTTGCTTTCGTCAGCAATGCAGCGATGAGCAGAGGCACTAGCAAAGACGGGGGCCCTCTTTGTTAGAGCTGGTCTATGCTGCAAGTCTTGCCAGGAAAAGTGTGCTTTTTCTGCCTGGGCTTGTGAACCAGCCAACATTTGGATGGTAAAACTTCCTGAGAGAGATGAGGCACAGGTGTTGTTCAGGGGAAAGCCCATTTCCAGCCTTCAGAACTTAGTTCAAACATGAAATAAGCTGAAAATTACAACTGAAAAGGGCATGGGGGCCTGTCCGAGGGCTGTCCATAGGAAACCCAGGGAAGGATTCAGGCTGTGCTCACCATACTGGAGCCCAGGCACCTGGCTCCCGCACGTCTTCTAATGTTAATAGTGAACCCCTTAACTTAAATGAGGGTTGGACTGAGTTTGCAGATAAAGTATGCAGGTCCTTTACCAAAGGGTTAGTTAAGCTACAAAACTGACAAATTTCCCAAGGGAGACTGGAGCTCTGAAATTTTGAAAAGAGAACAAGCCCTTTGCACTTTGAAGAATATTTCATTCACCAGTGCTTCTATGGGAAAAGATTTTGGAAAAAAAATAAGTCTCTTTTTGACTCCCTTCCAAAAACCAAATAATTTTTTACTGTTACTTTCTGTGAGAGCTTGGCTAACCAGCTAACAAGTGACTTTTGCACCACAATGGTAATGAAAGTTCTGATACATTTCTAACAGTTGTAATGAAAGCAACGAGAATTCTTGTTTCTCTTGTTCCTGTGCTGTTTTCAGCATTTCCAAAAGAACTATGAGAGCCTAAACTTATAAAAACTACTATGCTTCTTTGAACATCCGGAAGAAAAGGAAAAGAGGGAGCAGATTTCCTGCCTTGTTTCTCAGAAAAAACCAAACCAAACCAAACCAAACCAAAATCCAAAACCAAGAAAAGAAGTCAAATGAAAAACCAATTCAATTTCTGAAAAGAAGTGGCAGGAAAAAATGGATTTCTATGTCAAGGGGAACTTCTACACAGAGGGTCTGTTCACTGCTGCGGGGAACAGCCCAGGCTGTCTCTTTAAGCTCAGAGCCTGAAGGCCAGCAGGGCAAAAAGTTGGAGGCCATAACTAACTTTCCTAAGTAAAACACACATTACTTATGACAAATAAAAGGGAGCATTAGTTTGATACAGATTATTTTTATTTCCTTGGATTGAGTGCAGTTCATTGCAGACATATAGTCATTTACTTTAGCTCAATTTTTCTACTGGCCTAGGAAGCTGCAAATGTGCCGAGTGTCTTCCTCCAGCTTGACCAGCCAATATCAGAATTTTAACTTTTGGGTACATATTCCACTTCTCTGGTCTCCCAGCATTTTCTGCACGCAGTGGGCTAACTCTGATTTTATCAACACCTTTTTTGGCTGATGTTCTCCTATTGGCTTCTGCACAGCTGGTCTGGTAGCAACCAGCTAGCAACCATAAAATCTAGAGCTTTGCTACCTACAGCAGTGCAGCTGCGGCAGGATGCATCTCAGGCAATCACGGATCTGCCAGAAATCCTATTTAAAGACTCAGCTGCTGAAGTGTGAGGTGTTACACTAACAAATTTTTCTCTGATTAGTTTAGAGCTAGTTTAATGTTAGCTGTGGAATGGGTGGACTGCAGCCACAAAGAGATCTGACTAATAGATAGGCAGATGCAGTGTCAAGACCGAAAAAAAAGCTCAGTTTTAAGTATGTTTTTTCCTATGCTTCTGTCCAGAAAAGGGCTTTTTCCAAAACAGTGTAGAACTCACTGAGTATGGCTTGTGCCACATTGGAAGACTGATGGTCTTGTTTGACAAAAAAAAAGTGATTTAGGAGATTCACAGGAAGGGTCTTGCAGTAACCCAGGCACCATAGAGCTGTTGACTTTGACCAAAAAAAAAATATGTTCAATGTGCTAAAACGGATCAGCCAGGCAAACCCAGCAAGGGTTGAATGTGTGTATGCAAATATTACACATTCTGTCAATGTCAGTTCCTTTTTCATGGGGAGCCAGTTTAGTATTGACTTTTTCCAGCATCTGTTGTTTGTGTGGCTTTACTATCATTATGTGATATCATTATTATTAACGTGGTATTATAATTATTAATTTTTTATTATTATTACTATTATTATTACTTTTATTACTAATTGCAGCAGGTTAGTACTCCAATATCTGATACTTAGTAAAGCATAGACACTTTTATGGTTTATGATGGGCACATATACAGCTAATCCTTCCCAGAAATAGGCTCCAGAGTAAGCTGAACTGCTCTTGTGCTCCCTGCAGACCTGCTACTCTAAGTTTCCTACCCTGAAGCCAAAACAGGGGTCACCCGTTGGTCTAAATGAAGATGCTCTTGACCTGATTCCTGATTTTGTTCATAACACGAATACATTCCTTACTTACGTGTATGAAAGGCAGGACAGAAGAAAGTCTTGTGCCTGTGAGGTGGGAGAATGAAGTACCATTAGGCTACAAAGCTCAGCTTTGCAGAAAATGAACTTTGCACAAGTACAAACACATGCCTATCAGATAGAATGTGGGTCAACAATCACCATTGCCCAATTTACCTTGCTTTGATCATATCGCATCGTTTGCCAAGCTTATCTAGCGAGTGAAGCAAGCAGTTGACATAAAGTGTTGCCCGAGCAGAAAATGAACTTTGGTCAAATATCAGGGAACATAAGCAAGTTACTGGACTTTTTCGTATCAGCCTAAAGTAAAATAAATTAACTAGCTTTTTTTTCTTCTGTGGGGACCTCACACGGTGCACATCAAACTCAAATTATGAGGTAGAATTTTTTTTAAAACCCACAAATCATTGCAAGCATGGACATAAATCAAGAAAGAAACATAAACTTCAGAAACACATACTGCAGTGACTAAGCAATCTCAATTATGCCTTTTCTGTATTGGAAAGTTCAACAAAAGTTGTTGTTGGAAAGAAGGGCAGCAGTGTGAATGAAGCAGGTATGAGTTTTTTTGAGCAGTCAATGTTACGTGTCAGTTTGACTTTGATCCAGCAATAGCGCTATCTTACTGCATTTGATTGTTTGATTTAGTTGGTTATGATTTACTCTTCAGCTGTTCTCCCTTGGAAATGAATCCATTCATAGAAGTCAATATAGGACTAGGGTGACCCATTACAACATGTAAATTTTTTTTGTAGTTTCACTCAAATGTGAGCATTTGCTTGCTTTATTTATGCTGAGAGATTTAAAAGTCATCAGAAGAGGGCCTGAAAACCACTTGGACCTCTCTGGGGTTGGAGTGAGGGCCAGCCAGACCCCTAAAGAGGTTAGAGAGAAACCTCAGCTCCTCACATGCCGCAGCAGTCAGGACTCAGACAGTCACTGTCCTGACTTTTCCAAGGTCATGAGATTCCTGGGTTTGATATCCAGAATACATGCCGCAAAACCCAGGGTGCAAAGCTCTGCTGGACCGATTTTGCTTTCTGCTCACTATGGGGTAGGTCTCACCCCACCGAAATGGAGATCAGACTCAGGGTCTCTGTGCATTATGGCTGGTAGCGGGTCCATCCTGGGACAATTTCAACAGCTGGAAGATTTCTGGGGCAAAAGGGTGCCTCTGTTCTGGCCCCTCTCTGTGAAATGGTCTCTGCAGGGAGCAGGAATGGAGAGGCAATGATGATGCTGGGGCTCGCTGCATGTGAGGTGCCACACCGCTACTATGAGCTGGGTGACACTGCTGAACCAGGATGGAGCAGCCAGCATACAGCGCAGAGTGGTGCCCTACATGTATTTACTTCTTTCAGGCCAGATTTCTCATTGTACCTGAACCATTTTTCAATGATTTGGCCACAAAAAACAAAGGTCCTCATTTTCCCCAGGGCAGCGTACCTATTGACTTTAGTACTGCTATCACAGACTCCTGTTTGGTTTATACATCAAGCTATTCTCTTAAATGTTCAGAGGATGGAAAGTTTAGTAGATTCAAGAAGACCCCGGCAAAAAATCCTCCTTCCTTCTTCCTCAGTGTAAACTTGAGAAATAAGTGGGACACAGATTTGCAAAGAGACCGAATGTTACAGCCACCTGGCTCATTTAGTAAGTCCACCTCCATTCTCAGTAGACCAGTGAAGTGCAGTTTCTCCCCCTGTAGATCCCCCCTGAAGCACTGCATTTCACTCTAACATCAGTCCTGTGAAGATAAACAGATTATCTGCCTCTCTCTCATTTCATTTAACACCAGGTTTGTGCAAATGGAAACTGATGACTCACAAGGATTGTTCTGGGACTGGCTCATCAGACTCTGGAGAAAATATCACAATGGCTTTTCCAGAGAGGGCAAATGTGGTTCCCTGAATAAACACACTGTACTAACTGGTGAGCCCCCCCAGCATGGCTGGGCTTTATTGCTGTGTGTGTTTGTGTATCTTCCTTCCTGCCGCTGATCTTGGCTTATTTATGTAAAGGCTACTTGTGCAAATGAAAATGCTGTTGTTCCAAAGGAGAGATGCCAAGCAGTCAAAAAGTGTATTGAGTTTCTAGCTGGCATAAAACCAAGGCCTCAGTGCTTTGCACAAAGAGTCCCCAACTCATGAGTAGCACGCAGTGTGTGATGGAAAGCCGTGTCAGAGTCTGGCATCGAAAAGCTTTTGCATAGTTCAGAGTCCCAATTACAAGAAACACTCAAAATGCTGTATACAAAGGTATTGTGTGTTATGAATTTGTATACCTTTGTATTATGAATTTCTAGTATCAATACTGTAAATAATTAACAATTGAAAACAAAGGTAAAAAGGACGAGCACAGCAATGATAAACAGAGCAAAGAGGCCCTGAAGTGTCGCGAAGTAACAGAGTGGGAAACATATGCAATGAAACATCTACAATGCTTGAAAACACCATATGTTGCTTTGCCAAGAACTCTAGCTGTGCCACTTAACTGTGCTGAGCATTAGTCATGAAGCAAGCCGTTCTCCTGGGAGGGAATCGGAGTTAATGAGCCTGCCTTTAAACAGGCTTCCCAATGCAGGAACGCACTCCAGCCACGAGCCTGCAGTCTTCTGTTGCAGCAGGGGCTGTCATCCTCGTTAGGATTTCTTCTGCGGTATAACTGATAAAGTATTGCAAGCCTAATTAAAAAGTGATTTCTAATGCATTTTGTGGGCTATAACTATCCTGTGAGCCACTCCAAGGCTTGATGACTTTTGGAAACAAGAGACCTGCCCTACTGGGTGGTGAGTCCCTACCAACCCACCTTCCAGCATTATGGTCAAGAACACCTCTGGGAACCCAGCAGGGAAGCTCTGCCCGGGGCTTTTGCTGTGATGGTTTGATTCATGCTGTCCTTTGCCCACATTAGGCAAATGCTGCCATTCTGAATCTGCCAAATTGCATCCCAGGGAATAACCCTTGGTGTCAGTGAAATCCTCAAGTGGTGTAAGGGACATGCAGGTGTGAGAGGTGGGCTCTCAGTGAAAACGTTGACACCAAGCATCAACCACCACTGATGTGAAAAAGGAGATAAGATACACCTCAGCACTTTAGCAAAATCCTGTGTCACCTGTAATGGCATTTTGCTTTCCCTGTTCAGTGACCATTGCTGAGCCTTGGCACCCTGCAGCTCACACACATTCCCCGCCCTTTGAAGGAAGCTGGAAATGTGAAGAGGTGGAGAGAAAGCTTTGTGCATCTGAACTAGCAGTTGGAAGAGAAAACAAAAGTGTTCAGAGAACAGCACAAAATATTCAGTGCCTTGCCAGGATTTGAAAGTAAATAATGACATTCTGCTATATTCTGCCTAAAATTCTCTACAATTTCTCTCAGACAAGGTTTAAATACCTAATTCATCACATGAATTTAGAGACTGAATTGAGGCAGTTAAATCAGGAACTGTGTCTCCTCTTTTTTTGGCAACAGGAAAATGAAAGGACTTGTAGAAGGTGACATACATCCCGTGAAAACATCAACTCAGTTCTCACCATTGGTCAGAAAAGTGAAGGAAGATCTTTGTTGTTCAGAAACCGGTAAAGGGCTAAACAGGGAATGCCAATATGCCACTGTATGTATATCTATGATATATCTGCATCTTGGACACTGCATGTGGTTTGAAACAGCTCAGAAAAGGTCAAAGACTTGAGAAGTCGCAGAGGAAAATGGCAAGATTAGTGAAGCTATAGAACAGCTTTCCCACGATAAAAATTTGAATGATTTAAGACACTTCAGTCTGGAAAGGAGCAGAACTCAAGGGCCTATAAAATTTTGAGTGACTTGAAGGATTTGACCATTTTTCATGGGCTCTTCCAACACAAAACCTTGGGGACATCAATGGAAATAAACATAGGTAGGTTCCAGAAGAGCACAAGGAGGTGGCTCTTCACAAAACACACAATTAACTTGTATCACTCCTTGCAGCAAGAGACATTGTAAATTGTAAAAGTTGTTTGGGCTTTCAAAATAACCCAGCAAATACATAGGAAAAGTCCATCTTAGTTTACTAAACACAAAAAATCACCACCTACGGATGGAAGAACTCTTTGGAAAGTACTCACCAGGTTTTTCTAGGTCTTTCCCTGCCCTTTCATCCAGACTAAACAAGTCTCATTAAAAGGTTATCTCATGAAATTTTGTAAGACTGTTTAAACCAGCTTTGTTGTTATTATTATCAACTAACTTGGAATTAATCCGTAATCTGTCCATTTTTGCAAAATATGTATGATTTGCAAAAGACTTTGAAAATGCTAGGCAAATATTCAAAGGCTGAATGAGTGAATGAAAAGAGTGAATTTGTCTGTGAACTGGTTCATGAGATTACTAAATCTGCCTGAACACCTAAGTGCAGCATTTCGGATAGAGCTTCTGATTTTTATCACCTAAATATGATTGTGCAAGGGCTTATGAAAACTGGTTTGAAAATGCACTGGATTGTCTTTTAGTCCAAACTATGCACATAGTCTAATCCATTGTATTTTGAGTTGTCAGCCAGGTAGATGCCAAAAGCAAAACCAACTGCAGCTTCAGAATGGTGAAAAAAAAAAAAGAGAATATTCCCATGCAAGTCTTACCTGCTTAGAAAAGCAAGAGAGAGCACCACTGAGAAGCCTAGGCAGACGATGAACTTTCTGCTTTCCCTGTCCACTTCTATCTGACCCTGTCTAGGATGTTCCTGCTTGAGGTTACACCTGTAGTCTTGCTCATGTCTTAACAATTTCTGAGGATTTTTCATTCCTATTCCAGGTGCTGTAATGGAATATAAAATGTATGTGTGGCTGAACCGTGGCATGAAATCTCTAGTATCCAAGGAAACAGAGAACATACATGGGCAACTCATTGTGTAAAAAGCTAAACCAAATTATCTGCATCATTTTACTTGTCCAAGGGACTTATTTTCTCACTCAGATAAGCCAGTGTAAAATATCTTAAATGTCAAAATGGAAGCCAACTGCAAAACATATATCCTGGTCCCAATCACCCTAGTTCTTAACAGGGTTTTCATCTGCAGGTGTAATTTTGGCCTATTAAAATGACAGGCATGAATCATAGAGCTGTTATTTATCTCCAAAAACCTGGATCATCTCTCAAGATGAGATATTGATTGCAAACAGCTTGAGACTGGACATATTTTCTTGCAGGTTGCTAGTTCATGCCTGCCAGTAATAAGAAGGAAATTGTAATTAGGTGGTTAGGCAAAAAATGAGATGTACTGGAGTGAAAATACTGAAATACTATCCAGTAATCTCAAAAGAACCACAATAGGGAAAATGTCCCCTTGTGTTTTCACTACCGTTTACTTGCTGCCACCCAGAAATGAGAATTGCTGAAGTGCTAGGAAAAATGTTTCTGTCTGGAGCTTTCCATTGTAGCAGGGCGTTTGCATTATGAATAAAAATGGGAAGAAACTTCTAGGCAAATGGTAAGGATATCTGTCTCCTTTTGATCTGTTTTGTGTAGCCAAGCAAAGCCTGTGTAATGCTTTTTGTTCTGTTGCTTGCTTTATATGTATATATATAGCCAGCATCATTATCAAGAGTTGCCATTTTGATGAAAAACCAAGTGCAGACAAACACTTAGGCACAGTGGAAAGGGGCTGAAACAAGGTCTAGAAGCTCTGTGTTAGCCTCCATGGCTTATTTTTAGTTAGGGAAAAAAGGAAACAAGAACAAATGTAAAATCTTAATGGTAACTGGTGTAAGAGAGAAGTGTATTCCTTGTTTTGAAGTGTTGTGCTTTGGTATTGCCCCACAGCAAGCACTCACCGTACTCGTAGGACTGAATGCACACACTCATGAGCTCTCCAGGAGGCCTGAGATTCAGACAGCTCGAATTTGCCTCAGACAGATTTTCAGGTCCAGGGGAGAGATTATATTCTACTGAGAGTCCAACTTGCCCAAGTACCTTATGGCTTTTGGTGGTGTCACCTACTGCGTGAGAAGTGGATAAGGCTAGAGCTGCCCAGCCTTGGTCTAGACAGCCTGTCCTGGGTTGAGAGACACAGGACTAACTTTTCTCCTAATGCTGGGGAAAATTGCACTTCTAGAAGACTCTAGTGTTTGAATTTGTGAAAATATTTACTTTATAGCCAGCCAGGCTCCGTGGGATTCAAGGTCTCAGTGTTTTTGAGCCTTGCCCCGGAGCCGGAGCCCTGAGGCCTTCCCTTCCTCCTGAAGCCATTGCGCTCACAGTGTCCGACATTTGCTGTCCACTGCTGGGAGCGCAGAGCTTCCTGCTGATAGAATTGGCTGAGTATAACTCTTGCACAGCTTATATCAGTGTCGGGATTAATACAGGTTCTTTAGTATTATTGTCAATTATTTAGTCTTAGTCTATTAAATCTATTTATATTTCAACCCTTGTGTTTCTTTGTGTTCTCCGATTCCCCTTTTTTGGTGGGGAGGGGTCATTGGGTGATAGAATAATTGTCTAAACGACAGTAGATTGTTATGGGTTTTCTCAAACCATAACACAGCCCTAGCACGTTTAAATGCATACATGTACCTGTGCATATACACACGTACACACTGCACTCTTCTCAAGCAGGGGGCAGGAGACAAGGCTAAACAGATGTGAATGTAAATGTAGTATCTATATAGGCACAAAAATTGCACTGGCTTCAGTGGGAGGACGGTCCGTACCCCCCTACTGGTACTGGGGTGGTGCACCTCTGTCTTCCAGACTGTGAGGAGTCATGCAGGCCCCTAGGAAAGCTGCAGCCTTACATACAAACCCTACTGGGTGACGAGGTGGCAGTCTGACTCTCCACTTGCGAGCTAAGGCAATTGATTGCTAGACCTTCCCAGTGTAAGGGAAATCTGAGCGCCTACTGAGGCGTGGGACTTTACAAGGAGATAGAATAAACCTTTGCAATTTTAATGACTTTAAAATGAATGCCATTATTCTGGGAGGGGTAGATGTCTAATAAATGATTTTTGCTTATCTGGGATAGGTTCTATTTTAGTTTCAAAAGAGTAAAGCAGGGGTCCACACTGCACAACCAGGACTTCCTTGGTCAGTACTCAATCCAACAACCAGCTCCAGCAGCTGTGGTGGACACTGACACCTAAGAGCTGTACCAAAATGTGAAATTAAACAATCAATCAGTAGTTACCCCAGAGAATTTGGTTGGCTTAGCCACTGTATGACTTAGAGTCAAAAAAAGCTACCTATTGCAAAGATCCACTTCGACAACCTGTTCTGGGACCAAGTCTGCTCCTGTGTGCACAGCAGTCAGTGACAGAAGCTGGCAAGCTCTACTTTTAAAACAATAATACCTAAGGAATGGTATGACTGAGAAACTCCTATTAATGTTCACTGCGTTGCAGAGGAGACATTGTTCATTTCTGAGAAGAGCACTAAGTTGAGCCAGAGGTGGCCAACAAGAGTTCATTTGAGACCAGACCATTCAGGCACTCCACTCCAGGTGAGCGGTTTCAAGACCCTGGGGGATGGCTTTCTGTGTCCCAGAACACTTTTAATAAATACAGCAGGGGCCCTCATCTCTGCTGAAGATTATTTTCCTCATCTTCAGGGTGTTTCAAACCATTTCTTGTCATTGTTCAGCCCTTTCTCTTACTTCTGCAGCCAGGAGAAAGGACAAATGGCCCTGAATTAAGGATGGTCTCAACTGTGTCCTGATTTATCCATTTCTCCAGTCCACCACATCTGACAGCATAGTCTGAGGTGTGCGGTGAGACCCTGGTGTGAAGTGCAGCCCATCAGCCCCTGAAGTACTTGTCTGACAGCTGTCAACCATAGGAATCAAGAAGAAAACCAGGCAGGAATGCCTCTGAGGATGCTGGCAGGAACCGCAGCGTCTTTGCACTGTGAAGACACGGCATTGGTACTGCTTCAAGTTGCCATTCCTGTGGCAGCAGGAGAGATGAAACCAGGGATCCAAGGCTCCTTCTGTGCCATCCTTCTTGCCACATCTCTCCTAACCTGGTGCCCCAAGAGGTGCAAGCAGATCCAGAGGCTGCATGTGAACCAAGCTGCCTTGCTTTCTGCTCTGACAACATGAGCATCTCCGCAGAAGCTGGCTCCTGAGCAAAGCTCCGAGGAGCGGCATGATGAGTAGCGTAGCCTTGTGACTGGTGCAAGTAAGCACTGCTGATCCCAGATGTTTAAATGTTGCAGGACCCAGCAGAATAATATAGTTAGCTAGGAAAAAATATCAGGAGATTAAAATAAAGCTTGGGCTCTTTTTAGTTGCTGTCTCATTTTGTGACCTTTAGAGCAATGTTCAAGTTTTATTTTCTCATATCTGTGACAAGTAGAAACATACCCTTATTCTCTCTTTTAAAAAAAAAAACCAAACAAAAAAACAAATCTACACTGTCATTATTTAATCCCCTGCCTCATCACCTATAAGGTGAGATTCAGGATTGAGTTCTGAGGGGGGTAGGAAGTGCCGTTCTCACTTGTCGTGCCTGCAGGCCACCCTTGCAGCAGAGCACTGTCACCTGTCCTCTCACACTCTTCTTACAGTTCCTTGCCTTTCCAAGTAAAAAGCCAAGCAGCACCTGCACTGTGGTCTTATGAGCTGAGATGATGGTCAACTCACATAACAGAAGAGAAACGTTCCCCATCTTGTGTTTTCTGATGCAGAGGTTTATTCCTTCATCTCTCCCACCTCCTCACTAACCGCTCCTTTGAGAGTCTGCAGCATCCAGCTGGAAAGAGGTGTGGGCTGCAGGCAAAACCACAATGCTATCCAAAACAGCTTTGCTGCTTCTTGCACGAGCAATGCATTGATTTTATTTCAAAGGTTTCTTCCTAATAAAATGAATGTCAATAGCTATAAACTCACTGATAAAATGTGACATGCTCAGCGTCACAGGAGCCAAGCTCAATTAAGCAAGAGGGAGGCTGTTTTGCTCTTATTTGAGAACAGCAGGAAGAGAACAGGAGGTGGAGAGCTGTAACATGCTCCCGTCTGGGGACGAACAGTACACAGCACGGGAAGAGGGAAGCTGAAGGACTGGGATTATGATGTGTGAATTTTCTGAGCTGTGCAGTTATTTGCTGACCTTTTCCACCAAAGCTTCACTGTCATTGAAGGACACCCAATTAGGATGTGTAGTGAGGCAAATGTATTCTCAGACACAGAGGACTGTACTTGCTTATGAGCATTATCCTTATATGCTGTGCAATATATTTAAAGCAGTGGTGATTAAAGCCACCAAAAATAAAGCTACCAAACATTCCACTGTATGATGTTCTCTATCCTCAAGTTTGGGGGCCGTACTGAGACATTTCAAACACACCAGAAACTATATATGTAGGGAAGTTCTGTAGGATTTCACTGAAATTCCTGCTTTTGTAGGCTTTTGAATCCCTCAGCAGAATTTAGTAGGGACCTTCCTCTGCAGAGCAGGGCAGTGGAGGTGGCACTGACATGACAAACTGCAGCTGTCCCAGGGAGCGAAATGCTGGCATTACTGGCGTTACTGGCATTACTGGCATTGCAAGCTGGCATTGCTGAATCTGCCAGAGATGTTTCTGGACCCAAGAAAAAGTACGTGTCCTCTTTCTGCTTGACAGCAAGCTGTGCTGAAAGTTCCAGGGCAGCCATGGGTGCAACCAAAAGTGTTCACAGAATGGGGGCTTACAGAGGTACTCAGCCAGAGGCAGGGTTTGGCGCAGATGGGAGCTAGCTAAGCAAGGGGGAGGTCCCAAAGCTGCGTGGGTACAGGAATAGCTGTTTTCAGAAAACTTGTCCCAAGAAAACTTGTCAAGGCAGCTGCAGCAACAGAGGATTTACAGAATGGAGGAAGTCTTGGCACTGCTGAGGACCAAGCTGTACCTGTGCCGAGGGCAGGAGGAGGATGTATTCAGCATGACGGAAACAAAAAGGAACAGGCTGTGTCTTAAAAGTGCTCATTTTTTCCCAGGCAGGCGTGCCAACTGAGTGGCACTGGGTGCTGGCTCAGCTGGCAGCCTGCAGAGCAGGGCAGAGCTTCGAGCTTCGGGGGCCGATGCCAGGGACCCTCCATGGGGTGAAGAATGCTCTCTCTTCACGTCCATGTCAAGGTCCAAGGCCAGAGAGCAGTCCAGCCCTGCCTAAGCGTTATAAAGAACGCAATTGCATCTTCTTCATTGTAGCAGGATTTTGGGTAAGAAACAAAACAAGCCTCACTTTTTCTTTGGCTCTGGAAAGCAGGCTGCCCTTGGGAAGGAGAGTGGGGCTGGAGGTCTCACTTAGGCTCTCTCCTGTGGGCACACAGCACTGCCAGGGAGCAGGTAGCCCCGAATATGTGAGCTCAGCAGCACTGGGGAAAGAAGCCCACAGCAGGAAGCAACAAAAGTGATCAGGAAGGTATAATTCTTGACTTTGTTAGAAGAGGATGCTGCTTTTCAGCTGAATTTCCCCCATTCAGTGCAACAGCCTGCATTACCGTACCGAGTGTAAACAATATCGAGTACACAGTGGCTGCCTGCTTTTCACTTTTAGAGCCATTGCACTGAACTTACTCATTATCATTTTGTAAAGAGTGCAAAAGAAAAGTACTGCATAAAGCTGAAATCCATTCCTCTTAGAGCAGCAGTCGCAAAAAGGTCTGTACTGGCAAGCCACCTTGTCCTTCATTTTTTTCCATATGCCAAGTGAAAAGAAGTCCTATTACTTTGCACAGGATTGTGGAAAAATTAAGAAAGGGTAACAAATGGCTGGCTCCTGGTCCTGTAACACGTCCTTCAAACCTCCCAAAGCTTCATCCTCACTGGAAAAACAAGTAGCCAAAGAAGCAGCAATCCAGGGACACAGTCCTGGACACCCTTACTGACCTGGGTGCTTTTAGCCCAAGCAAATAAACATTACTGGAGTCAGCATGACACCTCGAATGAATAAACTTTACCCTCGTGCAGGAAGAAACTGGCAAGTAAAGTTAAATTTTAGGTGACCTTTTGCTACCTCCCATTCAATATAACAATTTTCATACACTAAAAGAAGAGGGAGATGAGACATGGTATTGCGCACTCATGAAATATACAAAACAGGCTCCTATTTATTTTACTAAATTGCAGTAATTTATTACAGTGAATGCCTTTGACAAAAATGTTAAATCTGGAGGATTAGAACTGAGGCAAACTTTCTGACAGCTGCTGCTGTCAGTAATGGCTGAGTCAGCCAATAGCAGCGTGTGGTGCTTTTGGGGGAAGATAACTTTAACCTGCACTGAAAAACAAATCTGCAGAAGGCTGGGAAAAAACCCAAACTCCTTATTGATTTTTCACTCTGCCACAGCATGTGAATAAGTCCACTGAATAAAACTGGCGGATGCAGTGGGAAAGAGTTCATACCTGCTGCAGAAAGGAACAGAAATTGATACCCAGCATATCCAAAGTGCTGAGCGGGTTTGAGTCATTAATAATTACCACTGTGCACCAAGGAAATAATTGCTGCTGTTGGCACACGATTTAGGAGGCTTTTCATCTTTATATTGTGACGGATAGGATGTGAAAGCTACTTTTTAGGCAGGGCTTTAATGAGGGGTTGGTGGAATCCTGGCGCACCCCCAAAATGACAGGAGTGGGAGGGGGCTGGAGGAGAGGGGAAGGCGCAGGGGGCTCTCAGACCCGCTGCAGCTCTCCAGCAGCACCCGCGGCTCCAGGCCACAATGACGCGCACCGCTGCAACCTTGTCACCCACCACTCGCCCGTTCCCCAGCGTGTGTACCGGATCAATTGCCTGCTGCGGTGACAGCCCTAATAAATTTACTGTCACTTTAAATTAAAAAAAAAAAAAAAAAACATGAGGAAAAGGTTGTCAGTAAAAGTCAGTGGAAAAGGCAAGGGAATTTGAAGGCTGGGAGGTTTTGTTCGGTCTCTTTCTTTTCCGCCTCCCTCCCCGCCCCGACACCGCTTTCTAGACATATATACACATTATTTAAAAATGCGCACACTTTTTTCTGTCTGTTACCAGACATTTCAACAACACTGCTAACAACCTCAGCCCTGCAGAGCTAAATTGGATGAGACAACGAGAGAGCCGGTGGGCTGGTACAGGCGAGCGCAGTTCTGCTGAATTCGATCGACCCCTTTCAGTTCACGCCTGCGGAGACTTTCTTTCCTCTCTAACCTGAAGCCAGGAGGGCTGGGTCCCCTAGGCACTGCACAAACACGGTCTGGGGACTAAAGCTGCAGAGCACCTTCTGTGTCATACCTACAGCTCTGCAAAAATTACCCAGTCTTCACTGACAGGCGATCCCCTTCGCTGTCAAACTCTGCCTCACGTGTTCAACACTCAAAATTAAAAATCTCAAATGAAAGGGGTACTTGAGGGAGCTAGATGTATTCTACAGATGAGAAAAGCTATTTTTACGTATCTAATTAGTCACACTTGATAGTAATAATAGCATTACTTGGATTGTACTGTGTTATTAATATTATGCAAAATACTAGATATCAGTTGTGACATTATCTTTTCCCTTTTATTGCTAAACCAGAATTTCACCAAACAATAATTTGTCACGTAAACTCTTTCTTTTTCAATTTTTTTTTTTTTTAATTTTACCCTCTTATGTAAAGGCGTAAGTGTATCCATGTTAGAAAAGCAGGAAGGAGCAGATGCCAGGAATCGAGATGCCAGGTGAGGACCCGACACTGGCTGGAGACCACAGAGCACAGCAACTGGTGTTTTTTCAAAGATGTTAATTTGCAAGTACCATTGCTCGGCGCTGACCCCTCAGAGAGGGCAGTGCATGCACCAGCCATCGCCTTCATTATTAAGGACTCAACTACTTTAGCTGCAGAGAGTGTGGTGCTGGTGCCCTGGAAACCTGCTGCGCTGCAAGAAGGGTGCCAGCTGACATGGCCGGTGGCTCCTGGGGCATGCTGGCCCCCAGCCACCGTGCTGCTGCAGCATGCTGGACGTACCGGAGATGCCAGAGAGCCCAGGTGCCAGACCCCTTCATCGAAAGGCAGAGTGGCTGTTTGGAGTCATCACACAGGCAGAGGTTTTATTCCTTGCCTGTCAAGATGCCAAGGACTGAGGCTGTCGGACGCAGGTGCCACCCTGCAAACATGCCCCATGGAGGGTACATTCATCTACCTGCTCCTGTTTTTTTGGGCAAGTTGGAAGCCCTCAGTGCAGGATCCAGGCAGCGGAGGAGGAGGACGACACAGAGGCAAACTCAGGTGGCCACAGGCACCTACCTGTTGCTCAGGTGGTGAGATGTCCTGTGCTTGGGGAGAAGGTCTCTGCCGCAGGCAGGGGTGTCCCATACTGTGGGCACGCACCATGGGCAGTACCAGGGTCTACAAACATCTGAATAGGAACCAGGAACAACATTTCCTCTGGTCCTCAGAATCTGGCTTTTGAAACACTAGATCACATCAGTCCTCCATGTCACACCACAGTGTACATGTGCCAGTACTGTCCAGGAAGCTTCCACCAGATTTAATAACAGTAGACTTTGTTTTTCATGCTGTTTAGTTTAGCATTCAGCCCTTTGTTCTGCAAAAAAATATCTCTTCTTTCTCAGAAATAGTATTTGTTAATTTCAATAGATATTTGTGCCTTTTACCAAAGATTTTGGTTGTATTTTTTTCTCCTTACTCAGCCATCCTCTTGACAAAGATATATTTGCCTTAGTGTGGTGGATCATATCTCCCACAAGCAGACGCTGACCTCCAAACAGGATCTCATGGTCCAAAAGCAAACCCTGTTGCTGACACCAGCTCCACAAACGGTTGTTGACAGGCAGTACCACTGCCCTTGTCCTCCTCAAACCCTCTCCCCTCTCTGACAGGACTGAGAACATCACCTGGGTCCCCCTGTCCCTGATTGTTACCCCCCGGGGCTCCTGATTGTTGCCTTTGATACTCTCCAGGTTGCCCCATCAGTATCATTGGTGCCCACATGTGAGAACATCACGGGGTACTAGTTAGAGGGTTGGACAAACCTCAGGGTCTCCCCACAACATCCCAGAGCTGGGACCCGAGCGAGCAGCAAACTTCTGTAGACGACAGACCAGGTTGGCAGGTGGGTGCCTCTGTCCCCCACAGCAGGGAGGACACCCACTGTCACTCACTGCTTCCTCATGGTAGTGTTGCATGGTTCAGGGCCAGTTTGCCCATATGCTTCTCTTGAAAGCATACCCAGCTCCTGCTCAGGCTTGAGGGCAGTGAGCCTGTGTCATAGTTACAGGCCCTCAGACAGAGCAGGGGCCTTTCTCTTGGTGCCAGAAGTCACCAGCTTCCACCCTGTGCTTTCCCCAGAGGCTGCATTTGCCGTTCTGCTGCAGACAGGCTCTGCCTGCATCTCCACTGCAGCTGGGGTCTGGAGCTCTTGAAGCTGTTGCGTGTCTGAGAAGATCCTGTCTATCTCTCTCAGTTCTATCACATATTAATTTTCTTTTTTAAATTTATTTTTAATATGTGGGAGATGTTCTTGTCTTCTGCTGTGATTTCTTTATTAGAAAGAGAGTGATGAGGCAATTATCTTGGGTTCCTGCATGGTAGGAGAGCTTGCATAAGCAGAAATCCCTTATTCAGCATAATCTTCTATCAACCTGAGCAAAAGGCGTTGGAAGCATATTGGAATAAACTTGCCTTTGTCTAGCCTATGGTTTTAGGGCAAAATTTGTTTTCCCACAGGGAAAACAAAAGGTCAACATACCATTTAAAGTTTGTTGAAACCATGTTTAAGGTCAAGATAGGGATGGGAATTTCAATGGAAAAAATGTAGCTGAAAAAGATATCTTCATCAGACAAACTAAATGCTGCCATTTGGCCCGAGTGTCCTTTTGGAGTGCAGTGGAGGAAAGGGAGAGTTGGCATGTGAATAGGAGATATAATTTTACTAAGACTTTGTAAGCTAAGGTAGAATGGGAGGATGGAGAACACAAAACTCATTTTCTGTGAGGTATTTGGGAATACTCTTAATGTGAAATGTTCAACTCTCTGCCAAAAAAAAAAAAGAAAGAGTTATTTAGGTAACTGTTGAAACCATATATTTTCTGACCAGTATTAATGCCCAACCCTGCTCTGTCTGCAGAAAGCATACCCCAACCATGCACAGAAAACTCTCCTTGGTTCCCTAACCATGGTTGAAAGGCTGACCCAGATAACCTGTGCCTCAGCATGGCTCAAGGGAGCATGCCAGCAAAGCATGGTTGTATTTTCTTTATATGACAGCATACAGACCCCAGAAGATTTTTTTGATCTTTGAGAGCATGGAACAAATTTGGGGACTGATTGAAATTACGGTTTGGACAGGGTGAAGGAGACACAAGGACACAAGTCAGGAGCTGAGTTGTTGGGTCCTGTGTCCGCATTGCTCCAAGTGGATGAAGTTATGTTGGGTATGTTTGTTAGTTGCACAAGAAAGTTCGTTCCTTTTCAAAAGACAAGGAATGATTGCAAGAGCTGACATTCTTTACTCTATGCAACTGATCCCGATACCTGAAAAAGGTCAGCCAGCTGAGCCTGAGAATTAATTGAACAAAATCAGATGGACTGTAAAGCATTCAAATATTTTATCGCAAAAGGAGAAAAGTATCCGGACAAAGTATCACCTGGTTATCATCTCAGGCACTGGATATTCAGAAATACATTACAAGCTATCTGCTTGGCCAGCAAAATAGCTGGGTAGCCTCAGATAACCCTGCAGGGCATGCCAGCCAGGGGTTGGAAGAGAGCTCAACCCTGCTGAAAGGTCCGTAGGATCCTTGTCTCAGGTTTTGCCCAGGCGGCTGACGAAGTTCTGCACATTGTGTGGCTGGGAACACGCAGGGCTCCGGCATGGCCTCACACCCGGCACTGTGCAAGTGGGGAATAGGATATGTGTGCCCATGCTGCCTCACTGGCAGCATGGATCTAGCTTTATTCAGAGTTATTTGATGTCTCTGTGACCAGCTGTATGATATGCACTCTGACTGGCCTACGAGGGGTGGAGCTGGCAGCTTTGCACGGGGATGATCTACCAGGAGAGAAAAGAGACCTTGTGGTACAAGATGTACAGCTTTCCCGTGTTTCTGCTGGATGGTTAGGATGGACCATCATACCTGAACATTGGTGCAAGGTGTAGAATGCTTTCAATGTCCAAAATGTTTCCTCTCATCATGTCCAGACTTACTCTGCCAGCAAGCCTGTTCATGTCTTGATCCCAGCCAGTAGCACGTAAAGATTTACCACATCCTTACTAATCCTGCACAGCGGCAGTGCTGAGTCCTGCCAGTGTGGGGGACTAGTTTGGGGCAGCAAAGGATAAAACCATGGCATATATTCTCTCCACAGCACTGCTGGAGTCTCACTACAGAACCCACATCTCTGCCTTGGGATGCCTTGCTTGTGCAACACAGGCTTTGGGTGGTGGCGTGAGTTGGAGCTCCCTTGTTTTGGGCACAGAATTGGAGAGCTACATGGTTAAAGGAGTATTTGTTAAGAGACTGTAACCCCCAAGTGATCACAAAGGGCTATCAACAGAAAGACATTGCCTGTGTCCTCCACAGCCTAATCCCAAAGCTTCACCCAGGGCTACAGTATCCCTTTCCTTTTCTTCTTGGTTCCAGGCAGAGAGCTCACAGGTATATAAAAGGCTGCAAAGTCACGATCCTTCAGAGACAACTTCACCTGGAATTCAAATGAGGATAGGCTATAAAAGAAGCATTTAAAAGACTTTACCTTCATAAGGTGCCAAGGGAGCCTGACAGAATTAGTGAGGCCAACACAACTTCTCTTCCCACCTTGGCAAGGACTTTAGAAGATCATTAGCACCAGTTTTGTCCATCCAGAGTTGGCATGCCATCCAAAAATCACACATGCTTGAGAAGACACAATGCTGCCCATAGAATCATAGAATGGTTAGAGTTGGAAGGGACCTTAAAGATCATCTGGTTCCAACCCCCCTGCCATGGGCAGGGACACCTCCACTAGAGCAGGTTCCTCAAAGCCCCATACGGCCTGGCCTTAAACACTTCCAGGGATGGGGCATCCACAACTTCCCTGGGCAACCTGTTCCAGTGCTTCATCACCCTCACAGCAAAGAATTTCTTCCTGGTATCTAATCTAAATCTCCCCTTTTCCAATTTAAAACCATTACCCCTTGTCCTGTCACTAGACTTCCTGACAAAGAGTCCCTCTCTGGCTCTCCTGTAGGCTCCCTTCAGATATTGGTAGGCTGCTATAAGGTCTCCCCGGAGCCTTCTCTTCTCCAGGCTGAAAAACCCCAGCTGTCTCAGCCTGTCCTCATAGGAGAGGTGCTCCATCCCTCTGATCATCTTTGTCAGGAAGTGTATTGACAGGACAAGGGGTAATGGTTTTAAATTGGAAAAGGGGAGATTTAGATTAGATACCAGGAAGAAATTCTTTACTGTAAGGGTGATGAAGCACTGGAACAGGTTGCCCAGGGAAGCTGTGGATGCCCCATCGCTGGAGGTGTTCAAGACCAGGCTGGATGGGGCTTTGAGCAACCTGGTCTAGTGGGAGGTGTCCCTGCCCATGGCAGGGGGGTTGGAACTTGATAATCTTTAAGGTCCGTTCCAACTCTAACCATTCTATGATTTCCTTTCAGCTGCAATAATATCTGTGTGTATGTCTTTGTCCAGTGATTACCTTAGAGAAGATATCACATGAAGCACAATTCATTGAGTGCATTAACTTTATTTTGCTCAACGTTATCTCTCTTCTGTTAAAATTACAGGATACATCCTCTGTTCCTCCTCCACTTGAAATGCCATGATGTAACATTTTCTGTTGTTGTTCTGACTAAAATACTTGGTAATCCCTTGTCACTGCTCCAGGGAGTATGCCTGGAGTAGAGGAGAGGGGCAGGTGGCATTGGCTGGTGCTTGCATCTTCAAAGCACAGGAATACACCAATGTCAGGTATGGAAGTGCTGGTAAGACTAACATTTTGTTGCCTGACAGCTGCGGGTTTTGAGTCCCTGCAGCATCAGTAGGATATGGAGGTTCTTTGAAACTTGTTCACAGATTATGTTCTTAAATTCAATTAAAAAAGAAACACTCTTCTAATAATGGCTGGAATCATTGTGGTAATTGTATTTTTCTGTAGGCCCTTCAATTTGTTAAACGTGATTTAAAAATAGATTTGTGGAAAGTTCTAAGAAAGACCTATCTAGATGCCTGTCTGGACTGAAAGTCTCACTTGGCATGTACCATCCAAAGCCAGGACTGTGCTTGTGTTGTTAAGCATGTGTGCTTTAAAAACAGTTCTGGAGGTGTGGCGAATTGCGTATTTCCCTCCCACCCAGCCCTGGCTCTGCGCCCACCACATAACTCTGCAGCACAGGCTTTCACCTGGGAGGTGGCATGGGAGATGCTGGCCACTTCACTCTCCCTTGAGACTTTCTATGAAGATGGAGAATGAACCACCGCTTTTGTCTGTAATCCCGGACTGAAGGATTACATTCTGCCTGCCTAAATGCTGTCCTCCACCATTTTAATTGCATGTGATTTCCCTCCTGCTGTCCTGGTAGTTAAGCCAGGTTTATTGCGCACAGCGAGGCGGTTGCAGTGTTTCACACCAGGGGCAACCAAAGGTACCCTGGCAGGCACAGCAGCTCCTCTAAGGTACTCACTTGCACATGTGCGTGTATGTTTGCTGCCCACTCCGGTGTCCAGCATCACGCTGTGCTCATGTGCTTATGGCAACAGAGCTTCACCTCCCTTCTGGTGGTGAGCTCCTGGTGCAGATGAGTCGTATGTAAGCCTAGCTGAATTCTGGAGGCCATCTTTTATCCCAGTCAGATCTCACAAATCTCACATGATTTCAGCTCTGGCATCCTAAGGGTGTCTGTTTTCCTGGGCCTTCAACATGATGGCCATTGTATTTGTGTTCCTAATATTATAGTTAACACCCCTATAGTCACATACAGGCTGTTCTTGGCATCTGGCACCTCACAGCTACCAAGAGCTGTTTCCTTTACAGTAGCATGGGATTTTGTGAGGTCATGTTGGTTCTTAGCTAGGGAATTAACCTGGGGCTGCCTAAAATTGTACTGACGTGGAGACAGTTTGTTCCTGTCTTTGAACATCTTCAGACATACTTTTTAACTTACTTGCAAGCATGGTGGTTGCTTTCCCCATTATGTTGTGAGGAATGTGGTTTTTTGGGAGCTGGAGAACAGTAAAGACTGCTCGAAAGAGGCTTTAAGAATGTTGACATTTTTGTTAAATGCAGATTGCTGTTGGGGTGATACAGGTGGGAAGTTACTGATAGAGTGTTCCAGTGTTTCAGTAACCACTTAAAGAGCAGTGTTTTCAAGTAGATTAAACCAACACCTTACATCAACAAAGGACTAACTTTCCTTACCCTGAAGAATTTTACTCTCATGCGTTTCCTTTCTAGTATTGATCATTATAAGTTCACAGAAGTTCTTTTCTGACAGAAGAGGGAGGATAGATTTCTTTTATGAAAAGGCTGCAGTTCATTATTTCGTTGACGCTACAGACCTCCTGTTATTCAAAGGAAAAGTACTCATCAATAATCAGAGTTTATTTTTTCTGTGCATATACTTACTGGTGCTGGCAGAAAGCCAGTCTCCTCCAAGACAACTTGAAGTCAGCTCCTTCACATGGAGAAATGACACTTTACTGTGTGACTAATTAATTTCCTAATTAGCAGCTGGCAATCTGTTATTATTTTTAATTAACTGATCCACCTAAGCTCGTTCTAAAACAAGCAACTGTTTATCGCTAATATAAAAGTTATATTCTGATATTTGTACGTTAAACCCAGCTAATATAAAAGCCAAGCCCTGCAAGAGCTGTGCAGAGCCTGTGCATGACTGTCTGTGTTTGCATTGCAAGCGTTTGTGTGCGAGAGCCTTCATATCCACGTAACCCCAACCTGTGCACACCCCACCATTCCTTCCTGCGTTTTTTCAGTATGGCTTGCAGCTAATGTCTTTTCTGAATGTTTCTCGCAAGTGGTTCAATATCTATGTAAATATAAATCAAGCTATGGGTGTAGTGTTGCCTAGGAATGCCTGCACATTCTCCTTATCAGTTTATAGAATCATAGAATCACCTAGGTTGGAAGGGACCTTTAAGATCATCTAGTCCAACCATAAAAAAAAGACCCCCAAAACCCCCCAAACCACCCCCCCCCCCCGGCCCCAACACTAAACCCAATGCCTGATAACCCTTTCAGTGAAGAAAGTTTTCCTAATATCCAACCTGAACTTCCCCTGGCGCAACTGGAGACCATTTCCTCTTGTCCTAT
>KZ505870.1:627001-659500 GCA_002844005.1 Limosa lapponica baueri | reverse complement strand
TTTTTTTTTTTAGAAAAGGTTTTAGTAATTGGTTCCCAAGGAGCTGTGATAATTTTCTGTTTTCTGCTGTGACCTTTCTATCATTCCACCAGTTGAGTCTTCTCTCAACAGCATGACTATATTGCGTCCAAGCTGCACTGCAGGAAAAAGATAAGTAGTTGCTCTGGTTAATGAGAATGGAAATGCATGGGATTTTCTACTGACATGGAAGATTTTCTTTATCATCTTTTTCCAGGCAAAAAAGCCTCCTTAGGAACATGACTCATATTGCAAACAAGAAGGAGTGGTTTATGGTCAGTAGCTCCCAGGAAAGTGACAACCCCACCAATTACAGTGTTGTCCCTTGTGGAACAAAGAAGAAACACAGAATTGTTGCTCCCAGTTTTTCAAAACAGTGCAAATCTGGCATTAGGTCTCAGTTGAGCCCTCAGTGGTACTTTGGCCTCAAATCCAGTAAAGCATGAAAGCAAATGTTGCTTAAGCTGGGAAAAGTTGGAGAAGAAGGAACTATTTGTGTAGCCATTGAGGAATGTTACCATGATACAATTAATCAGATGTACCTCTCTGCACTTCAGCGGGAGGAGTATTTTAAAAGGAACTAAAGAATGCTGTAGAAGATATGGGGAGTAGGAAACGTACTGCATATTTGATAAGAACAAGGAGTGTACTCAAGCTAAAAACCCACCCAATCTTTCATTTTCCCTGAACAAGTACTAAAGCAGGCACTATTGCTTTAATAATTTTTTTAACTCATGCTAGCACTGAATAAATATGTATTTCTAAAGACTGTGAAGTAACTATAAAATTGGCATCTCCTATGAGGAATGACTTCAATGCCCAAGCACAGCCTCTTCTGCACTGCTGCTCCACTCTAAACCCAGTCCTGCAACCCCCCCAGCATGTGTTGCACATACCTTCCATCTTACACCAAAACACAGCGGCCTATTGAGACATTAGCACAGTCCATGTCAGAAAAAGGACTTTTCTGGACAGACTGACAATTCGCCCCGGTGAAACTGCCTAGGTTGAGAGGGTCCTGGCCATGTCTTCTGCTCTCACAGTCCTGTGCAGACCACTGCACGCCATTACCCACAGTGCGCCCAGTGAGTGCCCCAAGGGACCCACATCCCTTGCCCCCATTGCAGTGTCCTTGCCAGTTTTCGGGGCTGGTGTTTTCTTGTGTCAACTATGTTGGAGTTCCCAGACTGCTTACCATGCTTCTACTTATTTGCCAGTGCTGGTCCCCCCTGACCCAGAAGCTTCACTGGAAACATCTCCACTCCAGCTCAGTCCTCAGTGGAGAACATGTGCAACAGGTAGAATTTCATAAGCAACCAACATGAAGCTCCCACAGAAACCACAGATGCTTTCTGGGATATGTTGTAGAGTCAGCTCAGTGAGGAAACTGGTGCTAAATATAACAACAAATTGCTGCTTAATGAGTAAGGCTTCGCTTGGCAGAAAGGATTCCTCCACCGACTTCATTGGCATAAACATTCAAGGTGTAGGAAGCCTTGTAATGGAGGGGGTGAGGATGCCGGGGTAGCAGGGTGGGGCTGGCGGGGGTGGTCTGGAAGTAAATAGTCTTAATGTAGTGTCAAGTAGATCCTTCACTATTTTCAGAACCTGAACAAGATCATGTATTTTCTCACCAGGACAGGAAAATGCCTAAGCCTGAGACAGTCTTTTCAATGTGGCAAATGCAGCAGAATAAAATGTGTTTATAGCAGATGGTTCCTATAGGAAATAAATTTCCTATGGAAATGCTTCCATAAGAATAAAGTGATATTGCAAATAATTCCTATGGGAAGACACATAGAGAGCAACTGACTATGAATGGCATGACTTACAGAAGGAAAAAAAAAAAGAGTTGAAGAAGTTTCCAGGAGATCTTGTGTGAGAAAGACTGAGTATCTTCTTGCATTTGGAAAATAAATACTAAAGATGCTAAAGACAAGATGAAATCACTACTGCTGGTATTCATGATGCAGTTGGCTAATGGCTTGAGAAATCTCAATACTTGCAGGTTAAAGAGGAAGTGAGAGTCAATTTTTCTCTTCAGTGGGGAAGTCTGTGCAGGGAAGGTGAAGTTATGAGTCTTGCCTGCCCCGCAGCGCCCGATGTCCTCCCAGACATCAATGTCCTCCCCTGCTGTCTCAGAAAGTCTGTTCTGTTTGCCTACCAAGGGCTATGCAAATTGGTGGCACTCGTTTCTGGTCTATGTGTAGTTGCAGGCTGAAATAATAGCATACGGGCCTGAAAAACAGGAAACCTAATTATTGGAACGCTGCAATTAATATAATAGGGTGATGGAGAGTGCAACTGGTAAACAACTAGATAATGGACCAATGAGGAGGATGTCTGGAGTCCATCAAAGGACTATCTGAGGCCACCACAAGACACCTGTGGTATTTTATGACAAAGACATCCAAATATAGTACTGGAAGATGTGTGGCGTGAACCGAACACATGGTGCTGCTAATGACGGGTGCTGGAGTACATGCTTAGCGTAAGGATACAATAATTACCCAGTGAAAAACGCGTGCTAAATACATGATAGATGGTAACAACTAAAAAGGCATGATGCAAAGCGTAAGGGATTGACAAAATGTAAGTCCTGGGGAGGTGGTGATGTGGACTGCCGCCATGGCTTTCACCTCATGTATCAACACCCGGGTGCCGCAGTGAGCTTGGACGCTGCTGGCCACCAGTGCCTGGAGCCTGGGTAGCCAGCTCCTGTCATTTCTGGTAGGCATGCACGAGCCCAACCAAAAAAAAAAACTCAAAAACCCTTCAGTTTTGAGTGCCTCCCCCAGAAAGTGCCTGAGTAGGGGAGGGAGCCGCCGTCCTGCCACTGAGCTGACACAATTAGTCACTGCCGCGACAGCTCATCTCTGCCGGTGGGTGTGAGCAGGGGAAAAGAGAGCTTGAGAGGAGGCAGGGGAGGAGCAGATGATTGGGAAAACACACGAAGGCAGAGCTGCACACAGCCAGACGGGGTTAATCCCAGCGGGTTTTACGCTTCTTCCCCCTCCTGCACCTCCAGAAACTTCAGAAAACTCAGATTGACTGCGTAAATGCACACGCACAACGGAGAGTTATTTATGCCGGCGCAGCGGGAGGGAGTTTCTGCAGTGACACAAGTGCTGAACATCCGTGTCACGTCCATGGGGGCTGCAGTCTGCCCGCGGGGTTTTTGCCAAAAACACGGGCCCAACGTGCACTAAATCAGCAGGACATTTTCTGCCAGGGAAGTAGCTTTCTCTTTTTTTTTTTTTTTCTTTTTTTAAAAAAAAAAAAAAGATAAATGAAATTATAGCTTGATTAACCCTAAAGCTGTCCAGGCCAAGAGGCTTGCCTGGGACCCTAGCAGACAGACCATTGGCCCTTGTGGTTGAGGGCCCAAATTCTTGCTCTGGGAATGTTAGGCTATCACTTTCTTTCCTCCCGGAGAAGCTCCTTGCTGGGTGGATGATTCGGTAGCCGGATGGCTCGGGGTGTTCACCTGGGGCACCAGCATCGAGTTTGGACCTGCACTCCAACTAAGAGGTGCCGACACAGGGTGAAACTGCCCCAGTCCAGAGGCTGAGGGTGAAGTTCAGGTCCCTCTCCATGCAGCTGGGGCAGAAGAGGGCTCTGCACCATGGTCTGCTCGCCCTTCCCTCCCTTTTCCCTACTAAGCTTTAGCATTCTGATGGCTCATCCTCCTGCGGAGCGGGAAGACGACCAGAGAGCTGGAAGAAATGCACAGAATGTGAACAGCATGCATTTTAGAGGATTTACATTCCAGTGGGGAAAACTTAGATGAGATAAAGAAACCTCAGTAAATTGTATTTCATAAAAGGAAGATAGTCACCTTAAAAATCTTTTCAGGATCAGTAAAATTAAGTAAGAGGAAAGAATTCGAGGAGCAGTGCTTAATTTTAAAACACAATACGTTATACTTAGTCTGTCACCAGCCTTTCTCACTGAAGGGTTAAAACACCTTTTATGAGAGGAAGGAGGTTAATATAATTTATATTAGAAATTATGATTATTATGGTAGAGAAATCAGGGCAAGTATTTTTATTCATGCCCACGTTCTGGAAATGACAATTTCTTTTTCTAATGCCTGTGGGACTCCAGCGGTAAATGATATTATCAGCCATGCCTCAGCAAATCGGTGCCGCACACACACAAGTGGCACGCTGGCAGGGCAGCAGCACAAAGAGAGCCCGAGCAGGGTAGCAGGAAGGGCCACGTTACATCCTACAGCCTTTTGTGCTGCTTTTCCACCTGCAGGGTAGTTGTCAGCACGCTAAAGCCAGTGGGGTTACACCGGGGATGAATTTAGCTGTTATCCGCAACCCTATTCAATAGCTGTGTTGTTGCTATCACTGTATTGCCACTTGAAGACATTCATGGCATATGGGATGTACTGAACACACAAATCCTTCAATTACTCACCAAATGCTGTGAAACTTGTAGGTGGCTCGGTACTCAAGCAAACAGCACTTGCGGCTCCTAATTACTAGCAGGATGCCATGTACAAGCCCACAGTGTACTTGAGAAATTAGTAGATAATTAGTGTGGATGGGGAGAGTTGAAACATCTCACATCTTTCTATAGGTCTGTCACTAACAGATCTGAATGTGTAACTGCTAGTTCTGAGCATGTTTATGATAGCTGGTTTTCACTTCCACAAGGCAGAGCCCATCTCTTAGCATGGACGTAGATAGGTCCCAACCAAAGCAAGCTGCAGACAGGCTCCCAAAATTCTAGCTACTGCAATGGGCTTAAATTCATTCATAAAACACAAGCTTGTCTTGTCAGAGGAGAAATGTTAACCTCTGAATAAATAGTATGTTATGCTGATTAAACAACGTGTAAGCAGAAGATTTCAAGTTGACAACTCACCTTTGGTAGGGTATACGAAAAGGAATATAGCATATGATAGGACCCATGTCAAAGAATTATTTAGCAACTCCTGAGGGGAAAAGAGATCATATGAGCAACTGGGAAAATGTCATAGGAAAGCAAGGGGAATATCCTGCAATATAGGTTATGACAGCTGGGACTGAGTATGTTATTTCAGATCTACTTAAATTGGCTCAAGATAGCTTTGCCTCAGACTGAACTAGAAAAATAAATTGGGAAGGAGCTGCTTCCCCGGCTCTGAAGAGGGTGGGGAAAGCCAGGTGGCTTGGGATGTGCAAGAAGGTATTTTGGGAGTTACGGATTAAAAGAAGACAGAATTCTTGCTACTGTGTCATATTGCAGGGACAGTTGCCATAGCACCATTTGCTGCTAAGAATAGATTTCTATAGCCCAGCAGCAGGTCAAAATATTTACAAGAGTTAGGATTTTTTTCAGGGCCAATTTAAACAAAATGCAGGACCCTGTATACAACTGCTGAACAGCACAAGATGTAACGCACATGCCCCAGCCTCAAACTAGAATGAGGTGGGGTAATTTGGACACAGTCATTAGGTGTTCGACATGAGCTTCCATGAAGATCAAAGCAGTCTGTGACGCTTGGTCTCTCTTGCCTGAACCTTGTGTTGGGAGACAAAGAAACAGAGCTTGGAAACGGAGGCAACCCATTTTAAAGCAGAAGATTTTGTAAAACAGGGGGACAGCTGAGACAGAACAATGGTCTGAAATTATTTTTCCTCTCACCCACCAATTTTTGCTTCGTAGGGAACCTGGCAGCTTTCTGTGCTCCCTGTGGTGCAGAAAAGAGATTTCCGAGTCCAAAGCAGGACTCTGTCCTCTCTTGCAGTTGTCTCCAAAAGGTGGCTGGCAATCCAGCTGCTACGGCCACAAGCAGGTCAAAGGCACCATGGCACAGGTGCCCCTTCCAGGCACAGGAATAACTTGCCCCAAAGCAGAGGTTTGCAGGCGGTAGCTGGAAGTAGGTTGCCTAATTGACAACCTTGCATTGTGCATTGGTGCAGCACGGGAACTGTTCTCGCTCCCCCAGCAATTATCAGGTAGAGTTAGAGACATGTTGAGCAGCACAAAACAATTCCCAATGCTGTGGTGAACCAGAGCCTGATCAGGGAAACCTTGCTGCTAATATTTGACACTCTGCAATGCAATGGATCCATCTCTCCCTGCCTCGCCTACATGTGACCATCATGGCAAAATCTGCACAAGCATCTCTCCTGACGTGGAGTGGGGTTTAAAGGTGGAATTCACAGTATTCTTCAGGAAGAAAAATGAAAGGTGATGGCAGTCTCCCTAAAAAATGACCTTTTTTTGTCACTTAGGACACTTCTGACATAGGACTTCTCATATTCATTTATGAGAATCACAGTGTCACCCCTTATCACACATTTGATTAAATCCAAGAGACTTACTGCAGAGACAAGGAAGCTGTGGTCAGAGGATGCTGATTCCTCTTTAGCAGTTTGGGGTTGGGGGGGAGATTATTGTGCTTTATGGAAATATCAAAGAATGGGAGAAAAGAGTGAACAAGAAGGAAAAGGCAACCACAAGAGTCTGTCATATTTAGAGGATATCAGTTAAGCACACTGACTCTCTGGAAAAATGATGATACGCTCTCTGCCTCTGAGCCCTACTGCAGAACAAGTAGCTTTTTCTGTGCAGGGTATCTGCTAATTGGTTATCTACTGCTCTCATCAGAAGATCATCATTTTGAAACTTGGGTATATAAGATAAATGAGATGGACAGGGGCTTAATACTGCCAAAAAAACCCAGGCAGTTCTTAAAAGTCACCAGTGCACTAATAGCTTCCTCTTACTCTTTCCTGATGTGTGTGAGCTACGCACAGAGTTTCCCACGGTGCTAGGGTGATAAAACTTTTTTTACTTCCTCACTGTGGCATTCACAAGAAAACATTTGTTGACCTTACCTATTTGTTCCATGAACATCTGTATGGTGCCTTCTCTTTCTGTTTCACCCACACCTTTCTCTACCAGCTTATCTTTGGTTTAATTAAATATCATCGTTTTAGAGGTGCATATACACTGGACTGCAGTGTGAGCCATCGAAGTACATAAAGAATTTCCCATAAGGGCGTGTGGAGAAGCCAAAGTGGGACATGTACACGTCCTTAAGTGTCTCAGTGCTGGTCTAATTGGAAAGATGAGTTATCAGCCTACTTTCCTCTCAGGAGGAAACCAGAATATGCTATTGGCGAAACACACAGCATGCCTTCCTCTTAACCACATCTTAACTTACCAGTCCAATAAATGCACGACTCTGCTTGTGCTGACCTGTAGCTAGGATGATTTTGATAGCACAGCTTAAAAATAGAAGCCAGTCCGTACCGCCACTGTGGGGATTTCTTATTATTTGGAATGCCCCATAACAAGTTCATCTTTGAAGTTGTGTAGGAGGAGTGTGAAGAAACATGGATCCTCTCAACATATGAAGCTCTTTGCAACTGTGCACCCAGTATGAAGGTTTAGCAAGCTGAGAGCAAGCACACAGGAAGTGGGTAGGAGTAGAAAACTGAAGAAAAAAAAAAATAGTAGAAATAGGATGAACCCAGTTGGGTCACTTCTCCCACCATGTTGTGTCTGGGCCAAAACCACTGTGTTGTGTGGAGCACCTGCTTGTAGGGGGGAGGACTGCAGGCGGAGAGCAGTCACTTGCTCACTGGAAACAGGCATATAACTCCTAAGAGAAAAATCACTGCCTCAGCTGTGTGTGAGACAGGGTCGGGAACCTGGAAGGCCACCTCAGCTGCTGTTATGCTGGGCTATTTGCAGTACGGGGTGCTAGACATCACCAGAGCACAGCGTGCCGCACGGTGCTGTGAGGCTTCAGAGCACAGGCAGCCAGCATCCCCTTACTGATCCCCTTACTTGAACTACAGATTGATGTTAAATGTGCAGCCATTCTGCACTAACATGCTTTTTAAGTCATTGCCCTGTCTTTCTAAGGGACAGGAGACTCCCTCTACTGCCTGGGAACAAGCCTGCTTGTGGTGCTGGGGTGGGGTGGGAGGTGTGGGGATCCCAGCCCTGGCCCTGGCCCTTCTGACAGGGACAAGGCAGAAGAGAAGGAGAACCTCCCTTGCATCCTCTCGGTTGGTGGGTGTATCTGTGGTGGTTTTGTTCCCCAGCTGGTAGCTCTACTGTAGATTAGAGGTAATTTTTATCTATATGACTAGGGCACTGTGAAATCTAATGCTCACATTGTGGAAAATGTAGCAATGATGCTGCAAATTATCAACATATTTATTCTGAGTCATTGCCTCTATACAAATGTCAGGTCAGAATAAGATAGAGAAAACTTTTTATCCCCTGCCATCTGATATCAACTGAATGTATGCACTTGCAGGGAAAAAAAAAAAAAGATATCTTGTAGATTAAGGAGACAGTACACCACATTTCCCTGTAACTAGCTACTTTACACTTTACTGGGGTACCATACTCCCTGCCTTGTCAGTCTTTGCTATTGACTCCTCAACCATTTTCCTTTTTCCATCACTTCTGCCGTGTCTTCCACCTGCCCTTCACTTTCAAGCTCTTTCTCCACCGCTCAGAAACGTGCAAAGCTAACAGCTCTATTCCTTGCCACTTGTCACCATTGCTTTTCCCAGTCACCTGTCCCAGTTTCTGTGTACACCTCACGCTGAACTGGTGGTGAGGGGACACTAAGCTTGGAGGCAGCAGTGGGGAAGCAATTGAATTTGCAGGCATTGCCTTGGGAGACCAGACCTGTGTGATGCTTGTTCTCAACAGACGTCACTGCTGGCAATCAGAGGAAGGAAAAGCACTTATTGTTTTCCTTTCATGCTGTAGGCTCTCCCAGTGATATTTTTGCTCACTGTGTTTTTTCTGCCTCAAATTACGCAATTCACAGGAAGTCTCGCCGTGTAAGAGATTATTGAGAAAATAACTGTTTACACAAATCAGCTGCAGGCTTAAAGATGTTACACAGTGGAAGAATCCAGCTGCATCTTCTTATCATATCCTGTTAGTTAAATGGTGTTAAGATGCTGGCACAGTGAGTCCACTGAAATCCTCATTGTTTTCTGGTTTAGCATCACTGGAATGTACCCGGTAGACAGAAGACTTGTCCTGTAGTTTTATAAAAGTAGCATTATTGTTTACAAAACAATGCTTAGAGCAAGAAGCAAACACAGTCCATGTGAAGAGTCGATGGTACTATTTTTCTATACTCGAGCAAAAAGACAAAACATTAATGGCAAATGATTTTTGCTTGGTGTATGTAAGGCAATTTAAAAAAAAATAATCCCAGAAGTTGTGTCTGTGAAAGAGCACCTTGTGCATTTCCTCTTTGAAGGTTTTTTCCACCAACTACTTATCTTCTTGTAATCTCAAACTGTGAACCACTGGAAATGTGAAAGCAAAGCATCAGGAAACTGAAAGTTTTGTAGGCAGAAGCAACACTTAACATTGCATTTGCATCTTGTGACTACAGCTTGGCAAAACTGCTTAGTCAATTCTCAGAAAACAGAGATTGGGAAAGTCAACCAACCTGCAAATTTAGGAAGTAATTTTGACCCTGCTTTAACAGAAGTGTCAGGACAGACTCTTCTTAAAGAGAGAAATTTCATTTTAAAATGCAGTGTTTCCACATTTTTACTCAGAATTTTTGATTTCCTTTTTTCCCCAGATTTGGCTGACCTAGCTTCCTTAAGCGCCTGAGGTCCTTCTGTGGAAAGGGGGTTGGGGCAGCTGCCCAAACCACAGGAGCCCAGCTTGGTAGAAAGCAAGCCAGACAGATAGGCAGCCGCTTGCCATCCAGGGCAAACTCAATCTGGGTTAGCAAGCGTACTTCTCAAACCACACAAAGTGATACTAGTTTTGCTCCTTCGCAAAAGGCACAGGAGGTCTGCCAGAGCATGTTACTAAAATTTTCTGCAAGACTGGCTTTTCAAGTCAAAACCGTACCTCTCAATTTTTTTTATTCTATGGAGAAAAAAAAAATTAAGTTGCGCTTGGGGAAGGACAAGAAAACACAGGTATGTGTTTCAGTTTGGTTTCAGCCTCTAGTCCCACCGTAACACACAACGGAGAGGCATGAGAGCCACCATCCTCGATGAGGCTGACATAGTACCTGCTCTTAACATTGAGAGACCTAAATACAAGGTCTGATGGTTTTTCACTAAAAAAAAAAGAAAAAGGCATAGTACAATAAGACAAACATGTGCAGAATATAACCACTTTTTATAATTTCTAGAAATGTATACGTTAACAAGTAGGGAAGGATGGTATTTTTCTTAGAGTATTGCATACACGGCTTTGAAAGTACAAAGAGGATGCCTCATGAAGGCCTGGAGGGAACAGCGTAGACAGACGCTGCCTTTACGGGTTTGCTCAGGAGGAGTGTAAAACAAGGAAGATCTGCAGCACCTTCCACAGTGTCCCTTTCCACACACACACACCTGAGAGGCTGCTGGCACCCTGGCCAGATGCTCTGCTCCAAGTGCCCTGGGAGGCACTGACAGTCAGACACATGGGCTGACATGGCCATCACGTGCTGAACAGAGCTCACGCACAGCCTTGGGCACCACAGTCCCATTTACTGGAGCATCTTGAAGGCCACACTCTATGCTTACAAAAGTATATAGAATTTTTTATATTTGTATTCAGCTTTCTAGCTGGATCAGCACCAGCTTCTTCCGCGTCACATGCTGCACCAATGAGGAGGCCACCAAGCCTTTGCATGAGTGATCCTACTGGGCTGGGGAGCCTTGGCTGGAAGCACTGGCCACCCTTGATTTAGCCAGGGCTGCTGGCAGAGAGCACAGCTACCACACCTGCATGAGCCCTCCTGGGACTTATCCTCTGGGGACCCCGGGGAGAGGTCCCTTTGGTGACTGCCCAGAGAGGAAGCAGCTGTCTAGTACGTACTTCTGGTCTGCAACATGGTTGGGGAAGAACCTTGGTTTTGGCCGTGAGGGTCCCCAGCACATCCATGGGGGCACTTACCATAGATGGCAACCGCCAGGGCAGCACTGATTATAAACCCATTTGGAAGATGGGGCTTGGCCCTGGTGAAGCGCAGATACTAAAGCTGCAGATGATCTCAGCTAAGGATTCGCAGAAAGAAGGGCAGCCTTAATCTCCCTCAGGAACACAGCGGGAGTCATGCAGTTGGAAATAGCAGTGTGGATGCAGTAAACAAGCGCAGCATTAGCTGCCCTCCCTCTACATGCCAGCGCTGCCTACCCAGCAGAAGGGGCACCTCAGGCCCCTGATGTCCACCGCCCAAGCCCTGGGCGCTCGGCTTCCCCACCGAGCACTCCCGAGAGCACTTTACTCTCTGTAAACACACGTTCAGAAGGGCTGACCCAAGGGGAGAAGAGTGAGCAAGGGCTGGTTGCAAAGGAAAGTGCTGTGGGCTGCTGCCACGTCTCTGCTGCGTGCTTGCTGCGTTTCCATGACCTCTGCTACCGCAGGTAGTGACAAGCGTTGCAGCAGCATATGCTCTATGCTGGCAGCCAGCAACTCGGGAAAGCTGAATTCATCTGCAGCAAACGGCCACTGCCCCAGGGAGGAGAGCACCCTGTCCTGCATCAGACCAGGAGCTCACCTGAGCTCTTAATGGTCAACGCACTCTCACGGACGCTTTCATTGCTTACTGAAATAACCATTACATCCTGTTCTTGCTATTTTAGCATAAGAACTGAATATCTTAAGAGAAGCTGTTATTTCAAGGTAAAATTGGGTTTAATGCTTTAAATTGCATTATGGAGCACCAGAGGAATGGAATTATCACCAGCTCAGGTGGAGGCTTGCTGCTGGCTGGACTTTTGCACGGTCTGTGTCAGACCAGACTTCCCCAACCTGTCCGGTCAGTGTGCTTTGCTCATGAAAGGTTGGTGCAGATGGCCATGAACAAGTCAGCATCAACCTGAAGCAAATCTGGTGCAAGCTGCTGGGGTGGCTTGTGCAACTTGGACGGAGGAGGTCTGTATAGTGTCTGCATCAAGGTGCCCCATGCATCAACAGAAGGAAGCCGCTGCACCAGGCACTGGTGGCAGAAACAAGCAAGTCAACCTATGCAACTCAAAACCATGCATTGTATACAGCCATTAGGGCAGTTTCCATCCTGAATCAGAATCACAGAATGGTTTGGGTTGCATGAGACCTGTAAAGATCATGTAGTCCAGCCCCCCTGCCATGGGCAGGGACACCTCCCACTAGACCAGGTTGCTCAAAGCCCCATCCAGCTTGGCCTTGAACACTTCCAGGGATGGGGCTTCCACAGCTTCTCTGGGCAACCTATGCCAGTGCCTCACCATCCTCACTGTAAAAAGTGTCTTCCTTATGGCCAATCTAAACCTACTCTCTTTCAGGTTAAAACTGTTGCCCCTCGTCCTATCACTACTGGCCCTGGTAAAAAGTCTCACTCCCTCTTTCTTGTAAGTCTACTTTATAAAGGCAGCAATAATGTCTCCCCAGAGCCTTCTCTTCTCCATGTGAACAACCCAAACTCTCTCAGCTTTTCTTCATAGAAGATATTTTCATGGCCCTCCTCTGGACTTGCTCCAACAGGTCCATGTCCTTCTTATGTTGGGGATCCCAGAGCTGGATGCAGTACCCTGGAGTTGGGTAAAGGGATAGAATCACCTCCCTCGACCTGCTGGCCACACTTCTTTTGATGCAGCCCAGGATATGGTTGGCTTTCTGGGCTGCGAACACCCATTGCTGGCTCACGTCCAATTTTTCACTCATCAGTAAGCTCAAATCTTTCTCCTTCTCTGCTCTCAATCCCTTCATCCCCCAGTATGTTTTTGTATGGCTGGTTGCCCTGACCCAGGTGCAGGACCTTGCCCTTGGGCATTGTTGAATTTCATGAGGTTCACATGGGCCCACTCCTCAGGCCTGTCAGGGTCCCTCTGGATGACACTTTCTTCTTAACATGGGTGTGAACAGAGAGATGGTTCTGCATTAGTTTCTGCGCCGGTGAGGTTTTAAACCCCAGCAGCTCATGTGAGAGAAGAGCCTGTCCTCAGAGCCAGCTCTGCAAGCCTGGGCACCCCACGCTGTCCTGGGACAAGTTGTCCCCTTTCCAGCTTCACAGACAGTTTCTGGCACCCAGCTGCTGGTGACAGCTCTGTGCAGAGCGTGGCAGGCTCCCAGGAGGGGAATGGCGAGAGCTTTGTCTCCTCGCCCATCACCGATGGGCTTTGGTGGAGGCCAGCCCTGCAGGACTGGCCACTGTTGCCCTGACACATCTGTACCGGGAGGAGCTGGGCTGCCCCACCGAGTGCTGTGGCAGAGGAGGCTGCTCAGAAGTGGCTTGGAGCATCAATGCCAGGAACTTGCTGGAAGGGACATACTGGATACTGGATAACCTCCTGCTCCATTACAGGAGGGGCGGATACGAGCAACAACACAGGAGAGTCAACCCCCTCTCCTCCTGGTGGTGTGCTGAGCAGCACTGATGGAGACAGGCTTCGAGCCTGGGTCAGCTCTCCTCTGCTCAAAAAGCAGCCTTTCTGCTGAGGCCACCCGCCACTGGTGGCAGTTTGTGACGTGAAATGCAAGTGCTCCATTGGGGCTTAAATTGACCCATCATTAAATTATTCCTCATTAACGACTAAGTGATTTGTCTGAAGTCCCAGGCTATCCTTTGAAAGGGACAAAGCACTGATTAATGTTAATCATAGCAGGAGCCAGGTAGTGACACAGAGGTGGAAGTCCTGGGCTGGCACTGCCACCACCCACACATCCCCCACAGGTGACAGAGCCTTTTCATATTCTTGCTCCTCACCACTGCTCTTTAATATCGCTTCATCAAGTTATATTAAGTAATCCTGGGACAGCTGAAGTGCAAGTTATACTGATTCAGATGTGGAGCCTATTACTGAAATTGTTCTTGGTTTTATTTAGGTTTTTGACACTGGCTCAGCCAATTAAAGAGAACAGAAAAGAAGCACATTTGATGTCAGCTTAACAATGCCAGTTCCTTTCCTTCATCCTCCTATTATTCCATTGCTTTTTGCTCTCTAGTGCCTGCACAGTTCTCTTACTTGGGAGGCATTAATTTGTGAACAGAAATGCTATATTTCATCAGTCATGCTGTGAGGGTTTTTTTATTGAAATCCTTTACTGTTCTTGCCGTGAAAAACCTCTTGCCATGGTATTATGTGAAACTACAGAACAAAATATGCACCTTTTGAGTGCTTTTTTTTTTTTGGTCTCATTGCCTACAACCCCCTTTGTAGGAAATAAGTCTTTTGATTGAGGTAAAATGCTCTGTATGACAGTTTCACAGCAGCGTAAACAACCTTTCTGAGCTGCAGTTCCCAGCACAACTGATGTTACACATAAAAGGAAGTTCACCTTTTGTGTGTTCAGTGACTGGCCTAAAGGTAAAGGCTTTTTCTTTCCTATAGATAATGTACTGCATGAACATATGTGTGCGTGTGTATCTGTCTGTCTAGATGTGTTCTGTGTTATACCCATGCACACTCAATACAAGTGTACTACAGCTCAGATTTCCCATTCCGTACATTTGAGATGATCGCTTTGTCCAGACCCCGAGCAGAAGAAAGTTTGCACGCACCCATCACTCTCTGTCCCCTTAGTCACAGACACAAAAGCCTTTTTACTGCTTGAACACATCAGCTGTCCTCCGGTCATTAATTCGTCCCCCAGGAAAATCTACTGAAACACATACAACCTAAATTGGCTTTAGATGATGAGAAACCAGAGGGAAAAGTCAACCATAAAGCAACAACAGGTATAGAAATGCACTGGAGTCCTAGGAGGGAGGGCGGGGGGGGGAAAGAAGACATACTTTCAGACCTGCATACCTTGATTTTAAAGTTGGAGTTTAAAAGGAACAAGGGAATCTTTAAAGGGCTTTATTGGGCACAGGAAGACATGGCAACATCATCAACTGTGGCTGGAGAAAGTTTTGACCCTCACAGAGGGCCCATACTCTCCTCTGCCAGAGAGGTACCACTGCCGCCCCCACCGGTGCTCTACAGGTGACGGCACCATCACAGCGACCACACCACCTCTCCGGCTGTAGCTGGAGATAATCCTTGTAATATCCCTTGGGAGCCTTGGGAGGGCTCCTGCTATTAGCTGAGGTGCCACAACAAATACACGAAAGTACAGCACTTCGAAGGAGAAAGGTATGACATTTCTCCAGCTGTTGTGTTTTTTTGTTTTTTGTTTTTTTTTTATCTCTGGTTAGTTTAAAGCCATTGTTTTATGAGTTTCAACAGGTTCCTGAGAGACAGAGCAGTGGAGAGGGGAGAGCTAAGTTATTCAAAAGGGCATAGCCAGTCCCCACAGTACCTGCTGCAATAGCCCTTCCATGCGGGTGTATTAACTATACTTGACCACCTCTCGGCAAGTATACTCTTGCTAGTCAAGAAATGGTACAGGAGGCTCAAGAGCAGATGCAAATCTATGCTCAGGATTATTTTGCATGCTAGATGGACTATTCATCTTAGCATGCTACATTGTGCATGCAGGCAAAGAATGGCTTTTTTTTTTTTAAATTAAAGTATAATTGAGTTCTAGGTAGGAAGGGGGGCATATTTTTTCCACTTTCATTAAGAAAAGCATTTTGGAGGTGGATCTGATGAAGATGTTGACCTTCCATTTCGAGAAAGTTTCACTTTTGGTAGGAACTGGCCTGCTTAATGCACCACCTCCATGAAATTCCACTCCAAACTTAATCAAACATAGATGTGCTGTTTACAAAGTAATAGTACAGTCATACCGTTTGAAGTGCAGCGGTGTGTCTGCATGAAGTAAATCTAAGGCAGGAAAATGCTAGTCATAAAAGGAAGCAATTAGAGAGTTCAGTGGAGCTGAGAAAGGTAGTGCAGAGAGCATTGCAGGGAGGCTCAGAAGGCGGCTAGGATGATTTTTACAGTTTCTCGTGCAGGTAGCCTCATTAGGGGCCATGTTAGAGGAGTTCTTATACAGACCACAGCTCTCCGAAAACTGCTGAAATAAAATTATGGTAATTTCCATGAGAGGGACAGGGAAAATGTAAGATTTTAGTATTCAGAAGGCTTTATTTATTTATTTATTTATTTAGAGGCAACTTCATTTGTGATGTCATGTTGAGCACTCAAGAGACCCATCCTGGGAGCTGGCAATATGTTTACTTTGGTTATAACTGTGAGACATTTTTAAACAGAGTAGAAGGAACTGTGCAGTGACCTTGCCTTGAGCACGTACCGCATTTGCAGAGGCATAGGAAACTGGTTTTGCCCTTGGAAAGGTGCATGCATATTTTAGCCATTATTTCCAATATTAGAAATCATCTTTTCCTGTAGCAGTGCTTTGAAGTAATAGAAAGCAGATATGGTATCTTATAGTCAATCTTCATTTCCATAAAGAAGCGGCAGTTGACAGCACACTGCCTGAGACCCCAAGAGATCCCAGCCTTCCTTCCTCCCTCTGCTAAAAGTTTCCTGTGTCGTCTTGCCAGTGGACTATTTCTGTGTTCTCTGTTTCTCTGTAAAATGACAGTGTGTCTCTCTGGGGTGTTTTGTGACTTAAATCATTTGCTTTAAGGCCTCAGGATGAAAGGCTCCATAAAAGTCCAGTAATAAATATAGCCAAGATTGCAATTTAATTAAAGTGCTCCGCTTATTTAGGGAAAGAGGAAATGTAAACCAGAAGCTGCCAGATGTTTTTTGCACTCCTTTTGAAATTTCCCTGTCAATTACTTAGCAGGATTTTGTGCTCCTGGGAAGCTTTTTTAGCTTTCAGTCTCTTCTTGCATGGCCTGTTGGAAGGAAATCCAGACCAGTAGTACTTATCTCACAAGCTGAGTGAATTGTTCTCTTCAGATCCATGGCCTCATAAAATAGATATTGACACAAACAAAAAAAACCACCCTACTGATGGTTACTCTGAGGTAGACGCGACCGTTAACTTGTTATTCAGTAGAGATCACATGGAAGAAGGATGTACATCCCCTCCTTTAAAAGGCAATCCAGTCATGGGGAAGAGCATGCATCACAGGGACAGGGGGGAGAAATCTACCTTATCCAAGCTGGAAGCATTGAAACAGATAGCCTGGATAGCTCTGCACTCAGTGTTGTGCGCATTCTCCTAAATGCATTGCTGTGCACGAGCTGCTACAGAATTATTACTCAGAAGCCCGTGGTAAGGTGCGGCGTGGGTGGCAGTGCAGGGCAAAGCCGTGCCCCGGCGTGCAGAGATTTCACTGAATTTCACTGAATTTTTTTTTAGAGTTGGAAGGGACCATATAGATCATCTAGTCCAACTCCCCTGCTGAAGCAGGATTACCTAGAGGTGTACGATACTCACGCCGCGCTGCCCCGCGCTAATGCCGGGGGCGCTGGGGGGCGTTGGGCCAGGAGCTGCTTTTGGCTCACGGCAAACCCACGGGCGGGGTGACTCACCCCACATCGATCAGGTTCGCCACTGCACTTGTTGGTGAGCAGCGGAAAAACAAACACATCGGGGTGGAGGTCAGAAGTCGCTCTCCCAGCCCCGACAAACAGGCTGCGCAGCCTGCGGGGCTAACGACAGCTGCCGGCTGCTGGCCGCCCGCTGCTGCCGCCCTCCCTGTCCCATCCCCCCCTCCAGCCCTGCCCTGTTAGAGACGATGATGTCTGAGATTAGGGAGGAACGACCAAAAGTCCCGGTAGTGACCCCCCTTCAAAGACGGCCCTACCGAGCGCTGGCCTACATAAAAGGAATGGTTGGTTATTTTCTTTGCAAAAAATGCCTTTGAAGAGAAGCACAGGCACGCAGCCAGGAGACAGCCGTGCTTCGCTCTGAGAGGTCCTGCTAGCTGGCTTAGATGTTACAGATAATAACCAGGAGGCTGGAAGCAGACTGCTAGGGCACATGCAAACCTTTGATTATAAATCAATCCCTGCCTATTAATGATTGTTTAATTTATTTTGATGAGGGTCTTGGCTTTCTCTGGGAAGTCTTAAATATTTACATCAGGCTACAGACTCTGCAGCGCCCTGTGTGCAGTGTGTACTGCTGGTCCGAGGCTGCAAGGACGTGTGTAGGGCCAAGAGCCTCCTTTACTGAGAGGCAGGCTCTGTCCACCCCAGAAGCTGTCGATTTCAGGCTTGGAAACAAAGATATTAATAATAGGGATTTTTCCTCTTTAAATTAATTAACCTGGATCAACAGTAAGTTGATCAAACCTGCTGCTTAAAAACCCTTCATGATCATCCATGTCACTGTGTTACTGCCCAGTTTTTGTACTTCGGTCTTGTAGTAAGGATGTTTCCACAGCAGCTGACCTTCTAGCATCACCAGGACCCTGCGTGTTCCAGGTTTTGCATGGGGAGACCCTCCCATCACTACAAATCACCTCTGGTCTCCAGGCTCCTGTCACCTACATGTTCGCATCATAGAATGAGTAAAGGTCCTCATCTGCAAAGCCCCCAGGGGCTTAAGACACAGTTTACTGTTTGAGGCCCAACTCATCCCTTCACAGCAGCCCTTGACAGCCACAGTTCAGGTACTATACACCCCCACACACCCACATTTCTATTCTCAAAGTGCTGGAGAAGAAACTCTCCCAAGAACAGAACCCAAACTTTGAATTTACTTCCAAGGAAAACCTGCCTGTGTCCCAGTGTGACTGCCATCACGTCAAAGTGAATCACATGCCCCTTCAGTGAAGCCAAATGATACTCAGAAAAATCCACATATAGATCCACGTATGTTTTACTAAAGGGGAACACGTTAAAAAAGTCTACATTTCCTCACGGACTCCTCCTTACAATTCCCAGTGGCGCTTCAGTTGGCAGAGATGGACACCTTGAAATGGGGCAGGAGGAGACCTCTTTTATTGAACCAGGTGAAGATAGTTTTCCCCCGCCCTTTATCCAGCAGTTTTCCTCTCAGGTTTTTAAAGGCAGGCAAAATCCTCCCGTGTATTGATTTGAAATTTCATGCAGAAGGTTTATTTACTGTTTCAGTTATGTCAGTTTCCAGACCTTTCCCCATTAACAGTCTAGCTCTAGAAGGGGACGGCTGAAGGTGACCCTCCAGCGGTCACTGCAGTTTCCTTTCCTTACTGCCTCATAGCTCTTTACAATGAATTTTATTAGTACCTACTAACTCAATACGCATGGTCTAAGTAGGTCGTTCTGAATTTAGTTACTGCCCTCCTTTTGCATGAGCCCAACCTCGTTATGCGTCTGCAGCTACGCTGAGCTGCACTCGCCAGGGGAGGACCACTGTAGGACCTCCTTCCACCTGAGATCACCGTCAGCGAGAGGACGGCGAGGTCAATCTCATTGACCTCACAGCAAGATAGAGCCACTGTCACAAGGGCCTTAAAGCTGACACAAACAGCAAGTAAAAGAAAGGTGGTCTTCACTGCAGGAAGGTGAAAATGAGGCATTGAGGGAGGATGCATCCATCCTGGGCCTGTGGTGGAGGATGGACAGTACACTGGGTCTGCTCTGGCACTGCATTGCTTTTACTGCTGAGTTGTCAACGTCATTTCCTAACACATATTTTGATTTCCCAGCCAAATCTCCAGCCAGCAGATTGGTACTTGAAACTTGTTTGCTCTTTCTGAGCAGAACGATTACATATCTTTATACTCAGGCTTTTGCAGGCCCCTGCAGAAATTTGACAGATTAATTGGTTTAACTTCCTGCTCTGCCTGCAACATAAAACCAATTCAGCCCAGCAAAACTAGTAATTACGCCACCATTTGTACAGACCTCAGGTGGTAGTGAAAAATCACATAGCAGTCAGTCTTGAAGTACCCGTGTAGATGATAATCAGGGAAAAAACAGCCCCAGTGGGGGCAGACTGATTCAGACCAGATCTTCAAGGAGAAGAAGTTTGCAGAAGTCAGCTTTCTGAGATGTCTCTTAAGCCAGTGGCCTCCAGTTTATTTTTTTTTTACTTTGAACCCCTACCAGTAAAAAATTTTTGAGCATACACACCCAATACATGTATATTTATGTATTTATAAAAAATACACATATACTACTGTGCTAATATATTAGTTACATTGTAAAACATACACAGAAATAGAAATGAAAAAAGATGATGTAAAGATAAATTAAAAACTATTCTTAAAATATAATTTTACCCTGTTTACCAATGGTACAAAAAATATTTTCTTTCTGCATCCCACTGGGCTGTCTTGCACACTGCCTGGAGTACATGGCCCCCAACTTTGGAGACCACTGCCGTAAGCTACCAGACCAGCACAGGGGGAGGATCCACACAGCGAGCTGTTGAAAGCCGGTAAGAAGGGGAAAGGGACGAAAATAGCACCGTGCAATGAACATCATGCTCATGTACTACATATCTCTGGCTATTCTAGGGATGAGAGGAGCACAACCACTGAAACAAGAACTTCATTAACTGCTCTTCGCGGGGCTCGTTATCCACAGATGTTATCGACACCTTCCTGGGCCAACCCTGACAGCTGCAAACTATTTTCCAGGAGTTGCATCAGGAAGAAATTGTGCAGGCCCTGGGAGGACGAGCAGAGGGATTTTGCTGGTCCTGGTTTTACAAAAAGGAACATAAGGAGAACAATCCCGTTCTCAGGCATTTAAGGAAGCGCGGTGCAGAGTGACACAGCTCAGACCCCTGGCAGACCCCTGCTGTCTGGCAGAAGGACCTGTCGGCAGTGGGTTTGGGAGCCTCGGTGCAAAAGGCAGAGCTGCAGAGACCATGGTGTGTGCTCAGCAGTGCAAGGCAAGGTGACACAAAACAGAGGAACAGCTCGCTAGCACGAGCCCAGTCCAGTCCCACATTTCAGTCAGACATCAGCCAGACGTAAACGCTTAAGGCAAGAGCACAAAGCACAACACAAGGATGAAGTAACCCTTTCCCTGGCCTGCACTCTGGAAACCAGCTGTTCAGGGGCTCCGGTGCATGCAGACCACCAGGTGTGAATTTAACATGCCCAATCCCTTTTTGGACCTACTGGTACTTTTAGCCACCTCCACCCTGTGGCAAAGTTGCAATTAACAGTGCAAACCGTTGGCCAGGTAGCACTGACAGACAATGCCGCTGCTGCTGACAGTGGGGTCTTACTGGTTGGTTGCCTGTGATGGTGCAGCTTCAGCACAGCTTTAGCATCCTCTCCCCTGGCCCATGCAGGGGCTCCAGTTCCCTCGATCTGAGTGTCAGCAAGGAAATTCTGCTCTTTGACACATTATATGGCAGAAGAATGAATTTCCCTGGAGAGTTTCCAACTCTCGCCTCTTCTGAAATAGAGAATAGTTTTTCATACTGAACTAGTGTGCTTATACAAACACCTTTCAGTAGTGTAGCCCCAAGATTCAATTTAGTTCATTCACTCTGAAGACCCTAAAAACACATAAGTTCCTTAACTTAGTTTGAAGTAATACTTTTGGTTTACAGCCAGTTGGTGTTAAATGGAAAGAAAAACCCATAAAATCCAAGTAATGGTCCTTTTGGGGGCTCTTGATTTGTTTGTTTGCTTTCTTTTAACCAAAGTGTTAAGTTAATTTCTAAAAGGTGACCAAAAAAGTGCCATACTTGCTAGTAGTGTGTGCTGGGCTGTTCCTGTTTCACGCTGCAATGGCTGTATTCAGAAGCTCTGTTGGTAGACGTGTAATGACACGCCTTGGAGGTATTTCAACTCGTTTCAGTTGGTTTCTGTGCCTGGTCTAAAATCAAGATTGCTGCTACCAAGGCCACCTTCCTCTAGGTTAAAACAGGTGCACATCACTCATTTCCACCTGAGGACAAAGAGGAAAATTTCAACGTGAAAAGAGAAACCTTTAGTTTCTATGAGATCTCACCTTGCTTAAAGTTTAAGAAATGCTTCAGGAAAGGTTTCACAACACAATGCTTTATCAATATAGAAACAAGAAATCAATCAACTAATTCCCTAGAACACTTCTTTAGAAAAATAAATTGAGCTCCTCAGAAGTGAATCCGCAACTGGAAAATCCTCTCATTGCTGAATTACAGAGAAAACGGAAGGATTGACCCCAAATAAGCATTACTTTCTTTCTGTTTTACTTTCGGCTTCCTTTTCTGCAACTCACTGGCACGCACGTTACACAAAGAGCAGTAACCGGATTTGATTCCTGGCGAGACACTGCACTTAAAACAGCTGGACCCGGTAGTCAGAATTGTATTAATACGTCCTCTGTCTGTGGGTGATCACACCTAGCGAAGGGACCTTAGCTTGCCGTGGGAGGCAGTCCCGGACCCCCACACCTCCACTGCCCCAGAGCACAGCTACGCCCCAGAGCACAGCTGCTCCTGTCCTACCATCCAGGGGTGTCGTGGTTTGGGCCAGACTGGGCACTGAAATGAAAGATAGATGGTCTGCCCCACCTTTGCTGGTGGAGAGGGCTTTGCGGTGTAGCCCCCAGGCGCTGCCATCCCGAGCCTTGCCTCCCCCAGCACAGGCACGTCGTACGGAGCAGGCGCTGCTGGCCTTGAGGGAGTCCAGAGCTGATCCGAGACGTCCAACATACCAGCAGCACCAAGCATCGCCGGCAGGGCACGATAATTAATTGCCTGGCTTCTCGGCTCTGCCGGAGGCTGCAGCTGGGCTGTTCAAAGCTAAATCCCCGATTGCAGCCAAGGCCCCACAGGCATCCTGCCGGATCCCCCAGCCCACATGAGCTCCAGCTGCTGCCCCTCACAGCGGGAAAGCAAGGAACGGGGAAAAGCCACCAAGTTTCTCATGCTGGGGCTCGCTTGGAGGAAAGCAGAAGAGGGACAGACTGAGGGAAAACGGTCAGGGTTTGCAACAGTCAAGTGTTCTATTGCATTTTGTCTAGGTGTATCTTGTCCCTTACAGTCCATGCTACAAATAGGGGATGTCACCTCAAAGCTATTAAAGCCACAAAGATACAGATGTTCTCCTGAGCCCTTGTAATATTTCACACATCAATCTTCGCTCCGTTGCTACACTTAGAAGAACATCATATGTACATTAACGGCAGGATTTTTCCCTGAAGGGAAAGATTCTAGAAGCTGAAGAAGTCACGTTTCTCATCTGGTTCTCAGCATTATTCCATGCAAGACCATCTAACAAATGCAACATATTTGCAAGGAATTGCCAAGAAAAGATCACATCAAATTGAAAAGATACAAGACAAGCACTATTTTAATTCTTTCCACAATGAACTATATTTATTTTTGAAGTCTTCTATTTTATTTCTGTTTATGAAGAATGGTGACCCCAAGGATTATTAAGCCCCCGACACTATTAATCACATAATAAGTGAACCCTAGAATTCTTTTAACTGCCAAGACGTTCAAGCTTTTGCAAGGCATCAACTCAGTTCATCATTCTCAGGGATCTCCTTTTTCCCTCTGCCCAGCCTGCGATGCCTGAGGCTCTTTTTGCACAGCTGTTGAAGAACCTGAGCTCCCACTGCCACCTCCTGAGTGCTTTGCTTTTCCAAACTGGGGATGCATGAACTGAGACACACATTTGAAATTAATGGACTTCAGTAACTTATTAGAAGTTCGCAGATCGTGGTGCTAGCAAGATAACCCACTCTGCCTCTTGGGTATTTCAGTAAAGATAATTGTAAATGTAAATGGTATTTTCAGAAGGTGGGTGGTTTCCTCCCATGGTCTCAGCACTTTGTGTTGCAGTAAATCAGCAGTTCTCACATCGCAGCCCTGTGGGAGACAGCCAGGAGGGCAGCTGGGGCCACCGGTTCCCCCCTTTGCTTCTAGAGGTGAGAGACTGTGGGCTGCAGAGATGCTGCAGTACCTGTACACTCATTGCTCGTACCCTCCCAGCTGAGCTGCCACTGCTACAAAGGTGCCATTCCTGTTTGCATTTTGTTCCTTTCCACCACCTGGAAGTGGAGGAGCCCCAACACCTCACCAGCCACTTCAGCAGGGCTTGAAGGGATACTCGTAGGGACTTGTGGGTGGTGGTCCTGCTGCCACTTGGAATCTCCCACTGCAGGTCAGCTGTCAGAGGAGCATGACAGCACTTGCTTCCATCCACATCTCCCCAAAACAAACACCCACACCCGCCCCCCCGCCAAAAAAAAGCCCCAGCTGAGCAGTCTGGTCCACCAAACCTGTCTGCTGAGTGGGAGGCAGGCAGGAGGCATCCAGACCATCCACCAAGTCATTTCAGTCACTGCTGCTGCTCAGTCACCAGTCTATGCTGGTAGATAGCCCGGGAGATAATGCCCTTTAGAGAGCAGGGCTGCTGAGGATCTCCCTGGACAACATTGACTGTGCACAGACACACACGTGTGCTCCGGGGCTTCTCATGCCCTCAGCAGCACGTGCCTGCCCCAGACCAAAAGGGACACCTGCGCTTTCCCTGGCCATGGTGTGGCCGTGCTCCCAAGGGCTTGTAAAAGTAGGGAAATTTGAAAAGGAGAAAGAGGGGGAAAAGGGAAGGGGACAGAGAGAAAACATTTGCGTGTTCTGTGTTTGTTGCTGTTGGGTGCATTACTTTCCTCCTGAGGATTTTGTGAGCATCAATTCAATTGTGACCAGGCAAACAAACTGCAACATGACCTGGAGAGGTTAGAGATGAGTGGGCTGCTGGCAGTGTGAACAAACGTATAGACCCCTAAACCAGCGAGCTGGTATAAACTTCATCATGGCAGATGGGAGAGGCAAGCAGCTGCACTGTCAGAGAAGTTTAAAGTAATCTTTGATCCCTTATACTGTCCCACAAATGTTAGTCTCTCTCACAGAGTAGTGACTGTGCTGCTGGGAAATGGGGTGAGCTGTAAGAAAGGCATTTTAGGAACAGGTCTTAAAACAATATGGAAATGTAGTCAATGCAAGATAAGCAGTTGTCTGTCTAACAAATCCATCCTTCTGGAGTTTTCTTGTAAAACTGCTGTGTCAGTTCCAATTAATATCTGATTTCAATCTCCTTTGAAACCAGTGTTCCTTGGAAATGAAACAGACATTGCTTCCTCATAAGCTTTTGGCCAAGATTAGCATCACACTCGTTTCACATCAGTCACACACTTCACTGGGGGCAACATGTCCTGATGTTGTTCAGGGGGAGCCGGAGGCATCAAGTCTTTCCCATTCAAATGTCTCCACGCTCAAGAAACTCATATTTTAGCAAATGCAGACACACTAAAACATGCTATGGCAACACTGAGCTTGTGACATAGAGGAAGCAAAGCAGAAAATTCAGCGTGAAGGATTACACACTGGCCGCTCCTCCTGTTACAAAATAAAACCACGGGGCCATGACCAGGCGCACCGTCAGCCCCGACACACAGCCTTCCCATTCGTGCCTATTCATTTTACTACAGAAGTGCTATTTTGTGGCTCCATGGCGCTTTTTCACCTGGTTTCCTAGGATAATTTTCAATGTTATGGTTTACTCCCTTCTGTTACTCATACAGCCTGGGGCCAGGCCATACCCTGAGGTAGCTCACTCCTATCAGCAAAGGAGAGCTAGACGTTTGTACTGTGCAGACCTCACGCTTCTCAGCTAGTTTGCTTGCGAGAAGCATTAACAAGTCTTGTATCAACAAAAGTGAGGTGATGCCCTGGTCTGGGCTATGGCATGCCAGGGCACCATGCAGCCGCTGGTTTCCCAAGGAGGTGGCTCCTTCATGGACAGCAAAGGGCAGGACTGAGCAGTGCTGTGTCTCCTCCCACGGTCAGGCACTGAGCAGTGCTGTGTCTCCTCCCACGGTCAGGCACTGAGCTGTGCTGCTGAATAGCTAGCCATGCGTTTTACTGACCAGGAAGGCATTTGTAGCATACAGGCAAAGCCGTAACTACATCCTCTATGTCCTGCCCCCATCTGTCTGTAGACAGGCCTCTCTAACACCTTGGGCACAGGTCGTGGAGACATTTATTCTAGGGGAGATGTCCCATAACGCTCTACAAGACATTGAAAAAAAGTTGCGTATTCTTAATGGCAAATGACCCGCTTGTTTGCTTCACTAAACTAAATTTCATGTTACTGATTGCAATGGTTAGGTATGACAGATGCTGAGGTTGAGCTCAGGTTGAGGAACAACTGGGTGAGGCCACCTAGTTTGTTTGGGTTTCAGTCATAGAGGCATGCATGACTGTATTTCGCATACACCCAACCTCTAAAAGGTATTGCCCCTTTTTTCTTCTCCAATGCTTTTTCAGCCTGTTTGGTTCCCTCCAATTATTGCAACAAAAATATGCTTTCTAGCAGTGTTCAGATAAGGGTCGTTTTTATGCTCAAATGACCACATTTGGATATTGACTTTTGTGACTATTAATCCTTTTTCATGCTAACCAGCAAAACTGACATTACTGTGTATGGTTTAAAAACAATAGCTTTACTTTAAACCTGCGTACCTGCTTTTCAATTAATACTTGAAACCACTGCCTTAGCAGGGTGCCTGCCCCCAGAGTTTTGACATGGATAAAGCCTGGCAGCTCCCGTCGGTGCTAATTCACGGCACGGTGATTCAGCGCCAAGGACGCCGACTGTACCGAGAAGCACTGCTGAGACTGTATTTTCTCGGTGCGGTGCAGGTTGCTTAGTGACCTGTCACCAAAACAAATGTGGTCACTTGGGTATTTAAAGAGCAGCTTCTCCCGAAGGATCCAGCATTTTGCAGGGGCACCTGTTACTCCCATGCTTGAAATTTCTGTCCTGAAATGACAGGCTCCATGTTGTACTCTGGCCGGTTAACACTTTTTATAAGGAAGTCGTGCAACATGTGTGCAATCCTCTCTGACTCATCTCGCACCAGCGTTGCTTAAATCACACTTTTAACGTGCACGTTGTCAGACCGACCACAGGAGCACGAGTCAGAAAAGCACTACCCTTTCCCAGGCACATGGCACTTTATACTTTTTTTTTTTTTTCCTATTCCTCCATCCCTGGTGGAAACTGAAGGTAAATGGCCCGCTTCCTATCAAAATACACCGTTCGGTCACAGATGACCAAGGACATGGGGCAGTGTCCGCGGGAGAGGGTTTCCCAGCAGTTTGGACAGAAGTTGTCCCACAACATCAGATCACCCCATGCACCCATGACAGGGCTCAGTGCTGAAGTCCCCCCTGAGTGCTGGAAGGGCTCTGCCCTTGTATACACCTCGTATTTCATGGCTGGAGGTTAAACAACAGACTCAAGGGCTGTGTTGAGGGGTTGGAAGTGTGTGGCAGCCAGTGCAAGCTCCGGTAGAAGAAGGGTCCAAGTATACGGGCTTGTGTCTCTTTACACTCAACTCCGAAATTAGCTTAAGTCTCAGTAAGTACTAGCTGAGCAATAGATTTATGCAATAAGGCTTTAAATATCTGTAACAACAGACTGAAAGACTCCAAAATGGTGGCAACTTCAGAGTCATTGATGTACACGCATCTTGTCCTTCTCAGCCCATCACCCACAAAACCAAAAAAGCCCCACGCCTAACAAAATATATATTATATTTGTGAAAGTAGACATTTTCCTTAGAAAATTCCAAACCCAGAAGTTTCCCAGGGAGCTTTACTTCAGCCCTCCTGTTTGCACGCTTGACACTGGCACAACTGACAACTGCCTTTGCTGCGGGGCCAGGGCTATGAAAGCAATTCATTTCTGGTCCAGCTGTTGAAAGCAAGAAGGTGGGAAGGCAGAAAGGAGGCCTGTCCCTGGGAGAGGAGTGCCTGAGGATGCCACGGCATTACCAGCTCCTGCACAAAACAGCAACCGTTGCTTCTCCTCATGGTAAAGTCAGGTCTTTTGCCTGGCTCATTTCAGAGTGGTGCACAGTGTGGTTACACCTGTGGGATGTACAGGACACCAAGGACCAACCTCATGAGCAGAACATAGTGTTTGCTCTCTCCAGAGGCATGGTGCCAGCTGGGGCTGGAAGAGGCTGAAGTGTCGGCGGCACCACCAGCACCCCCCCTACCCCACACGCATGCCCCTTCCTTCTGTAATTAGCACAGGTAATTCCCAGCCTCCTGGCCTAATCCCCCCTGCTTTGAACAGAGCTCTTATTAATCACGATTTCCTTTTATTCCCATCACTCAAAGCACGGCCTTTAACGAGGACCTCTAAGTCCTAGTCCATTTCCTCATGTTCCTAGGACAAGAGGAAATGGCCTCAAGTTGCGCCAGGGGAGGTTTAGATTGGATATTAGGAAAAATTTCTTGACTGAAAGGGTTCTCAATCATTGGATGAGGCTGCCCAGGGAAGTGGTGGAATCCCTATCCCTGGAGGTATTTAAAAGATGGGTAAACGTGGTGCTTAGCAATGTTTTGTGGTTTAGTGATTTTTTTTGTAAGAGATAGGTTGATGGTTGGACTCAATAGTCTGAAAGATCCCTTCCAACCTAGGCAATTCTATGATTCCATGATTTTAAGTCTAGCATCAGGTGTCAGAGAGGTTTTCTCCTGAGTGTGTTCATGGAGCACCCACTCTGAATGTTTCATATGCACAAATGAATTGAGTCCTCTCAGCACACCCATCATAGCTGATTGTGGCCTTCTTTTCATTTTAGAGCTTAAGAAGCTTTCCTAATGCTGTCTTAAACAAGCTCTGCCTCCTTTCCTCTTGAGTTTTTGATGTCCTATTTGAAACATGAAGGAGCTAGTTTTTTAAGAATATAGAAACATCCAGTTTTTTCATATTTCTTTATAAATTTAAAGGATATCTTTCCTATTGACTTCAGTTACGTCTGTGAAGACACAGAGTTACCAACATCGATATCAAGTGTTAAGCACATGGGAAGTAAGAAATGCCCACCTGTGTGACCACCTGTGGGAATTTAGGTGGAAGCCACTTTCTTTGCACTACCAAAACCCTGTACCAGCGTGGAGTAGGATCATCAGTCCCCTTAACCACAAGGCTGCCCTTTTGCTTTTCCTGCAATTGTCAGGCCCTTTTGCTGCAAACCCTTCAGCTGCTGCAATGGCAAACAGCTTCCTTCAATACACAGCCCTGACTCACACCCAGAATCACATCCTGTCCAAGGAACGAGGAAGGGTTTTGTGAATAAAATAACTTGATCGTGTAATTATCAGCAGCTTGATCAGCCATGTGCATGTGTGAATGCAAAATGAGACTGCTGGCAGTCCTTACTGAATTTTTAATTGTTTGACTTTGTCATCATATTTTCCCTTTAACTTTGCTCTTCTGTGTCTATCCACATGAAGAAGCTGTTCAGGGAAACTAGATGATGCCAGAAGAAATCTGGGATCAGACAGGTGAGAGCAACGGCAACCTGGAGTGCACCTGGTGGCGGAAGAATAATCAGAGGTGAGGAAGCACAAAGGAGAAGTAAGACAACTATGGACAATCAGAAAATACTGAGGAAGGAAACCCGCAGTTTGCTGATGTAGTAAATTAATATTAGGGGAAGAAAAGCACAAATCCAAATAGACAAATATATCTCAAACAAAGCATGCAACATACAGATGATATGTTTGTGGAGCATAGCCTCCAGAAGCTGGTGGATTGAGCCTCCCAGGACAAAAGAAGAGAAATATCCAGTACTTTGGTCTGACTTCGGTAAAATATGCACATAGTTCTACACTGGAGATTATAAATGCAAGTCTTTCTCTCCAGATACTCAGCAGAGGGGCTAGGTGATTCTACAAGAAACATTTACCATCAAGATTTTCAAGAACCAAATAGATAAAGCCCTGAGGCAACCTGGCCTGGCTTCATAGCTGGCCACGCTTTCAGCTGGAGGTTGGACAAGAGACATCCTCAGCTCCCATCCAATTTAGATTATCCTGTGAAAGCCTAACTAATGGCACCAGCAGCTAGAAAACATGCAGTATCTCATGTGTACTTAGCATTTGGCTGAGAGTCACACATTAAGTGTATTTCCAGTTTCCTTGACAGCAGTGGAGCCACTCACAGGAAGAAGTTGAGCAGACGGACATTCTTAGTTATCAGCCTTAGTTATTAGTTTGACGGGCTGTGATACTATAAAACACGCTGTTCCAGAACCGCTCTGATCTGTAAGTTTCCAACAGCATAACAAGACTGAAGGTTGGCTGAAAAGCATGAGACCAATCAAAACCAGGAATTTGCCAAGGTGTGTTGCAAATACATTTTTGAAATGTATTTCAAATGTTTTTATATGTTTGAAAACACAACTACAGTTAGCTTAGTCAGAAGTTCCCTGTACTCTGTGACAACCTAGATTTTATATTATTAAATGGCTTAACACGCCTGGCAAAGTTCCACTTCGCACAGCAATGTACACAGTGTATTCCTATCTCTGAATGAACAATTAAATCCTATTTTAACATACTGTGGCTTGATGAGAAGTGAGCACACCGACAATTCAGAACCTTGCAGCTGCAAAATTCCCCCAGGGGAAAGAGAGGAGCAGGTAATCACATAGCCTCACCCCTGCGCGCTTCACGAGAGCGCTCTTTGGGGCTGAGGACGGTACGAGCTGCTTTGGGAAGCAGCCCTCCTCAGAAGCGTTTCCCCTGTTTCCCATGTACAAGCTGATGCTATTGCTGGCTGTCCCCACTTCACACGCATCTGCTTCCTCATACACAAGTTGCAAGAATATAACCAGAGAAAAAAAAGGAAAAAGCTATTCAGCTGCTTCCACCCCTCTTGGCTTGAGAAATTTCTTAACTTCCCAGGGCACCCTGTGTCAGACTGCTTGCCCAAGGGTCCCTCCGTGATTTATGGGGCCTTAGTCCCACTGATGGAAGGCAGGAAGATTTCCTACTGCTGAGCTACTGCCTCTCTTTTCTCCTCCTGCCCTTCACCAGTTTGGCTGCGTCATTACAGTCTTGCTTGCTCTCTGTACTCCACTGGGCAAAGTCTAGCAAATTTGACTCCAGAGGGCTCTGAAACATTAAGAAGTACCTTGAATTTCTGGAGAACAGGGAGGGTCCCACCAGCCTGCCATTATAGTGCTGTGTCTGCACAAGTGTTTTGGTGGCACAAACTTCCCCGTGTGGGCAAGCCCTTATGCAACATAGACTTCCTCCCAGAGAAGAGTCTTGACCTCAGAGGACAGCGAAATGGGTGTTTTGGCTGGCAGAACACATCGCCATCAGCAAATTGGTGACTTCCACACCAGCAAAGAAGAACGCAGCACAGGTACCCTTCCAAGGGAGGAGTTACCCTCCTGGCTTGTCTTCAGGCTGAAGGAAGTCCCCAGGAGCACTGTAGAGGGAGTGCACATGAGCCAAGTGCAGATTCCTGTGAGAACTGCATCTGGGCATGCCCACAGCACCAGGTGGAAGACAGGGGAATCAGGAAAAACATGGAATGTGACGGCACCCTCCTAAGCTTCACTAAGTCTTGAAAGCCAGCGCAATGCTGTTAATAATCCTGACATTTCTTTGCCTTTCCTAGAGGATTTCCCTGGCATTTGCATAGTTAATAGTGCTGCCATATCCTTGTAAGCTTTCACCATCATCATCCTGGAGAGATGGCTGGGAAACAACTTGCGCCTGAAAGCCAAAGCTTCAGGCTGACGGCAAACATGAGATCTCTACTACTGCTTCACTCCTGAATGCTAACATGACAGCCAGAAACATCTAATGTCTTAATTTTGTTCTAAAAAAACAAAAGTCTGAGATTAAGAAGCAGACAAAACGGGTACATGTTAGTTCTGCAGCCTGCTATCTCCGTTCTTTCCCCTTGTTGATGCTCGCACTTGCCATTTGGCCTTTTTCAGAGGTGTCTCTCACTAGTACATGTTCTGCAGCGCAAAACATAGCCAGGGAAGTATTTTTGTAGTAGTAATTACATACTGAGGCGCATGCCAACTAAACCACGCTCTCCCCACTGCAGCGTTTCACCGGGTATGATGGAGAATTACTGTGCTTTGAGCTCTCTCAGTTGCTGGAGACAAGCCAAAGAGATTTCTAGTCTTCATTTTGGTGGAGAGTTAGACGAGTTCTCAGTTGAGCAGTTTTGCAAGAAGCGAGCTATTTCAGCAAACTGCACTTCCACTTTGCAGACAGTGTGATCATTGTGAGGTAAAAACCCAGTCATTTTGTTGCAGTTCTCTTTTACATACGGTTATTCCATTTTGGGGAAAAAACCCAACCCACAGAAGCTTTTAAGAAAAAAAATTAAAATCCTACAGAACTTGACTCTGTAAGTGTTCCTCTTAAAAACATCATATCTTTAACAATATTGTAAAACACTCTCCTTCCTCTTCCCATTCAATGAGCAGCCTCAATGGAGATGTTCTGTGAATACCTGCCAGATTTCATCCAAGAGATACCTGCAGGGGCAGCTGGGCAAAAGTATATGTGGTGACTTGCAATTGATTATAAAGGGCTCACAGCAGGAAAGGAAACAAAGCCAGTTTGGGTTTGCTTTTCCCTTCTACGGTAGGTTGTCACACATTTTCCTAACTGTGCCAAACCAGAAAAAAACCCAGTCTACTTATGCATATATGCCAGTTGCATCATATGTCCTTAAATACACAAAATTCAGTAATCTCTATGAAAATTAGATTTCTGTTTGGTGCGTATCTTTGCCCAAGTACACATTTTTCTCCACAGGCAGTATCAAACATCACAGAATCACCTAGGTTGAAAGGGACCTTTAAGATCATCTAGTCCAACCACAAAAAAAAAAAAAAGAAAAAAACCAGCAAAAAAAAGACCACTTCCCTGGGCAGCCCATTCCAATGCCTGATAACCCTTTCAGTG
>KZ505870.1:600008-626469 GCA_002844005.1 Limosa lapponica baueri | reverse complement strand
CTGTTGGCCTTCTTGGCCACCTGGGCACACTGCTGGCTCATGTTCAGCCTGCTGTTGACCAACACCCCCAGGTCTTTTTCTGCCGGGCAGCTCTCCAGCCCCTCTTCCCCAAGCCTGTAGTGCTGCTTGGGGTTGTTGTGACCTCCACGCAATCCACAAAACAAAGATGGTTAACACTTCTGCTTCACTTGGGGCCTCAGTTTAGCCATCTGGTATTTCTGCGGTTGCCTCAATGACTTTAAGCCTCTCTGCTTTGCCTTTGCTACTTCAGGCAGCTGAAAAGAGAAGAGACATGTTAAAAGCACAGTTAATTCCTAAGGAAGGTTCACAGCTCCTGAAATAAAAGAGCTTGCTTGCCTATTTATAAGTATATACATGCCTATGCGCAGTGTTCTGCTACACATGCACATGCATATTTATGCCATGAGCTATACACACAGATTTTGATGTAACACAGGCGCGACTGCTGGGCCCTGCCTGGTTAATTCCTGGTGAGGGAATGTCTTGAGCCTCTTTCAAGCTGATCAGCACCTGCATGTGCTCAACCCAAGGTGCTAAGTCCAGGAGCTTCAGGACACCTTTCAGCAGGCTGCGCGGTTTAAACACTCAGGCTGGAGGCAGAGACTACAAATTCTAGGAAGGTTTTTGATTTGTAAGTCTTTCTGATATCCTTGCCTAGTTAAAAATCCCACCTCTGTATGAAAGCAGATGATTTCCCTGACTTGAATAACAGCAGCGTTCTCAGAACTCAGCCGTCTGACTGAACAATTACTGAATTGTCTCCCACTGTGAGGTAAGAAGTGCTTTCTTGGAAGAAGCAGCCGTCTTCCAGAGAACATATAATAAAAGACAACACCACTTAACCTTTTTCTTCTAGACGCCTTTAGCCAATTTTTACAGGTAAAGGAAATGAGTTGTTTCAGCTGTCGACAGATTTCCTAAATTAAGGAAAAGATGTACTTTTCCCCCCACCTTCTGAAATGTCTCTTTTGAACAAGAACTTATTCAGGACTGAGTTTGTTTTCAGTTTTCTGATGCTGTTGCACAATGCCTAGAACATTTTTGTCTCTGTCCCTGATGAAGTATTTCCTCATTTCAAGAGCGTTCTTTTATCTGAGTAGATTGCTGAAGAGCTGACTATGAACTCTGCCTGGAAGGTATACAGTTTCTGTTGAGAGGCCCTTTACAGAAGATGCTTTGCATCAATCATGGTGGAAATTTCAGGAATTTTTAGCATCGTGGCAGAGAATGGTTCGATGACTACGCATACATCTTAGTTGCTTAGAAAAGACACAAAGCTACATTTCTACTTATGTTTCTTTTTCTGGGATCAAAGCTTGCTAAAATTACTGAGGTGATATTTCAGATTTCTTTTCCAGCCTGGCAGTTCACAATATGTGAGCGCAGACTGATCTATCTATAGTGGCTGCCTTGCACTGCATTTTGCCATCAGTATACAGTAATGATACTTCATTTTCCCACTGAGCATTCTTCCAGCATCTTCTCGCTCATTGAATAAAATCTACTATTGCCTGCTAAATCAGCGTGGCTTTGCAGTAGCTGCACGCCCTTCTTTCGCTTTTCTTCTTGGCTGCTTTCTGCCGTTGTAAGACCAATATCACGCAGCTGAAGACTAAATGGAGCAGAGTTCGAGGTATATTAGGAGGAAAGAGCGGCACACACACCCCAGACCCCCAGCTCGTCCCCATGCCGCTTGCAGTCAGAGCAGTGTGTCCGGATACCTTGACTGGCATTTCATCCTGGCTCCAGATGGTGGTGCAACTCAATGTGGGGGCCTGCCTAAATCAACACACTTCTTGTGCTGTCCCTATTCTGGAGAACAGTGACAGCTGTGTGTACAGGGGACAAAAGAAGGTGAACTCTAGCAGCAGCAGCCACTGCTCTCCCTGTTGCTGCTGGCCACAACTGCAAGAGCGGAAGGTGCCCTCTTCAGCCTCATCCCTTGCGCTTGTTGCAGCGGGAATGAGCTCAGCCCTTTGCCCAACAGCATGAAAGATGCAAGATGGTCAGGAGAGACTGCTGTGAGGAACTGGTGATTGCAGGGGTTGATGACATCTATCCATGGCACCTTTAAGTCACCTATAGCCTGTTAAAGTCCAACTGCCCTTAAGTTGCCCAACTGTTCCTCCTTCCATAAGACTTTCTGGCCTTCCCTCCTTCTTATATTCTGAAAAGCAATCCCCCTGCCAGTGCAAGATTAGATTTTCTTTTGTCTACTCTGCTGAGAAGCCTTTGGCCATCCCTGTGCATTTAGCGTTATTTGCTCTAAGTCCACAGAGGTCTAATTATCCAGTCATGGTGAAGTTAGCAGCAGCCTGGGTGCAAACAGGGTCATAAGTGAATTTACTTGCTTCTCCAGTCCCACAAGTAGGTGCCCGTACCTCATCCCAACGTGCAACCACAACATGCTCGGTCCTTCACTCGCTAAAGGCACATCCAGCTTCCTTTTATTTTCTCCTTTTTGGACTGAAGAAAGTTGTTCCATATTCAATTCAGGTTATTAAACTATGCTGCTACGAGTAGTCATTTAAAATTCTTCATTATCACCTATTTTAAAATAGTTTTTTTTATCCTACTAGAATTTATTCTCTGAGGTAGGTGACCCTTGCCTTGTTAATGGCAAGACAGTCAGGCAGAACACACAGCAAGAGGCAATTTTAATGCACTTCCCGCCTTTGTGGTGTCAACAAACATCTTGAGAAGAAACACATGAAATGTCACATTCCTAATATTAGCACGTATTTCCACAGCACAGAAGGGCAAAACAGGGTCATGAAGCAGCAACCTGGTGAACAAACTAGTGGGGCTTGGAAAGATTGAAGGAATAACAGATCTTTAAGGCAGAATTTTAGAAGCCACAAACTGCGAAATCAGCAAGTTTTGAAATGTAGGACCAGGTGTTTGAACAGGGGCAAAGCTTTTTAAGTACCTTGTGCACAGGAGGAAATCCAGTATTACTGATTCCAGGGTGAGCTTTGGTGATGGAATCGTAACAGCACACACCAGCAATACCTGCACAGTGCACCTGCAACCTCATGCGAGATAAAACTACATTGTGCAGAGTGATTAACGGAGCCCATATTTCACACTAATGAGGAGGCTAAGCAGCAGCGTAGCATCCTTACCTTGCTTAAGGACCAGGCAGATGAAGATAGGACAAGCAAGCTGAATCCTGTATTTCTTCCAGTCCTCCCACTCGCCAGGTGACACAGTTTGGAAACAGCAGCAGCCGCTTGAGGCACGGCAAGGGCCAAATCCCTCCCAAGCACATCCCATTTCAACACAGGCTTGAGCCAGCCACGACAGCAGCAGGGGAAGAGCAGGGAATGGGAAACTCCCTGGGAGCAACCGGGAACAGCCAACAGAGGAGAAAGAACACAAAGAGAAGCCATGATGGCGTGGCTAGAAAAGGGTCACAAAGAACGGAGGGAAATCTGAGCTTTTAGGTCTTCATGTATTTGTAAGTCACCATTGCTCGTCCTCTGCACCAGACTTCCCCAGGCATCACCGGCTGGTTTGGCAGTTGGCTCCCAGTAGCAAAGGGAAGCCGGGGCCAGGCAAAGTGCACGTCCGTGCTGAGTGGGATGTGGGGCCAAGGTGTCACAGCTGGAGAAACACTGGTCCACAAAGAGAACCCAAGAGAGATGGAAAATCAAACCTAGGTGTGGACAGAGGTGGGAAACCCAGGAAAATTCCTGCTGGAGACTTGGGAGAGAGCAGACCTCACAGGGAAGATTTTGGGAAGTGCCTGATCCATTTTCCCACAGAACAATTTTCCACCAGATGCGCATTTCCTTTTCCAGAATTCATTTCACATCGTTTTAAGCTTTTTAATACAACAGTTACTATCTGGGAGAACTGATACGCAGGATTTTGCAAGAGGGTGATTATGGAGTCTGCTCTTGCTCATAACTCACACTGACGTCAACAGAAACCAGGATGCAAACAAGGTCAGAAACCTTATAGCCAAAATGGGAATCACTGTTTCCACCAACCCTCTTAGCAGCCAATAACCACTCAACAAAATTAACTGTACACAATTTTTGGCATGTATGCTAAAGAGATTTAATTTGGTGCAATAGCCAGTCCACAGCCATAGATGGTCCTAGGGTTTCTCATTTTGTGCAGCTTAGTCAGTTTTCACGTACGTTCTGTGTCATTACAGCTAACTACAACTCAGGACACGGAGTAAGTCATGAGTGAGATTGGACTGTACAAACCAGGGTGATGCACTGAGTCAGGTGCTACCACCTTGATGAGCAGGTGCAGGAACTCCATGGTACACGATGTAATGAATGTACGACATGGCCTGACCTCTCGTTGAGTGACTGGATCTGCTGCTCTCTAGTAAAGCCTGGGCTGCGATCAAAGCCTTTTCCATGGTCCTAAATATTTTAATCCCTGTATGGATTCCCTCATGCCGAGGAAGAGTCAAGCTCATGCTGAAGCTTCTTCTTCAGGGGGAACTGCTAGAAGGGACTCTGCCTTCTGCCCAGTCTGCTGTTCTCAAGGAAGCTACAGACACATGTATCTTCAAGGCTGCTCTATTTCTACTGAATTTACCAAACTGGCCCAACATGTTCAAAAATTACTGAGGGAGAGAAGGGAGGGATAGACACATAGAGTGAGATGGTGCAATGACATCAGCCTAATTTCCCTAAGAAATTCTTGGTGGCTTTTTTTTTTTTTCTAGGGCAGACTCTTAATGTATGAAATTACTAATGTCAAACCATAGCTGGAGCAAAGTATGTCTGAAAATTAAAGTTCCTGGAGCCAGATGACCTGAACCCTGTTCCTTGCTACAGCACAAGCTTCCAAATGTCATTTTAAGAGGTCACCGAGTCTATGCCTTAACTTCTGCCTTTGTATAATGGAGCAAATATTTCCTTACACCACATCAACAGGACTTTGTACTAAGGTCAGTCATGCTGTCAGGAGGAAGTGTGAGTGACACGTACAGCACGGCTGATTCATTTTCCAACAGCTAATGATGTGGGAGATCCACCTTAGCAATCAACTGCATTATCTCATTTTAATTTTCCAGCTCAAAGCATAGCACGGATTATGGGATAGGCAGTTGGATATTACGTTGGATAGGCAGTAAGCACTTACAGGCAAGAGAAAAAAAAAACCACCCAGTGTATGTGTGAGTTTATGTTTGACACAGTAAGAGAAAGAGAAAACTATGGCTGTACCTGTACCGGAAAGGAGCAGATCTGCAGCACGGAGGAGCTGGTGCCAAGGATCAAACGCCTGACGTTTTGGGGAGGCGGAGAGAACAGGAGAGGAGAAGGGGGTAACTTCAGAACAACTTACAGTCTGCTCCCGTGAACTGAACACCCATTAGTGGTCAGAGCCTGTTAGGTGAGCTTTTGGAGCACATCCTTCAGCCCAGCTTCATTCAGAAGGAATCCGGGTCAGAGGCTGAGGCAACTCAGTGACCCGAAGCCGAACACACAGGGCGAGGACCATCAGAAGCACGCTCCGGATGCACACCAGCACAGCCAGGGGGACGCAGCCCGCGCCGGCCAGCCTTGTCACAGGGCTCGCTCTAGGGTTACACAGAGCGGGACTGGAAGTAACCCACGTGCCCTCCTCACTTAACAGCTCTCTGGGCATCTCCCTCACAGGGCATATATTGCTATTTTACAGTGGTTTTTGGTTTGGCATTGGGGTTTTGGGGTGGGGGTTGATTTTTTTTTTTTTATTATTTTTTGCAACTGGAGGTCCCACTTTGTGCACGAGGGGAAAAGCAGCGTGATAGAGAAGGTGACGTGTTTCCCTCAACCAGCAAAGCCAGGGAGCACAGACAGCTTAGGAAGACTCTGCCTTACAGGCCAGCAAATAAAAGTATAGTGCGAGCCCGGCAGCCACGCATGCAGAAAGAAAGGAAAGGAGAAAAAGCAAGTTCACTGTTCTGAAACTAAAGGATGGAAATAAAAAAAAAAAAAAATAAAAAAAATCCAAGTCTGGCTCATCCACCAAACATTTTGCTTCACTTTCCAGTTAGAATAATGCTTTGTGTGAATAGAATAAAATGGCATCTAAAAAAAATTATTATAGGACAATACAAGCTAATGTATCTGAAAACAATTGACTTGTTTACTGTAAAAAACCCCTCAAATTGTAACAAGGAAAGAATCAGCAAGTTAAATTGCAGGTTCATCAACAAAAAATGTTCAGTGAATCACTGATTATTTTTTTTTTTGTAACATACAAGCAAGGGAGGGGCAAAAGGAGAACTGAACCATTGGTTCAGCTTTCTCAACTCTGGATTCTTCTCTGGTGCTGCTCATCCTTACAGCTTGGGTTTTATTTTGGTTTTTATTTGTTCAGTTGGTTTAGCCTAACCACATGAAGCTTGACAGACGGTAACTCTGAAGGAAAGACAAGTGCTGAAACTAAGAAAAGATCAAGCATACAAAACTGTGAAAAAATAACTTATCAAATGGGAATTAAGCTCCCGGTTATTGAAGGACTTGAGTTGCAAATAGCCTTCTAAAGAGAAATTTGGCAAGGGACTTATGAGTTGGTAGATCTTCAGGAGATATGACAGAAACACCCCTTTGTGCTTCAGACAGGAACCCGTGTCTTACGATCTGACGTGAGATGTGGTTGCCATTTACATCATAGCCTCACGCTCACTGGCTTCTGAGGGGCACACGTAGGGACTGGAAAGCAATTATTTTTCCACCTCCGTGTGTAATTCAACATCATTGTCCGTAACTTCTGAGTATACAAACCCTCCCCTCAATTTTCCGCAATGCTGGAGACTAACTGCAAGGTAAGGCTTTGATTTGGCAGGAGGGGGAAGGGCTTTCTGCTTTTCACCCTGGATGGTATGTGGGAAACAAACACATGTATTGCCTTTGCCAGAGTAACGTACCATACACTCGGCCTCTTTCGCCCTCCTCCTGCACAGCTTGCAGCTTAGGTAACCAGCAGACACTTCTAGACAAAAACAGCTTTCAACATCTGCAACTGCAGAGGGATGAATGATGATGTAAATGATCCTTTCCGGTTCTTCCCTCTCCTAATTAACAGAATCTATATTCAATTCATTAAAGCCATCTGTGTGACAATTATCCTACTGTGAAAGCTCTGGATCAGTCTTCTTCATCCAGAACCTCATCTTTTTTGATGCTGTTTGTTACTGATTAGGCCTAAATCTAAAATTTTAGCTCTTTGAAGTGTACGCTGCCTTTAAGTATAGGATTGTGACTACTATGCCTAACTATAAAGATTTTTTGAAATTACAATGGCAATGTTCTTCAAAGTCTTGCATTCTCTAGTTGCCTTTAATAAGGATCTTCTCATACTTCTCTCACCCTTGGAGTATTCTATGCCTCTCTTTTTAAAAATCGTCCATGCAACAGGGGAGAGACTTCAAAAGTTTTAAGGAGAAAATTAATTCGTGCAACTTTCTTGAAAAACTGTCTGTTGCTCACTTTTTGCAAGGTCTCGCTAACTACTTTTATGCTATAAACTAAAACTACTATGTTTTCACAGAGTTAATAGCACGAGTAACTGCATTTTCTAGAAACTGGAAAAATAATGTCGCCTGTATCATTTAGCTTAAACTTTTTCTTCACTATTGCTCAGTACCAGAATTTAAAGGCTTGGCTGGACCACCATTTCAGGGAAAGAAAGAGAATGAACCACGACATTTTGTTTAAGGTACACAGATTGAAACCTAAAGCTGCAGCATTCACATTTAACTATTTATACTCAACAGAAAAAGCAGCTTACCGACCCGTATTGCAGTAACCCTAAAGGAAACAGATACATAGACTCAGACAGGTGTTCTCCAAAACATTTTTTTAATGTAATCTGTATTTGGAGCCTAAAGATAGTAAGAGCAGAGAAATACGCTTGTTATTCCTTTTTTACATTACTGTTAAAGCTAAATTACTTCACGTAAAAAAGAAACTGCAATATTTCCATACACAGAGCTAGCCCTGTATAGGAAGTCTTTGTGATAGAATGGAACACAAATACAACGTTAATTAAAACCAAGTCAACAACAGCTTTTCATTCTGCCCTCACTGAGGGGTCCACAGTTACTCTCACACTCAAAGCCAAGACATATCCCCATCAATATCCCCAAAATTTCCTTGAAGTATTAAATACCAGTTGACTTCATTGTAGTCACAAAAGATAGAAATTAGTGTTTAGTCTACTTACTCACGTTTATCAACATTTAAAGAGTACAACAGGTATTCCACTCTATATTTCAAAGCACGAGAAAGCTATTTTAAGAGCAGTCATATCCTGCCACTGTCACCTAGCAGTTGATACAAAACTGAGGAGAGGCACATTTTTTCCTCATGAGGTTTTTATCTTTTTATAAATCCTCCTGAAAGGATTTTGCTATAGCACTCTATTCCTTTTTTTAAGTAGTGTTTTGTAAAAATGGAAAGAGGTTAATTTTAACCAGTTGCAAAACAGTCGTTAAAAGAGAGCTCTTTGGGGACGTAGGAAATACACAAAATTACTTCCTGTCCAGGGACTGTTGTAAAGTATATATGGAAAACTAACCACTCTGTTGCCTTGCATTTCAGAAAGTGTCTTTACACTGCACTTAAACAGAACAGAGACACCACAGACAGCTGGAATCTTGTTACCAGCATAACTGATACAAAAATAGGAATACAATTTTAGTTTGGCAGGAAAAGCATTTAATTTTTTCTACGAGAATACTTTTCATCTTTCTGGTTGAAGTATTTCAGTTGAAACACAAGCTTATTAGAAGAAAAATTGCTTTGAACATTTACCCCCTACCCCAAAAAATAAAATTTCAGAGGTCTCAACAAGTAAGGAGGTATCACTGTCCTTGTCCCTAGGGAGCCATATCTGTAAATTGTTTAATCAATTTTAAAACCTGTTTCACCCCTGCAGGGCATACATTTTTTTCCACAGTATTCTCAACATTTTTCTGCGTTTGTAGCTCAGAAGCAGTAAATTTCATCAGAAAAAAAGCCCAAACAGGAAGAAAGTAGAAGAACAGGAAAAGGACGAGTTAAAAGTATGACAGAAATAAAGCAATTTTTTGTGTTCTGAATACTCTTTAGTTCCTTGTCCTTACCACAGTTTAAGTTCAGCTCAGAACGCTACTGCATTTAGCATCAACATTTTTCACTAAAATAAACTTATTCCCACCTCTGAATAGTAACAAGAGTATGAATCAAAAAAAAAAAAAAAATTCTGGTCCAGAAAGTTGGTATCTATACAGAAGTGGAAACAAAAATGGTTTGAATCAGGGGTTGAGGGGGCAAAACTGCTACTACCCAGGACAGGCCTTAGTGGCACACACATCTCAGACAGGGCCTCCTGTCCCGACCCTCCACCTCAACCAGCAAATCCTGAGCTAATCCCTAACATGTTACCCAGCATAGGTTCTGTACCAGTTTGTTTTAAAATTAAGAAAAATTTAACAGGGTAAAATAAACATACAGGGCTAAGTGGAAAGTGGTATTAAATGAATGAACTCATCTGCATGGATGCCAAAGTCCAAGTACCTGGCAAGGTAAGAGTTCCGCAGATGGCCTCATCACCATGAGAAATTAAATTCTGCATGGAGGCAACAGTCTTTAGGACTGATGCACACTGATAGGTATTTAGACAGAACTAGATACAATAAGTCAGTATGTCCTATTAAAATGGTTTGCTTTTAAAGAATTAGCTAACAGCCTTCCTTGTAGCAACTTTCACTAGATTTACATACACTAAATAGTGATATGCTTTCTCTCTTGGGATTATTTTCCATTCAAAAATTTGCTAACAATTAACAATTTTTAGATTATATTTCTTGACTAATAATGCCCAACTAATTTTAAACAGGATATTTAACAGTGATAAAGACAGAAATTTAAACTAACACCACTAAAGAACAGTACAGATTCCAGAGTATAAAACTCTAAAAATCTAAAAATCCCCTTCTCTGTGACCTATAGAAAAAGAATTATTTGTATGACTGAAAAGTATTACATGGATCATTTCTAGCATGGTGTGATTTGTTGATTATCCCTACTTTCAAAGTAGTAGAAGAGAAAAAAAAATAATAAAAAATATTCAAAAATCAAACTACATGTTCTCACAAATAACAACTTGGGTGGCATGTGTTTTAATCATTACAAATCAGAGAAATTCAGCCAATTGAATAGAGTTTTACTCCCATGTATTTGCAAGAGAAACTAACAGGATTTCCTCATTCTCATAATTTCATACAATGTAGACGTGGCATGGGACAAACAGGTGAAAGCTGCTTCAAAATACAGAGTCTGAGAGTGGAAATACACAAACAGCACTGCTTTTAACATACATTTGTTTAAAAACATCCCCATATTTTTCCTAAGAATGGCTAAGCTAGTAGGCACCACGCTGTACACTAACAGGAATCCCAAAACAGCCCAAAAGCAAGGAAGAACTATTCTTATATGCTCCCAAGACATATTCTTCCTCAACTTAATTCACAAACAAGAAAAATGTTCTGACATAATTTTAAAAATGAAACAAAAAAAAAATACTAAAAAAGACCCTCCTAAAACAACTTTACCTTCACCTAATTAATGTGGCTTCCAAATACCTCTATCCCGACAAAGACGTAAATCAATTTTGTTGAATTTCTGGAGCAACAACCCCATAGGTACACTTACTGCCTACCACTGAAGTGAAATATCAAGTCAAAAATATCCAATATGCTAGACCACTAAACTTGCAAGTAAACTGTATTCTACCCAACAGAAATTAATTTTTTAAGACATTTGCAGGGCTAATGTGCCATAATAAATTCTAATATTAATCACCAGTAAAGTGCTGAATTATATTAATTACCTGAATCGCACTCACATTTATGATCTTCATTTATAGATTTCTTATCAAGTCAAAAGAGCCCTTTCTGTTGTAAAAGCTAAGCTGTTGTGCAAATATTATAAAAATAGGTACTTTAATTAGGAGCTATATACACAATAGAACTTCCGCTTTTTGTTAAGTACAGCTGACATAGCAGAGATGAAAAATCCATGCAAGTATTCATAAAGATACTCAAAATGAAGAAAAAAAGGACACTGCTATAGAACTTCCAATACCCTGGCATACAGCCACTTACTATATTAGATGATGTCTAGATCTGGACTGATAAGCATCATGCCACCAACATGCTTTAGTTTCTTTTGTAGCTAAAGTTGATTTGTAAATTTTAAACTACAGCATACATTTGATCTATTTCTCATTAAAGTGTATCATTAAGTTTGAGGTTAAACTTTGAGCAAACTTCACATCTAGTCACATAACCAGCACAAGCAAGACATTAGTGCAAAGGGAAAGGTGTCAGTTTTACATAACGAGGACTCTTCCCCTACCTGCACAATGCAATAAAATGATTTTCAGATTTAAAGTTCAAGTGGACTACGATGAAAAAAAGCGAGATTTTCTTCTCCCAAATTTAGGACAGACTTCCAGAGGATCAAAAGGAAAGCAACCTCAGTTACAGCAGTCAAAAAAGTCAAACCCAAGTTTGGAGAGCTGATAAGTAACTCCAAAATTTGTCATGCTATGAAGACAGCATTCTCAAAACAGCTCCAAACAAACTGCAAAACAAAATTGGCATTTAAGTTGAAATTGGCCAAGTGCTGCATAGAAATATGCTCACACACAACAGTCATGTTTAAGCCAGTGCATAGAGAAGATAAAAGCACTTATGGTAGTTGCAAATGTTAACAAGTCCATAGAAAAAGAACAGAGTAAGAGTAGAAATGCTCAAGCAAAACCAAAAAGAGATGACCTTCCAACTGTATAAAATCCACATAACAGTTATAGTAAAAAGACATCAGTGAAAAATACTCAACTCAGTTCCAAACACCCAACAGGCAAATAAGACCAGAATAGACAAGCCTTTGGCAGACAATTTTAAGGGTCTAAATATGGCATTACATTTCTAAATAATCCACAAAATATATTATATGGCATATTCATATTAAATACTGGGTAACCAACTCTGCAGATCTGATGCTAACAACGCTTTAGGCAATGAGAGCAAGATGGAGCAAGCTAAGGGAACGCTGGTGTATCACAACAGTGCTCAAGGAAAATATCATCACCAAGTCGTGCTTCAAAAACAGTACTCTGGGACTCCACACTATCATCTATGGAGCAAAACAAAGTTCTCTAGTTTTTCAGGGATGTGCCCTGCATAGTATATGTTATGATTCACTATTACACGAGCAGCAAGACACTGCAATGTAGTATGATTTATGGGCTGGATTAAGTTTTTTGCTATTTCCTTCTCATCCAGCAAATCACTAGCAGTTTGTTTATGCGAGTTTGTGGCATCAAAGTGTGAACCTTACTTGATAAGAAAATTCATGACATCCGGATGATTGTTTAGTACAGCAATATGTAAAGGACTGTTGTTATCAGAGTCTCTGACATTTATATTAGCACCACATTCCACTAGGATAGCACAAAATTGTAGAGAGGGGATTTTACAAACTGGGTAGTGACACACATGTAGTATTCTTCTCAATAGCAAGGTGAATTGGACTAAAATTATTCTTCCCTCTAGGCTGAAGTTTAAGAAACTTATAAATATTCTGTTTCTTAAATTGTTCCTGTTCTGAGCTGCAAGGTACTTTCTCCAACAAGCAAATTAAATGCAAAATGATGGAAAGGGCTTTGTTCAGCTGTATTGGATCAGGAGAACACTGGGTTTGTTTCATGGCCCGTTCTATTTCAAGAACGCTTTTGCACAGTATACCCATGAGATCATCAAACGTGACAGTAGTACCTAGCAGGCCTTTTGCCCTATCCTGCAGCATGAAGGAGAAAAGTTCAGCAAATGATAGCAAACTGCTGGCTGTCATAGGACTCAGCGGATCAAGATTGCTCTGCTGCATGTCCAAAGCATATTTCCATAAGTTGATGCAACGCTTGAAGTTTCCAGAGTCTGCATAGACAGCACCTCTGTATCTAATATAGTAGGATGTATCTGGGTGAGAGGGGCCAAGAATACGTTCTCTAATTAATAGCGCTTGCATTCTCATTTCATCAGGGTCTGCAATAAGATTTTCTAGCTCTTCTGAGCTGTTTACCTCTTTAGCATAATCATACGCCATAATTAGTGTTTGTGGCACAGGTTTGCTCAGGATATTAGTCCTATCGCTGTATCTCATTTCCATAGCTCGCTTCCAGTATTTCAAAGCACCAAGCAGATCTCTCTTTTTGTCCACGAATGTCGCTCCTAGAAGTTCCAGAGCATTTATGCGCTCAGCCTTACTGGTCTGTACATGCTGGGTCAGAAAGTCCACTATATTTGTGTGGCCTGTCACACTAGCTGACAGAAGGGGAGTCATTCCGTAACCATCCTTTTCCATTTTAGCACAATACTTGAGAAGCATCTTCATGATCTCCAAACTTCCAGATTCTGCACAGTCATGTAACGCAGTGTTTCCTGCAAGAGAAGAAACACAATTACCCAAATGTAACCAAATTATAGTCCAAACCCTGCCATACTGATATTTAAAAAAAAAAAATAGTTAAAAAAATTAACACCCCCCCCAACATTAATAGTTAAAAAACAGCTGTTTTGACATCTATGGATTATGAAAGGCTTAGATGACAAGTCAAAATATTCAAGATCTGATTAAATATCCAGGCTGCTATACAAATCAAAATGCTTGATATTATTGTCTGAAAGAATTAAACAGATTTTAAGGACCTTTTTGGCTCATTATTAAAAAAAAAAAGCGCCAACAAAACCGTAGACAAAATTGAAACAGAATTGTCCACTACATAAAAACCCGGGTGCAGGCAACTCCATTGTCTCAGAAGTCAAAACAGTGGGGCAGAAGACCAGCTTGGCCAAAAGGGAACTCCTTGTGGAGCTCAAGAGGAAAAAGAAATTGTACGATCTCTGGAAGCAAGGTCAGGCTTCGCAGGAAGACTATAGACCTGTTTTTAGTATATGCAGGGCAAAGACACAAAAGGCCAAAGCTCAGAGTTGAAACTGGCCAATGTTGTGTCAGACAACAAGAAGGGCTTTTTCAAGTATGTTAATAGCAAGAGGAGGCCCACCAATTAAAAAATAATGAGATCTGTATGAAAATTAAAGCTGGGGTAACCCAACATTGGCTTTGTTTGCCTCTACATTATACCTCTTCCTCTCTCTGTCTGCCAACCCTTTTGATTTACATGTTTTGAAGCAATGATTGTACACAACGGAAGACACAATCCATCACAACAGGCCCTTCATCTCAGCTGGGGCATTTGAGACTGCCAGTATATTCTGAGGGAGCTGGATATTTTGTCAAGCACACGTATATACCCAGACAAAATATTCTCAATGCTTTCTTAGATATTTATCCTGAAGTCCCACATTAATCCCTCTGCTCCTCTGGTTAGGATTCCCAAAGCCAAGATGAAAATAATGCCTTCAATACACAAATGCAGCCATCTATCTTGTAAATGTCTTATCATTTACATGCAGATTATTTCTCATTAGCGTGACATTGCACAGTCTTTTATTTAAAGGCACTCTGGTTCTAACAGCAGGTGGGGAAATTTCTAGTAAGCGCTAGTGCCACTTGTTTGAAAACCTTATTAACAGAAAATTAGAAAGCAAGCATTGGACACCACAGTTAAATATGTAACTATTAGGCTTCAACTAGATGAAAATTTTGCTGTACTGGAGGAGAAGGAAAAAGATGGAGACAAACTCTTCTCGTCCTCTCCCAACACAATGAAGTCTCTTATGTGGTTGACTGCTTTTAAAATTACACAATTTAAATCTACCTTGTTCTTTATAGTATATTATACATGCTACAGATTCAGGCCCAGTAACTTTTCAGGCTCCCACTAAATTTATATGTAAATTATTAACAGAAAGCTCATGTAAAATCCCTACACACACGCCCCTAAGATTTCTTACATCATTAGTCCTACAAATTCTAGTTAACTGCCCATCAGATCATCAGTTTCTGTCACACTGTCAGCAAGTTTACACATTCACAAATGAGACCTTCTTTTCTAAGGGTTCTCTGTCCATTCATAGTCATCAGATTTGGCTTTTAAAAGTAAAGAGAGAAGTTTCCTGAAAATTCCTTACTTGCATTTTTGGTAGGCTTTTTTTTTTTTAATGCCAACAAGACAGCCATTTACAGTGCACTTTGCTGTTGTATTTCTAGGCTCTGACAGAAATATGGTGCATTAGGAAACAAAGCAGTAGTCTTGAAATATTCAGCTCATGTTTGGGATAAGTATGTATTTGTAGACATAGAGTCTACTGATATAAACAGCTTGTACTTATCTTCATAATCTTTAAGAAATACGTATCTTTTTTTCCAGGCTCTGAATTCCAGATTGAGCAGTTCACTTTTATACTAGAGTATTTAGCTAATGAAACTCAAATCAAAAGCGTGCCTGAGATCTGCCTTAAAAGCTGAACACTGTATAGAAATAAAACTAAAATGGAGGTAAAGTCTTTCTGCTAATACATTCTTTCGGACAATAACATACTGTTTACACTGCCTCAAACAGGATAAATTCAAAAGCAAAACATCTGAAGTTAGTACGTGCAAACGTACATACAGAAACAAGAGTCATACTTATTAAATACACTTCAGAAGTAGAAAATTTGTTCAATTTTCATTACAATTACAAGAACCTGCTATAGGTCTACACAAACAATTTTGGTATCTTCTAGATTTTACATGTGACTTCATAGCACACATCTTCCTTCTAACAAGATATATAAAGTTGAAGGAAAAACACAAAAGCAGAATTCAGAAGTATCTGGTCATAGAATCATAGAATGGTTATAGTTAGACGCGACCTTAAAGACCATCTAGTTCTAACCCCCCTGCCATGGGCAGGGACACCTCCCACTAGACCAGGTTGCTCAAAGCCCCATCCAGCCTGGCCTTGAACACTTCCAGGGATGGGGCACCCACAACCCCTCTAGGAAACCTGTTCCAGTATCTCATCACCCTCAGAGTAAAGAATTTCTTCTTAATATCTAATCTAAATTTCCCCTCTGCCAGTTTAAAACTATTACTTCTCGTCCAATCACTACACTCCCTGATAAGGAGTCCCTCCCCATCTCTCCTGTAGGCCCCCTTTAGGCACTAGAAGGATGCCATAAGGTCTCCCTGGAGCCTTCTCTTCTCCAGGCTGAACAATCCCAGCTCTCTTAGCCTGTCTTCATAGGAGAGGTGCTCCAGCCCTCTGATTATCCTTGTGCCCTCTTCTGGACTCACACCAACAGGTCCATGTCCTTCCTGTGCTGAGGACTCCAGAGCTGGACACAGTACTCCAGGTGAGGTCTCATGAGAGCAGAGCAGAGGGGCAGAATCACCTCCCATAACCTGCTGGCCATGTTTCTTTTGATGCAGCCCAGGATGCACTTGGCTTTCTGGGCTGCAAGCATCTGTTGATGATCAAACCATAGTGTCTATCCTCTAAATTCAATACCCACTTCTCACCAGCAGAACCATACACCTTAGATATCCACAATGTAGACCTCTATTCTGTGTTTTGAATTAGCATACCATCATGTAGTAGCTTGCTTTTATCTTCTGTTGACAAGCCACCAAGACAAGAAACTGTTCATCCAGTGCTTTTGCAAGTTTTGGCATAGAGAAAAAGAAATACGCATGGTCTGTTTAGATGACGATTTTCTCATAGGCACTGGGCATTTTGCCTTGGTTTCCCCACTAGTATCCCAATCACCTCCTCCTTGCTCTCTCTCTTCTAATCTTTCACTTCTCAAAACTTTACATGTAAGTTGGTCTGCTGCTTCTTCCTCAAACTTGTTTGTGGACCATCTGAAGAAGAACCAACAGCACATTTCACAGCATCTTTATTGCTCTCAATTCCAGCCATCAGAAGAACAGTGGTATGAAGGAGCAGCAGTTATTCAGGACAAACTGAGTCTCAATCCAAGCTCATCAAATACCAAAATTTAGCTGACACACTAATCAAATTCCTACAAAAGATGTGTCTAAAGTTATTTTCAAAAGCATATGACTCAAGTTTAACAGGTGTTCGCAATTATAGCAGAGCTATGAACAAATTCTGTCCCCCAACCAGTATTTTAAGTGCCAGTTCCAAATATTTAAAAAAAATAAAAACACCACAGAAAATATCAGTTTCTTTCATTAACAGACAGTGAACTTGACTTGCAAAATATTCCTTTCCTGAAACACTTCTAAATGGCAGCCAGTGATTTTACTATCATTTGCTAACAAGTTAGCTGAGGAAGACATCCTGACACAAAGTGACAACTGGAACTACCTGTTAGATCAAGATTCACGAAGCTAAATCAGTTCATCCAATGGCAAGTGATTTTTAATCTTTAATACGTTAAGACATTTTTATCACCAATAGAGAGCATTAAGTCAGCTATAGATCTGACCACGCTACAGTCTCTACCAAGATCAACAAAAATTTCCAATCACAGGAACAGAGATTTAACCAAATATATGTGGTTTGGCAAATTTGGAACGCATCACACATCATAGACCAGAAAACTGTTGATACCTCAATATTGATGAGCATGAGACCTTTAAATTCCCAAACGGGAAGGTGTCAAAAGCAGATAAATACACAAGCTTGCCAATTCACATATATTCTAAGTCTTCTTGCTATACTGGAGAAAGTAGAGTTAAAATGTAACTACAGGAATCAACCCAGACCTGAAGACTTGCTGGTTCCTCAGACACTTCTGCACTCAGCGACGAAGGCAAAACCAGATGCGTCTGGGTGTTGGCTGAGCCACCAGTTAATACAGCCATTTCAGGGAGTATTCAAGTCCATATTCTGTCCCTTACAGCAGAGCTCCAAAACACTGGATTAGGCACCTATTTTCTACCTTCAAGTCAATATTTTAAGATAGTTAAAAAGTCATAACATAAAAGCATATTAAAGGTAAAGAAACCAAAAGGTATTAGTAACACTGAAGTTCTTACTATTGCTTCACAACTACCAATATACATTTTGCTGGCTTTGACAATGACCAATGGCAGCTCTCCATATTACACATTGTAGATCCATCATCCTATAACGCTGGTTTTGACACTCTCTTAGCAATTGCCAGGCGTATATGCTATGACACATTAATACTGAAAAAGATCCACGCAAATTAAGCTTGGCCATTGTCTGGGTAAATTCAAGTCCAATCTAGCAGTCTGTATGTCATTAATTTACAATGCAGCTATGCAGAACATGTGGAAATATGCTTAAGACTCCAAGGAATTTCACTACTCTGTCCAACTGGATATCATTCACTTTTAAAAAATTGAGTGTTTTATTCATATTACAATTAATGACTTAAACTTAAACAGCTGTTACTGACAACATATCAGAAGCAGTGCAATTTTTTAGCTAGTTGTATTGTAGTAGCCCTTAAGAGTTAAAACAACCACAGTTATTTTAAGCCATGTACAAACTAATAAACGAAGACCATCACCACTAATTTTCGGTGGCTGCACCTCGCTTCAGTTTGACTGGATGGTACGGGTACAGCAGTGGGAAGGATACGTGGCAAAAACCCCAGTTTCTATAAACTGAAAATGGGCATGGGTAGACAGAGCTGCCAACTTCAAAAACCGTAAACCCCAACCTTAAGAAATAACAAATGTAACAGCCATCTACACCTGTTAAACTAGTATCAAGCGCTAAATTTGAGGAAGAACTTGAAAGTGAACATGGCAGTGGCTTTAATACCTAACTCAAAGTCTATGTTCCACATGTTGGCCAGGAATTGAATGGTTCAAATATGTATAGCAAATCAACCATTATTCTGTGAATTAACTCATTCGTTTTAAAACCCCTACATTGTCTATAGTGACAGGAATAAAAAGTGGCTGAACATAGTTCAGCAGTTAATTAAATTTTTGTAACATCATTTATTCAGTAACAAACTAAAAGTCAACATTGTATCTACTGCTGTATTAAAGAGGAGAGAGGCTAAAAATAAGCAAAAGTACTTTGAAAGTCATTCCCTTTGAAAAGCAGTTTTCCAAGGGACACACACAAAGATGTTGGTCAAATCAAACTATTTTTTTAAAGGTGTGAACAATTATTTCAAAATTAATTTCATTAAATTTTCTTAATCCACTTTTAATTCCAAAATGTTCTGCAGGAATCTAATCACGTATAGAAGACAACTAATATTACAACAACATGAAAGGTTCATCATTCTTGCACAGAAACAAAATTGGACTGGAAATGTTTTGGTAGCCACAGTACTCCTCTGCTAGAGGGCGAGTGCCACTATACTGTACTGCTAACACTGCTTACAAACCATTTTTATCTGTATAAAACTTTACTATTTGCATTATCTAATAACTTCCTCTACTTAAAAACAGCAACAAAGAAACGGAATAACCCCACCTCCGGTCCTTCCAAATCTTGCAAAAACAAATTAAGGAAAAAGATATGATCAGTTGACACAACAGCTTCAGTTTTATTCTGTTGTTACAGTCCTCCATTAAAAGTGGTATGAACATTACACAAACACTTCACATATCACAGAACTAATTGTCTAACTATCTCATGTTACCAAAAGCTTATCAGAGTGGGGGGTGGGCATTTAAATTCATAATGAGGCCATGTCTTTCTATGTCAGAAGCAAGTAATTCCCAAAATAGACTGGTAGCTTGTGACATGGGAATGAAAGAAAATGAAGCAATGACACAGAAAGTGATTTGACTTGATTTGTAACCAATTAAATACATCCACTTCCTAATACTTAGAAAATGCTTGATCAAATTTCTGGGTAGCAAAACTTACATTAAAATTTAGTATCAATCTGATTTCATATCCAAGATCTTTAAACATAAGAGAAAAAAGATTTAATTTACATGTCTGGCCAGTATGTAAAATTAACTATGTGTATTTGTTTTTTCAGCCTTACAGATGAAATCAATCACTTCTAAAGTGAAATTGCTCATGTAACATTGATATTTTTCTAACAGAGCACTTGAAGTAATTGAGTCTTCCAACAGTTTTACTGATTTAAAAAAAAATGACCTATTGCTACATATATACAAAGGCAGTGCATAAGAAAACTGAAGAAAAATACGTCCCTACGCTTAGTATGCATGACAAAGAAAAACTAAATGTATGTCCTTGCTTTAAGAAGAAATTAAGTAAAAATTGCACAGAACTGCTAATTTCAACAAGTTATTTTAATGTAGCTTACATATCCCGTAATGGATTAATTGTTCTCTTGCTCACCAAAGTACTTCATGAGAACTTGTATTATCAAGATTACCAATAAAAAGTACGCTGTTAATCATTTAAGTTCAACATAAACTCTTTTCTAGTTGAAATTCAGTAATTTATTCCTTTAAACTGCATCTTCCTTATTTTATTTACAGACATTCCTACTGAAGTTCAGTTTCCACATAGCGTCACACACAAAATATCTACAAAATGCAGTGCACTGTGCCATGTAATACCAACCAAAAAAGGAGAAAAAAAAAAAAACCCAAAAAAGGACACAGAACACTTTTAGAGCAAGGGTTTATTCACAAAGGGAAAAAAAGAAGAGGGGGAAAAAAAGGGAGCTTTGTTTTGGTTTTTTGTTGTGGTTTTTTTTTTTTTGTCCAGTTTTTCCTCCCCACCAATGAATCTTGGCAAGCAGACAAGACAAAAAAACCTCAAAAGAGAACAAACCTGTCAGACTCCTTAATGTTTACTGCAAGAGAAAATTAATTATTTTTAGTGCATATTAAACCACACTGATCATAGAGCAAAGAGTGTGAATCTCTCTAATCCCCTTATTTCTGGGTCTGCCAAGTTTGTAAAAGACTTTTTTTCCCTTACCAGCGGATTTGAGTGTTATACTTTCCAGTACCTCACGTAAGTGACAATACTGAAATAGCACTACTATCTGTATAACCTTGATAGAGTACCCACAGAGATTGAGATCTGTATGCTTCTATACTTTCCAAAGTGAGGAAGCAAAGTCAACAAGCCTCGTCCTCCATATTGTTTTACAAACCTATTCTGATCAGATACCGTGGCGGTGGAATCCCAGAACAATGCGATTTTGAATCAGAGTGTTATTTTGCGTTTTCAAAGTATGTGAGTCCCTCCAACTGCTGTAACAGTATGGAGGACCATAAATGACAAAGAATAAGGGCTTGCAACCATACATTCCTGGACGGATCTCAAGAGACACCTAAATAAACGCCCACTCCATCAGTCCTTACAAAATCTTCCAATACTCAAGAGGAGGAAAATTAGTCTTCCGGCTAGCAGATGAGTTTGCTAATAACAGAAGAGAGACAGAGTTAGTGAAGACCACTAGTAAAATCCACGAATATCACCCTGAAGAGAAAGAGACCACATACCAGGCAGCTGAGCAATGGAAAGACTTACAAGCCATGTTGAGAAAAAAACCACCTGCCTTTCAAGTAGGTATTTTGGAAAAGAGTCCTTATTCCCTGCACCATTACATTCAGCCCATCCTGGCTACCAGCACCTATAATTTAACTCATTCATTGCAGAAAAGAAAGGAATGAATCTCCATTATTGCAGCAAGTCTGGTGGAAGAGGATAAAGCATAACATAATTTATCAAAATGTCCATTGCAAATTTTCAAAATGCAAGACCCAAGTGTCCTGTCTGAAGTTAGAACAGAAGTATACGTTCCCTTTAAAATGTTCTGCATGAAAAAGAATTTTATTGGGGCAATTATATGACATATTTTATTTTAAATATCAAATCCAACAAACAGCCCCAGGTATATCCCCAAGAGAGATGAAATCTGTAATTTGAAGACCCAAAGACTGCTACCACTTGAACTACAAGAGTAAGCACTTCCCTCCCCACACATAGCAGCCAAACAAAGACTGTGCACAGAAAGAGAACAGTGAAACAGTTCTATTCAAGAACCCAGAGGCCTGTTGTGAACATGACAAGGGAGCACCACTCTAACAACAGATCACTGGCAGGCTTCGCAATGCAGCAGAACAGAAAACTGCATAAAGCCGACACATCGAAAACACCCTCCTCATCCAGCACAAAGGTAGGTCTGTGCTTCACTTCAGGGTTAGTTCTAAGGTTCCACCGCCTCCTGAAAACTCAAAGTACTGCTACTCTAGCACTATCCACACCGTTCCTCCTTTTAAGAGCAGCATAAATAATTTAAGATCTTTAAGAAGTTTTTTTGTTTTGTTTTTTTGGGGGAAAAAAAAACCACAACCCCCCCCCCCCCCAAAAAACCAACAAAAAAACCCTTACCTTTTGAGGTATTGTTACATACCAGTGAAACTTACTAAGCTTTGTTATTTTTAATCTGCAGCTCCTTAAACCAGGAGTAATATACTGGAGAAGCTAGTGAATCAGGAAGACAATGGTGAATTAACTCACTTTCTAGGTGTTGCTTTGGTTGGTTTTAGATTTTCTACCAAATAAAAGAAAAAAAAAAAAAAAGGAAAGTTTCTATCTTTGCTGTTTTCCACAATTCCAAGAGAAAAAAGCCCACCCTTCTTACGGCAGCTGTCAATTTCCCCCCCTTCACTAACACTGTTCATGTAACAAAGTTTTTTGAAGTCAGAACCATTGGCCATCTTTCACAGTATACCATTTACCTGCCCCAGACTTCTTGTTACCTCCTTCACCACCATCTCCTGTAAGACAGTGCCAGACCTACACTTTACCTGGGTGTAGCATCTTACCTGACTCAGACTCTAAAGTCCTTAGGAACATCCTAATCATTTCCTAGCTGTACTTTTGCCCTTCCACAGCTGTCTTTCAAGAACCTCTGCATTCTGAATTTCTGTAGCCCAAAACACAGTTGCAGGATTCTGCCTGTATTTTAGAAGCAGGATTTCACCACATGTTTTCACCTGTTCTTTCATACCCTGCCTCACTTGCCACCCTGACTTTTAGACGCCTGTCAGCTTTTCTCATCTCAAAGTATTTGTATTTTTCCCTGGAACTTTCAACACTTCAAAACATTTTTGAACCTTTCCAAGCTCTAGATTTTCCTGGTTTTTGAAATATGAATATAGTTCTACTTTGCAATATGAAAATACAGTGGAAAACCACAAGGAACAGTTCAAATAATTTCATGGTTTTAAGAACAGTATCTGGAAAATAATCTATAATCTCCCACAATAGCACCTCCACTTAAATATTTTTGTTCTTCTGAGGAGCACTGTAATTTTAAATGCAGCAAAATCTACAGTAACTAAAGCTTTTATATCTTTCACAGAACAGTAGGCTTCTCCATACATGGCCCAGGAAGGAGACTACTTAAAAAAGAGTTCAGATACAAGGATAGCAACAACTTTTACTATTCAAGAGCAGAGCGCTGGGGTTCTCTGTATCTTCCTAGTGCAGGCACACTGTCACCTGTTGACTACACAGCAGGGAGCCGTAGAAACTGAAAATAATAGACTTTGAGGTGGAACATGCCGATGTAAAATGAATCCTGTTGGAAATACTAATTTTGAAATTAATAGCTACTGAGCATTCTTGCATAGCAAAGCTCAGAAGGTTGGTTGTTGAGCCTCAGTCACTACAATATCCACACTATTGAAGTAGTTAGGGCTACCAGTTTTTCTCAGTTCTGCCCTTCCACAGCTTATTTTCACTTTCAGGGTTTATAGTACTTCATCTTCCTTTACCTCATCACTGCTTATTAAGTAACTTCAGAGATCAAACTAAGATGCCAAAAAGTACGCTTGTGTCATATCAGAGCAGATTTCCACATACATAAAGGAATGCTGTATTTGACCGATAACCGATAAATATTATGTACACACATCCATCTGTACACATGGCAGTTCAAAGCATACAATTAATTTTCATGAGCTAAAATATATCCAATCCCACTTTTTTTTTTTAACTTCATTTAAATAAGGACTGGTTATACCTTATGAAGCTTTGCTCATGTGCCTAGTTGCGAGTCACACAGAAACTAAAGGAAGCAGAGAGAGGAAGGAATTAAGATAATAGCGGAACTGAGACCACTGAGAAAATCCTCAGGAGTGTGTGGCTGTCACCTAGTCATTTAAACAAAGACAAATAACAGTAACGCACCAGTAAAGTGAATAATAAGGACCGGTAAAGTAAAGCCTACTCCACCAACACAAAATGAGGGGAAAAAAGAGCTGCAGAGATACATCTTTTCCCCTGTTACATCAGACATTTAATAGTGCTGCTCTGTTCATACCCATCATATGAAGGGATTGGTTTAAAACTAAAAAACAATACACACTTTATATTTAGCTTGTTATTCCAAGAACCCTCTCTAGAAAAATGACATTTTTATCCTATCACAAGTCCATGATGATTCATAAGCAACCTTAAATCCTTACAAAGAAAGATTTATTTTGCTCTGCCCACCTCTATGACAAATCTGTAGTTTAGCTCTCTTTACATTAAACCCACATATCTGCATGATTTGCTGAAAAATGGCATATTTAACTGAGCAGCTTTTCCAAAGATTACTCTCATATTTGGCATTTACCAGTATCATACAATAATCTAGACACAAAGTACACTTTAAGAAGAAATAACCGTGAAGTATAGTATCCTGTTACAAATGTAATTAGCCAGAAGCAGGCAGTGGAAGTATTATGCTACAAAAAGGTTTATTAGCAGATTAGTAATACATATATATATATATATATATATGTATATGTAAAAATAAGCTGCTGAAAGGCAATCCTGGCTCAGTGAGATAAAAATTCATTGTAACCTGCAATAACTGGTATGCTTTTCAGGCCAATATCAAACTCACATACAAATTTGAGATGTAATAAAAAAAAACAGTGGCTAAACCAAGAGGTCCACATAATTATGACCACAGCAAAAATGACAGAAATCTTCACTTTGAACGGTAACACCAGGTTAAGTGCAAACAGGGGCAAAGAGACGCCCTTTGCGATCTGTGCACCACTGGAAGTCCTTCTATTGTGATCACCGTCACCTGCAGCTTCATTTCTTTAATTGTAATGTAAGTTTTTGCTTACTAACCCTGTAAAAAAGGTCCAAAATTATCCAAGAATTTGGAGCGAGAGAAGGATGAAAAGCAAAGTGGTTATTAATTTCTAACATAGAAAAGAATTTTTCTCCTTTATGCATCTTTCCTTGTACTAGCCTGATTGACACAGGTCAGTTTTATGTGCAGCATAACTGGTCTGTTAAGAAACAGTATGAAAAACAATACATGCTCATATATTTGAATGTGTTGCTACACCAACCTACTATAAAGAGTTCTCAGCAAGTTTATTAGCTTTTCACACATGCATAAATGAGATATTTCATATGTCTATGTTTTTTTAAGAATTAGGGGTTTAAAATTAAAATACATCCACTTAGGATGAAATTATACAACCCATGTTAACATAGGAGTATGCTGGAAAAAACAACCATACAGTGAAAACATAGCTAAATACACTTCATACCTTACTTATCCACTTTATGAGACTAGAAAAATATTTTTGGATGTCAGCTTCCTAAAGAACAGCAAACGATCAATTTTACCTCTACTTACCCCAAGAAAAGTGAAAAAATTAACCTACCTTTAACACTTTTTCTGTTAACATCAGCTCCTTTTTCAAGTAAATACTGAGCAATTTCTTTGTGGCCTTTGTAACATGAGATCATCAGGCACGTATGCCCATGACGGTTTGATACTTCGAGGTCTGCTTTGTGCTCCACAAGGTATTTCACTATTTCCAGGTGACCATCAAAACAGGCAGCTCTAAGCGGCGTTGAATTTGTCAGTGTTGTATTGTTGACAGATGCACCATGATCTAACAGACACTGAACCACCTTCAAGTGGCCAGCAGCCGATGCTGCCCATAATGGCGGAGCCCCCTCAATGGTCTCACCATCAAAATTCACTGAACCACCAACTTCTATTGACGCAGAGCAATGGTCCAACAAGTACTCCACCATGTCAAGGTGACCATAACGGGCTGCCATCAGAAGTGGTGTGGCACCATTGGTTTTCTCCGACATCAGTAGGGCTACCTCTTCTCTCGTTTTGCTTGCCAGTAACTTGGAAAGGAGCCGCAGCTTGCCATCACGAGCTGCGTTGAACACTGCTGTCTTTAGATCCATTTAGTCTGTACCTCTCTGCTTCTTGAAGGATACACGCCTGGCTTTTTCAGAGTCAAACGCTTACTGGAAACGCACAGCCCAAACAGAATGTCTCCAGCTTCTTTTCAGATCAGCTTCACCCAGACGGGACAACATGGAGACTCTCAACAGGGTCCTGACAAAAGCACAGGCTGTGCTTGCTATAAATCTGCAAGAGAAAGAATTCTGGATGTTTTCACCTCCTACTTCGCGCACAAGTAGCCGCAGTTGTATTTTTCTACAGCTATACCCAAACAACTCGCTGCTGCGGCGCGCCGACACCCAGCTGCCTTCTTTGGGACCCCCCTGGCTGCGCGGTGCCCCCTGAGAAAAGCTGCTG